>JAGFMI010000026.1:0-557728 GCA_021030905.1 Pyrenula massariospora
AACCCCCCGCCCCCCCCACCCCCCCATACTGCACCTCCCCCACCTCCGCCGGCCCCCCCCCCCCCCCATCCCCAGCCACGCCGTATACGAATCACTATGCTCCCGATCCACCCTATAATGCGCCACCCCCCCCATCCCCATCCGCGAAGCCCAACCCCTCGATCGTCAAGCCGACCTCCGCGTCGTGGGTAGTGCCACACAAACACATTCACCTTCACCCTCCCCTCCCCGTCGTCGTCGTCGCGGGAGGCGAGCACCCCCACATCCGCAGCGCTGTCGTTTCGGACGGCGGTGTCGAGCGGGATCTGGGCCCGAGCTCCGCGCGTGCCGGTGAGGAGGCGGTGCGCGTTGAACACCGGCTTCACGATCCCCCTGGTGCTTGCTGAGCACGCGGAGGCCGGAGAAGAGGGTAGAGTAGGTGTCGTACTCGAAGGCCCCACGTGAGCGCGGGGGAAGCCGGCCGCGATGAAGGAGGGGTAGAGGAGGGAGGGGGTTGCGTTGCGGTAGGCGTACTGCGGGGCGAGGCAGGCGGCGCAGCCCGTCTGGGTCGCATTCGCCGATGACGATGGGCGTGGAGGCGTACGTACTCGGGGAAGGCGGCGATGGCGGGGAAGGCGGCGCGGAGGGTTTGGAGGTGGGCGGAGAGGGACGTGAGGACGTGGGCCGGGGCGGTCGCAGTGGCGTTTATGTAGGAGGGGGAGCCTTTGGCGTGGAAGGAGATGAAGCCCAGCTTGGGGCCGGGGGTGCCGGTGGCGGCCTTGGTGCCGCGGAGGGTGTGCGAGAGGAAGTCGCTCAGGTAGGAGCCGTCGGGCCCGCCGGCGACTTCGGCGCCGCCTACGCGCGCGTTGGGGAGGGCGGCACGGACTGCTGCGACGGCGTGGTCGTGTAGCTTGTAGAATTCGGAGGCGGTTCCGTTCCAGTATGGGATGTTGGGCTCGTTCCAGACTTCCCAGTACCAGGTGCTGACTTCGTCGGCGCCGTAGCGGGTGATGCAGTGGGAGACCCATTCGAAGACGAGGTTCTACCCTTTGGTGTAGGAGGTCGGTGGATAGGACCAGCCAGTGTAGATTATGTAGTAAGGGAAGCTTGGGGTGAAAGTGAATGAATAAGGGTCGGGATGGATGGACAAAGCCTTGGGCATGAAACCTACTTGGGCGTAGGGTTTGACGTTTTGGGCGAGGTAGCTGTCGAAGATTGAGTCGAGGATTGTCCAGTTGTAGACTGGGCTACCAGTACTATCCTCCGTGTAGGCGTTTGTGCTGCCGAATTTTAGGGCGGGATGACCGTCGCCTGTAGTCAAGAGGTTGTGCGTGCGGAAGTATGAGGGCCCGGGGCCGAGTTTGCCCATCTCAGAGAGAAGGTCCTGGCCATGGGGGTAGGTTGCATAGTTGGGTTCGTCAGCGCCAAAGAAGCGTGCGAAAGGGGGAAGAGTGCCAAGAGCAATGGAGGCATTCACATTAATGGGAACGGCAGCGGACATGGTATAGAAGGGTGAGGAAGATAGGATGAGAAATTTGCTCCACACGCGCCAAAACCAATGCATCTTACACAGAGAGCCAAAATCCCGCAATAGGAATTCATACCGGTTTGCACAAGAAAAAAAATGCGCACTTTTCAAGGAATGACCTAACAGAACTCGTTCTTCTCCTCCTGAGGGGTTCGGGGTAAATAGTACCTAGAGCACAGTAATTCCATCAATGTCAAGAAGACGTTATGTGCCACTTGGTCACAGCTGATCAACAATTTTGTACAGAGCAAACAATTCTTCAAGGCTCTATCTCGCTGGTTGCAAATACCTGATCAGATCTGCTACCTTTTGAAGGGGCCAATCACGTGATACTGCAAATAAATGGTCACGTTGTAGTCGGGAGATGAGCCTGTAAAGCTTTCGGACGAGCAAGTTTGAAACTAAACATGAACATAATAGATCAAGACTTTATATCAATAACTGGATGCATATCAGGCATGCTATGGTCTGATCGCCGTCACGATTCTCAATAAGGAACGGCATTGTGCTATGAGACGTTAATACATTGGCCACATATCTATTTAATTTTCAGACTGGTTTGAGGGCACGAGAGATGGAATGGACGCCTTATGTACCACAGTTGAGATCGCCGGTGTATACGGTTAATAAGATTCCAGTCGCTGAAGGATGGGAGTAATAGATCCAGCTCATGAAACATTGGTTTCAGAACACACTGCGATGTTACCGACTCCGATTCAGAATAGGTCGCTCAACTGGTCGCCATGCATGCGGACGGAATATTAATGGCTCGTGGACGCAGTAGATAAAAGTTGATGATTATTGCTCGCTTGTCACAGCCAACCAATGACGTCATTGGCTGTCTCTTCCGCTGCTAACAAGATCGCCTTGTGTCGCGTTCGCGTTTCGACTTAATCCCTCTAATAAGATATTTTAGCGTCATATGTGACTACAAGACCTCCTAAACGTTAGGAGAGCTTGAAAGCAAGTTCTATTCCGTGAGAAGATTTACATTGAACAATTCTTTGGAGCTGCCGACAAGTCCTGTGCCGCAAATCTTTCCAATGAGATCTTCCACCAGCTCACCGTGCCGTCCCGCAGTCGACATGGATGCCTGTGATTGCAAGCAAGATGGTCTTGAGACAGCCTTCTCAAGCGCTCGCTACGACTTTTTAGGTTTGCAAGATAAATCAACCTCAGGGTTTGTGCATCTGTACGCGCCATGAGGCGTTTGTGCCTGCGACAAACCCTTGTAGATTGTTGAAATGGCCCCCAATATTGTGATCAAAGTGCATCACATCTTCCACTTCCACAAGGCTGCATCTAACCACAAAATGCAGGCTTCGTTGAAACCCTTAGGTCCTCCTTCTCCTTGTAAACATTCAGGTGGCTGTGACGAGCTGTGCCGCAATTTGGACACTGCCCAAGCAGCCTTAATTTTTCAATATGCTTCTTTTCTCATCGCTTGCCATCTAATCTATCGTCTTGCGCAAGAGCAATCCGTTTTTTTTTTTTGGCAATTGCAGAAGTTTCCTCTGGAACATCTGGCAATTTTGGAAGAGGGCTCAACCTGCCTCCTCTCACATCCGAAGCGAAGCCTCCAATTGTGACTTTTTAATGCACAAGACGATGGAGGACTGACACATGCCGGTGCGAACCCTAGGATACGGGCGCGATTCCAAGCTATCTACGTCTTAGATGAGCTGCGAGTGTACCTCTCCCGCTTTCATAAGAAGTTGATCCGATTCGAGAGAAAAACCAACTCACGCCTGACCAAGCGAACGGTCATGGTTTCTACCTCCGCAAATTGAACTTTTCAAGTACACACCGTATGGAGTCTAACCTGTCGGTCATCTTTCAGTGACGGCGTCTTTTACAGCATCATCTCGTGTAAATATATTTAAAGCGTATTGGCTTCGAAATTCGCGATCATCTATCGATGGGTTTTAGAAGCTAAACGTGAAGGAAGACACGAAACCAGACCGCTTGCTACATACCGCTCTTAAACAGCAGGTTCTATAAAGGCATATCATGGCTAGTGACGCAGAGAGACACATCCAGTCTATTAGAGCTGAGAAAGGTGTCGATGGACGGCATCAAAGTACCGTTGTGGCAGACCTGTCAGCCGCCGTCAACATGTTAGCATTCCAATTTTGGCGGAAGTAGGACAATACGAGCTGATTAGCGTCACAGACTCTCGGAACAATTGTACAAGACACCCACTCATTTCCTCCTCGAGTTGATTCAAAATGCAGACGACAATGAATACCGAGATGAGCAACCAACTCTTTGGCTGTGGCACCGGAAAGACTATTTAGAACTCGGCTCCAACGAGGTTGGATTCAACAGAGAAAATGTTGAGGCTATTTGCCGTATAGCTCATAGCACCAAAATTCCCACGCGAGGGGCTAAAGGTTACATTGGAGAGAAAGGTATTGGTTTCAAATCCGTCTTCAAAGTTGCGGATGTAGTTTGGGTGTCGTCAAATGGTTATACCTTCAAATTTGATAAGCATACGCTTTTGGGGATGATAATGCCAATATGGGATCCTTCCCCTCCAATTTCTTTGTTTGCGCGAAAGACGACACAGTTTTGCCTCCGACTTATTTCTCAGAACGAAATAGACCTACTCTATCGAGAACTTGCTGCCCTTGATCCAAGTATTCTCATTTTCTTGCGAAGGCTTCGATGCATCAAAGTCACTCTTTGGGACTGGAAAATTGCAACCTTGTCTTGTAAGCCAATAACACTTTGTGGCGGCGACGCTTTGGTTATCACGAAGAATTCTGGAGTTATGACGGAGAAATCGATTACGTCAACGACCTATCTAATTGTTCGCACTCTGTTCAAAAATATGCCAAAAGAGGAAAAACGACCTGATTGTGATCAGGCAGAAATTACCATAGCATTTCCGGTCAATACAAGTAAGAGACCAATCATCACCGAGCAGAATGTGTATTCATTCCTTCCGATACGCTCTTATGGTTTTCCGGTAGGCATTGAAGATTCACTTACATTGGCTGGCTGACCGTTGACCAGTTTCTTATCCAAGCTGATTTCCTGCTTACTGCAAGCAGAGAAGATATCGATTCCTCTTCTCGATGGAACTCAGCTTTACGTGGGGTTATCGCATCATGTTTTCTAAATGCTGTTCGTCGATTTAACGTCTCCGAGCTTAAGTACACATGGCCATCCTTCCTACCAATGCCTACATACACTACCGTTTATTCTCATGGATACCTAAGCTCCGTCACTACGGATATTGAGGAGAAGTTAAAGAACGAAAAGATTCTTGAATCTCAAGCAGGTTTTTTCGAGCAACCTAGACAGCTAGTCTCTGTCCCACATATTTTCCTGGATGAGCATGGCCGCCCACTGTTTGACTCACAAGATGACCGGAGAGCATACCTTGCTGCCGGCTACGATGCCTCTAGACTATTTCGACTTGGATTACAAGAGATGTCGGCGGCATCGTTCATAGCAAAGTTGAGCATTGAGATTAATCAAGGTCGCTTTGCTCAAATGCGGGAATTATGGCATTCGAGACTGGCAGCAGCCTTGATACAGATTTTTCCACAATGGAAATATGATATTTCTAGACTGGGGATAATACCTCTGAGGGATGGATCATGGGCTTCAAGTGGTGGGGCCGACATCTACTTTCCAAATGACGACACTGGAGTGGCCATCCCACATGGTATTACCGTCTCGATTATCGACTCTAACGCCGCGTCAGATGAGACACGTCGAAGGCTTTTCAGCACCCTAGGTGCAAGGCATTTGAACGTAGAAGAAATCTGCGAGCTGATTCTCAAGCACCACGAGAGAGCAAGGACTTGGAACCTACAGCACTATATTGAGCATGCGAAATTTCTTTTCACGCATCAACACAAGGGATACCGCCGGAATCTTCACCGTCTCAGGTTCGTATCCTCTGATCTGAAATGTGTTAAAGCGAACGTACTCTACATCGACCTTGAGGCGCAAGTACCTACCGTCAGCCAGTGTCTAGCCGGGTTTTCCGGTGACTTATTCATTCTACACTCAGCATATCTCGAAGGGTTCGACCTTGTCACCAAAGAGAACTGGATTCGTTGGCTTATGCAAAACCTCGGGATTTCTTCCATCCCTCGACTTTCCGCAGAAAACGATATTACCCCAGAGTTCCGCTTTCTGATGTCCTACCGGTCTAACCTGCTTCTTGAGCTTCTGAAAAACAGTTACAATAATTATAGTGTCTCAATTAATTGTTTGAACGAAACGGCGCATGCGGAGCTAGTCTCGACTTTGGTCACTTGCCAAAACGGAAATAGAAGTGCACTGAACGAGACTTTCTTACCGAGAACGGGTATGGTAATGGAAGATAGCCAGCGAGATCCCATACCATATCTGCAAGTCGAGAATCCAAATGATCAGCGTTGGGATTTTTTGGAGGACTTCGGAGTCGGGGTGCGCAAGAATCTCAAATTGCTTGACCGATTCTTAAAACACCTGCCGGATCAAGCTCCCGATTTCACGCGCGCAAGGAAGATCTATCAAGATATTCAAAAACTTTATGTCTCAGCGAGTGAAAGAGCGCAGTCATTAATCAGGTATGTAAGCGCCTGTTTTACATACCCATTATTGACTCTCCAATCTTTGAAGGTCAACTTTTCTCGATCACAGTGTTGTGTACATGGATGATCCACCTCGATGGATTAAGATTTCTCAGTGCGTTTGGACTGCTCCAGACTGTTTGAGCATAGTAACACCTCTTCATCCTCTCTATAAGGACTTCAGAATCCTGTTCCGGGAATGTCTTCGCGTCCGAATCGCTGGAACGGATGACATCATTGAAGAGCTGTGTCTTTTTAAACCTTTACAATCCGGTCGACCAAGGCTTATGAAGTTGTTACAAGAACTGAATATCCGGTTGGGGAGAGGCCCGAAACCCAAGAAACTTGGCCAACTTTGTGGGAAAAAGATTTTTCCAATTCGAGTAGACGATACCAACGCCATCCGTATCAAATACTTCGACCACAATGCAGACAGGTGGTTTATCCCAGATAGATCAATTCTCGCGGATGATTTTCGTGGAAAGGCACCTTTGCTTGACATGAATCACAAAGAGGTCGCAGGGCTCGAAACCTTATTTAATGCTCTAGATCTTCAAAGCAGACGACTTTCCAAAAATGTTCAAAGTAGCACAATTTATGAAGGCTCAGCCGTGTCTAATCCTGCCTTTACTACCATCCTCCGCAGCAAATTGCCTTTTTTACTTCGGTAGGTCAACTCTCCAAAGAATATCTATGATACTTTGTCTGAATCGCCGCAAATTTGTATCAGACTAATTTATTGGAATATATTGCGCTTACGCGGTATATCATTAATTACCATTCATAAAAAGAAGTTGCCCCCTATTGAGCGTTTAAAAGCCTGTTCTTTCTCATTCTAGAGCCGTTAAGAATGGACTACTGACCTTACTAGCTTAACCTCAGACGGCAATCGAGAGCGAGTCCAAAGGTTGCTCAGAGGTCTTCGAGTCTTCGCAGCAGACAAAGTCATCGTAAAGCAGTGGATAATGAACGAGGGCAGACACATTCAAGGGAAAGACCAATCAGGCAATGTAGTGGTCACAGAGCATGACGATCATCTTGAGATATACCTTCCCAAAGCAGACCTTGATGATCCAGCCAAGATATCCAAGTGGAGCATCGCTGATCGGTTTTCAGATTACTGTGAGATAGAGAAAAGACTTCTGGTCTCAAACATCATGTCTTGTGATGACGTCCACAAATTGGAGCTCTTACTTGAACAGGAGGATATCCCACATTTGCCACAAGATAGTGGCCACGTTCCCAGCGTGCAATATCCCGAAGACGAAGGCGACAGGGATATCGGAGACCTACAAACACAATTTGCAGCCCTTTCAACCAATCAAAACCAACAAAGCCCTTTACTCGAGCAACGTGCTGCTGGGTCAGGTACCAGACTTCCATCATCTCCCTTGAGAACGCCAGCGACGACTCAGGACTCGGTCGATTTATTCTCCTCTGTCGCGAGCCGGCCAAGATCCAGACGAAGTCCATCTCCATTTGCCTCGCCTTCCTCAAGAACCGTCCCTTCGCTAGGAAGGGACGCTAGCCCGTCAATTAGAATTGATTTAGCAAGGCGGACTCCAAGCCCATCGGTGGCTGATCGCAATGTCCCCCATACGCCATTAAGCAACAATGTTCAGGATTTCACAGCACAGAGGGAAGCGGTAGTCGCCAGAGCGAATGAATACGACTTCCAAAGGATACATATTGAAGGCATCCAATCTCTGTCTTCGCCAGGACCTAACCTGGGAGACCTATCCGATCGTCAATTATTGCCAGCAAGGGCAGCACAAGGAGCCTTTCGTAACGGGCCGATGACTGAATCTGAGGATGTCCAGGTAGGCAGCCGCGAAGAAAACTTTTTCAACATGGAAAGTCTCCAAAATGCTTTGGAATCATCTTTTACGCCGGCTGTCTCTGTTCAAGATTCTTCCGCTCCATTTATTTTCGGCAGCGGGACCTCTGTAAGAGGCACGCCTCAACGGCCATTCTCATTTGGCACCCCGTCACCCCGTCCACAAACAGTGACTGGCGTGGAAACATCAACACGTTCTACTCGGACGCAATGGGAGATCGACAACGAGCTAGGGCTTCAGGGAGAGCTTTTCGTAAATTCTCAAGACAGAGTTTTCGGGTTAGCATTTAGCTGACTGTATCCAGGTCTTTCACCTCTTGTCCGGCTACCTTGGCGCTGCTTTCAACCACGAGAACTGGACCAGCAAGATGCGACAGAGAGCGATCCAGTCCTTTCCACCTTTCACAGGACGTGAAGGAGCGTACTCTGACTTCACATTTCAGGACTTACATGGAAGCCTCTTGCCATTCCTAGAATCAAAAGGCTACATCGCGGAGGCGGATCGGCCCTTGTTAGAGCCAATCTATCATATCGAGGTAAAGTCTACCGCAGGAGAAAGAGAAGAAACATTCTTTATGAGCTTCAACCAGATCGAAATGGTAAGATTTTTCTTAGGCACTTTGAAAATCCGCAGCCCTGGAAATTGCTGACGCTGTTAAATAATAGGCTCGTAGATATTCTGCACCAAGCGAAGCCATCCCACAAAAAGACGTGTACATGGTGTTTAGAGTCTACAACGTAAATGAGCATCCAGAGCTCTACATCTATTTCGACCCTTGGAAAATGTATCTGGATGGCGGGTTGATTCTGCGACCACCTCAGGGCTCGTTTGGAGTGACTCCTCGATCGTGATACATGAAGGATATGTAGGTAGCGCGGAAGATTTCCCTGGAGAGTAATGAATTTGAATTCTGGAATCGAGAGTCTGGCTACCTAAGGTATATATTCCACGAACAGCAAATAGTAGCATTCATTGAAGGGAGCGAAAATTGTAGCAGAATGGTCTTGGGCGTGTACGGCTATGAATGTCTATCTCGCTGAGTACCAAGAAAACGAACAAACTTTCGTTCTTACAATAGCGACCAACGGAACGCGTAACGGGTCTCTGTATTCTGTCATTTTTCCGACAGTGGGTCGCACTCATCTCCATTGAAGATCAGCATCCGACAAATGGTCAACCAATAGCTACGGTTGAGCTGTCACTGCTTGTGGCGGAATCGCTTCCTACTCATCGTTTGTGTGTTTGAAACATTTCCGCACAGGAAGCGAAACTTCGTCCGAACTAGAACCACTCTTCAAAGATTAAGGCACATCTCAATAGAGCGGTCTAAATTAGCTCTCCGTTTCCATGTCAAAAACCGGACTTCTAATCAGGATCCAGACTTTTCAAGGTTCGGTTCCGTATCCGAATCAAATTATGTCAGAAAATGCAATTATCAACCGAGCTGAGGCTATATAATCTCTACAGGGCGACTGCTCCTATGAGACCTATCGTTCATATTGTCAGCGCTGCCTTAACATAACTACTCAAGAATATTATCAACCTCAACGGTATCAGCACGGACACTATCAAGTACTTCAATCAGTTTTTGCAAACGCATCATTATTAGCGCAGTCGCCCGTACTACAGCATATCTTTGTCAAGTATGCAGATTCCACGCACATTCGGCACCGCTGTCGCAATCTTGTTTGCATACCTACTGCATCTACCAAATGTCATTACTCCTGTGACTGGCAGCCCCGTCGCCTCAAACTACATTACGACGCTTGCTAAAAGAGACGGACTCGACTGCGCCCATAAAAGCAACCTCGCCGTTTTCTCACGAAAATAAGATTACGATTGTCGTGGCGGGCAAGAAGCACTGCTACCTACCTTCTTCCTCGAGGAATCTTTTCACATCCAAGACGATTGGACCTACGGCAATTACGACAAGATCATTTGCCACAAGAAGCCGGCGCAGGAAATTTGCGCGTTCTTCAAATTCCTCGGAGATGGAGAGAGGGTCAAAGGAAGTCAAGTGAAGCAGATGTTCGCAGAATTGGCCTCGTGGTGCGATAAGAGTCATTGTGGAATGCTAGAGACATGGAAGGTTGAGGGTGAGGGATTCGCGATTCAAGGACAGCTCAAAGTCGATGGCGTGAAAGAGACAGGAAATTGTGTAGGTATTTGCCATTAAGAGTATTGTAGATAGTTTGCGAATCAAAGTCTTGAGGCAGATGCCGAAGAGCGCCAGCTCACTAAGTCCCAAAAAGTCTAGCGCCAACTTGGCATGGACTCCGATTTCTTTAATAGACTCGCGGGATTAATATTTTGGACCCTACAACGTATCAACCGCCATTACAACACCGTCATCTGTAAACATCCCCGATGGATTCACTTCGGCCTTAGTCGAACCCCGAATGTTGCGACTCCTCGGTCCGGCTGTTGACAAGCTTTTTTAGTTTTGATGGGACGGCTTGGTAGCAAACATGCAGTGCCCGAGAGCACTGACTCTTTGTTGTTATAGACGTGCCACCCGGCATCGTGGCCTTCAACGTGCCTCTGTCTAAGGATGATCTATGACACAGCAGGGCAACATGGTTACAGTTTGAGCTCTTTCCTTTCAAGATCCACCTCGGCATTGTCACGTTGCTCTGTTGCAAAGAGGTGGCTTTTCCGCGTTTATGCTTTTGCATCCAATGTTACTCCCTCAACGTTGTTTTTCTTTTCGTATGGGAGCAACCGCTCGAACAACTTGTACCTTGCGTCAGTTGTATCTTGCGTCAGTTGTACCTTGCGTCAGTTGTACCTTGCGTCAGTTGTACCTTGCGTCAGTTGTACCTTGCGTCAGTTGTACCTTGCGTCATTCATCTCGAGGATCTCACAACATGGTAGCAATGCCTTGTGGGCTTTTGTTGCGTCGTGATTCTCCAGCTTAAAGCCTCACCATGCTTGGAAGAGGAGACTTATAAGATCACCCGTCTCTTCCAAGGCACTTGTTTTCGATCATTAGCATTAGAATCTCATTCATACATTCATTCAACAAGATCTAACCTTACGAGCATCTTTCTCTTCAGATAAATCATCTCTAAGAATTCCTTATCGACAAGATGAGAACTACATCAACCATCCTCCTCGCCCTCGCCGCTGCAGCCACAACCGTCCTCGCTACTCCTCGTCCAGCTCAGCCATCTCCGTCACCGCACCCTGGCGATGGCCCTGTCCACGCTCCCGGCGGCTGGTGCCCTCACGGCTATACGTCCCTCGTCGAGGACGCATGCAACGGCGAATGCAAAGGATCATCTTGCATGAAGCAGACGATCCCCAACGTGAACCTCCGCCCCGCCGCCGACGGCAAGCCCGGACAGATCGGCTGGAACACCCACACTGGCGACAATGCCAACCCGAACGACAATGATGCACAGATGGTTGACGGCCAGGAGGCCTTTGTGTATGTCTGTCAGTGCGACGGAGTTCTTCCGACAAGCACTACTGGCAGTGATGGGCCTTCGGCTACAGGACACCATGGAGGTCCGTCGGGCCACCCGGGACAGCGCCGAAACGCTCGCTCCTGAAGGCTTTTCTGATGAGCATCCTCGATCGAGGACCTACGGCCGGGATAGCTTTTGGAAAGATTTGTACTGCACAACACTTGGAGTTGCATGGTTTATCATCCCTTTCACGCGATACATTCGTTTTATTCACTCGTTTTACGCCTACGGGTTCCGGGACATCCAGCAGAATCCGTAGGCTATAATCATCTACAGGATCTGAGATATCCAGCACAGTCAGAGGGCTACAATCCTCCACGGCCCAGGACATGGATACCAGGGTTGGAGGCGTTCAGGATAGACAAATGTTCTCTAAACCAAATTTACAATGTTACCTCTCCATCTTAAATCCATATGTATTTGGCGTAGCCTGCTCTCATCTTGTCTCCGTTCGCTCAACAGATCCTCTCGTCCCCCAAGCAAACCGGTCAAGCATTTCCTTGGCCAACAAGCTATAAGCAGTAGTTAGACCAGCTTAGACCCGAGCAGAAAATTAATGCGTCGGCTGGGAACGGTTGGGATCAGATGTTGGGAGCTAAGTGCTCGTTATAATGGAGTCCACGTCCATGTTCACCAACTTCACAACGTACACTCCCGGCGCCAAGCGCTTTCACCTACCCTCCCCGTTCCGGCATAGCGCATGTGATATGGGGCTGCTGGTATATAAACCCCTCCTCCGCCGTCTCCGGACTTCCAGTGCTTCAACACACTCCACGCATCCTTAGCTCCGGGGCTGATGAGCCCCTCTTCCCCAAATCAGCTAAGGAATACTTTCTTAGGATTGGCTAAAAGAAGGAAGACTCGGTCACAAGAAGACTTGCTCCTATGTGCGGAGGGGGTGACTCATGGAACGATATCTCTTGGCACCATATGAGATTCAGGAAACTGAAAAGAATGCGATTGCCACCCTGAAGGCGGGCTATCAGGATCCATCCGAAAAGGAACACAGAAAACGCACAATGGCTCGTTTGAATGGTCTTGATAAACTGCGCAATGTGAGAGGGAATTCGATACCGCAAAACTCATCACGCTTTACGGGGTACAACAATGTTCTAGAGTTACATCCCCTACTTCAGCAGCATTTTCCTAGGGGGTTGTGAACTTCTGGCCACTCCCACAGCAAGTTATGAGTGTGGACTGTACGCAATCATGCAGAATCCTGCAGCACAGATTCCGGGTCGTCCACAGCCAACAATTGATGAATTAAGGGCAGAGATGAACACCGATGCCCATCGACAATTTATTCAAGAAGTACGAGAAGCCGAAGGAATACAGATCGTCTCAAACAATCTAATAGCCGACCAGCTGGGAATGATTCTTCACAGGCGGGACCGATCTTTGAAACTGAACATACGGCTCGCTTTTCACATTCATGGTCGGGATCTATGGATTCTGACGCCATCTGGTGATACTGATGGAGAAGATGTTATCGTTTCGATCCATAATGATGACCACAACCAGTTGGAAGCGAAAGAAGATCGAATGAGCCACAGTTCTGAAATTGCGCCTGGAAGAGAACACTCTGGTATCGCGTTAGCAAGCGCCCAAGAAATCTCTAACCCAGAGATGAGCTGCGAAGCAGTGATGACGACAATGAAGCGACACTTCCCGCAGGAGAACCATCTATCACAGATGGCGATCTAGTCGCTTTTGCGGAAGACGAGCTTGTCGAGAACCATTCAAGAAAGAGAACCAAACATGCAGTGGCTGTCTTTCGACGCAGAACAACGGTCAAAGTTACTAGCTCCATGATTGAACTTGATCCCCGGTCGTGTGCAGAAGCAATACGGAGCCCCGATGCAACTCGCTAGAACGAGCCAATGGTAACCGAGCTGCGCAGCGTAAGAGATGCCGGTATTTGGAGGATTATAGATCTCCCGAAGGGACGGAAACTATTAACCTCTAGATGGGGTATACAAACGTGAGATTGGATATGACGGAAAAGTCAAGACTTACAAAGCTCGTCTCGTTGCTAGAGGTTTTCAACAAGCAGAGGGCATCGAGTACGAAGAAACGTTTGCTGTAGTAGTGAAGGCTGGCTCGTTTCGCGTCCTGTTCGCTCTAGCTGCCATCTTGAAATGGAAAGCTCACCAAATGGATGTGAAAACTGCTTTTTTAAATAGGATTCTTGAGGAAGAAGTGCACATGAAACCTCTAGCAAGGATCAAACTACCTAAAGGAAAAGTGTCATGACTTTTGAAAGCACTGTATGGGCTGAGGCAGGCTTCGCGTGCCTGGTATGAGAAGTTCCGCAGGATCATGGTATAATGGGGATGGAGGATCTCAGGATATGACCCATGCATCTTTGTCCATGATTTTATTGTAGCAGGAGGCGGGAAAGGAGGGGGTTCGAAATGGTGATTGGGGGATGAAGGCAACGGAGTCAGTGGGGTGTGTTTTTGATTTCGGCTAGAAGGGGAGCGGGTTAGAGATAGGCGGACGGGGCCAACGTTATGATGTCCTGGTAGCACACCCTCTCATGACTCCGGCTTCTAAGGCGTCTATTTCTTCCGAATAGTTGACAGCTGTTTCAAATCTTAACAACTGCAGAATATCGGTAAGCATTCTAGACATCGTGGTATTGGTCTTGCCTTTACGACAAACCAGTCCAGCAATCGAGGTATGTTTTATTTCTGAGCCCACGACCAGCCTGCGCGAGCTCTTAACTATTTCAGCCTTTCTCGCATTCACTTTAGAACCTCAGCTTTGGCCCAACATAAACCAGTAGCACAGCTATAACCCACAACCCCAGAATCCACGCGTATAACATCATTCTCCCCCACCACCCCTGGCCCTCGCTCATCTTCCTCAGCACCCCCATCCTCCTCCCCGCAGCATCCATTCCGCCCAGATTCCGATCCAGCCCCTCGGCTGCACAACTCAGAAATGATTTATCTGCCTCGATGCCCTGTTGGAGTGCGACTTGGCGGTTTTTGAGCTGCGTGGCGAGGTCGGCCATGGAGGAAGAGAGTTGCTCTTGGGTGAGGGAGTCGCTGGCAAGTTTCGATTCCGTGGTGGGGAGAGAGGAGAAGCCGGATGTCTGAGCGGAGGGAGATGAAGGGTTTTTGGTGGAGCGGCGGCGGAGGAGCTGATCTCGTGATGAGGGGACGGTAGTTGGGCTGAGGAAGTCGCTAGTAGTGGAGGGCTGCCTGTCGATTGTGGATTGCTCGGACGGGTCTGAGCCTGTCACGTTGATGGTGTCTTGGAGCTTCTCTTTGATGTGCGGGAAATAGTCCTCGACTTCTTGGTCCTCGTAGGTGTTGGGAGTGAGCTCCTCTTCTTGCGCAAATTGCTCGACCTTATTCCGTAGCTTCTTAAGCGTGCGCCGCTTGTCCGCGAGATCTTTTAAAATGGTTTTCTTCTGACTCTGGATCTTGATCCCCTGTGCCGCCTGCTCCAGCCGCAGCAAGATTGCTCTGCCATACTCAATATTACTTAGGGTTCGGGTGCGATGGTATGGCGATTGGCGAAGGGTTTTGGGATTTGTTCGTACGGATGTTGGGAGCGAGTCTGATTCTTCGGAAAGGATGTGATGTGAGAGTCGCGTGAGGAGACGGTTCAGGGAGATGTAGTCGGGAGTCTTTTCGAGCTGCGTCGGTGGGTTCGCCGGTTTGGGATCCGAGTAGAACGACGAGGAAAGGGAGATTGGCAGCGAGGTCACAGCCATGTCAAAGAAATTGGAATTTAGACATGTAAGCTGTAAATAAGTAAGTATCGAGGACAATGACCGCAAGCTGAAACGAAAAGGACGTTGAATGGCGCCAGGGTGCGTCTCTCATTGCGGTCATAGAAAAGTGTCATTGTCCGGTAGATGTGGCTTGTACAGGTGTGGCGTGAGCTCTAAGCTCCAAGTGCTTGGCATCAGATTCACAGCACGCAAAGCTGGATATAAGAGCATTCACCGGCGCCCACCCGGCCACTCATTGAATGCTCTACGATTTTTAATATCTACCCGGTCTTGAGGCTATGTCTCATAGCATTTGAAGCCCGCACATCGTCAAAAGTTACCGTAAACTAAAGAGGCGCAACTGTAAAGTACAAGGGCTTCTGAATTGAATAGCTAAATTTTAGTCACATCATGAACGTCGTTACCTACTCATTTGAAGTTACGTGTCTAAAGCGATCGTAAAGTCGAACTTGATCTCTCCAAAAACTTTTTCTCAAAACGCCTCGCCGACAAAAAACCAGGGTATCTTAGAAATTCTCCGCCAGCTTCCGCTCCTTCGGCGCCATTCCCTTCTCTACATCGTACCCACTATACGCATCTCCCTCGCTCTCTCCCCTCTGTGCGTCGATGGCCTCCCCTTCGTACACAACCGAGAACCGCCTGTCTGCCGCTTCTGGCATCTCACACCAAACGTCACTCGTCGCAGGAATAGGGAAAAACCGGCACAACAACCAGTATGTCACAGCTGCAATGATGAACCCAGCGAAAAAATTTACCCGGTAAATGTACACTGCGCCAATGGGCACCTTAGCTCCAACGGCATCAGCGAAACCGACGATGTTGATAAGGATGCCACAAATGTAAGCGGTGTAGCCGCGCCAGGACCATCCGAACCAGTAAAAGTATGGCGATGCCGACTGTGCGGAGTAGAGGTTCTTGAGTTCGAGATAGCCCTTGCGGACGATGTAGTAGTCACAGATGATGACACCAGCGATACTCGAAAGGAAGACGGAATAAGCGGAGAGATAGGTGGTGAAGCTGTTTGAGGAAGAGAGGAGATTCCATGGACACATGACGAGACCAACCGTAGCGCAGATATAACCACCTCTTCGAATATTTAGGTAGCGAGGGAGAAGCGCGGTCATGTCGGTACCGGCTGACACAGAGTTTGCAGCGATATTCGTGCCTAGCTGGGCGAGCGTAAATGCCGCAGAGATAATGAAGACTCCAAATCGTTCGCCAGAGCTAGCACCATCGAGAAATCGGCCAAGCAGAGTGAGCGGGTTCCAAATGAACCCATCGTGGAAGATAACATCCGAGGAAGAAGAGACGATAATGCCGATGAATGAGGTAACGGCAAAGCCACATGGGATGGTGAATAGCTGAGACCATAATGCAGCTTTCGGTGACTTTGCAAACCTGGCAAAATCTGGATCGTTCACGATTAGGGTTGCGAAGTTGGCGATCGAGGACATGATGCCAGAGATTATGCCCCAGGCGAGGTCGCTGCCATGAGCCTTGCTAGGTTGGTGGACGATAGGCCCAACTCCACCGGCTCGTGCTACGGCCCAGCCGAAATAGGCGATAGCAGCGGTAGGGACGAAATAGGCTTTGACAGTAAATAAATGTCTGTAGAAAGTTAGGTACAGTTGAGGACCAAACAGGAGGCTAGGTAGCGGAAGTCTTGGCGCATCCAACATACACCGGGCGGGCGGCAATGTTAACAGTCAGATGCGCCACGGTTTCTCACACCCAGCCTTGAGAAGCTCCTGGGAGACATACCTGATTTTGTGGACGGGGAACCAGATTGCTGGCAAGGAGCCGAGCCAAAAGAGGAAGAAGGACAAGAAATCCCTAGTGTTCGTCCCTGAGCCAGGAATCCCGTTGGGAATATCGTTGTAGGACGTCCAAATTGATCGTATCATCAACGTTACACACTCACCACCAATCCAACTCTGAACGCCGTACCATATGCATGCCATAGCGGCGCGATTGAATACGGGCCATAAGCTCCCCCAGATCCCAAAAGAGGCTCTCGATACGACCGGAAATGAGATGTGATAGGTTGCACCGATTCTTCCAGTCATGCAGATGAATATTGCAGCAATGAAATATCCAATCCAAACACAGAGCCATGACTGCCACCAGGACAAACCTCCTTGTATCATAGCGGAAGAGATCATCCAAGTATTGATGTTAAAACTGTCCGCGATCCAGAAGCCGACGAAGTTCCAGCTACCTGTGAAAAATCATCACTACAAGCAAGCAAGGAGAATCTCAGAGGCCATACCCCATTGTCGGCGTTCAGGTTCGACGGGCTTGAGGTCATGATTGGTGAGCATGAGCTGGGCATTGGTGAGCCCTGGCTCACTCTCGACAGCGAGCTTGTCGGCATAATACTTCAGCTTTGAGGACCTGAACCTGTCCATTGTGATCTTTGATCGAGCTGTCATGGTCGGTCTGGTATATGTATCGGTTCGCCCGGTAGGCTGAAAAGAGACAGCTTTGCGCTTAAAGTGTGCAGTGGTCGGGTTCGTGCTGTTCTGTAGAAAAGGGTCTTCACCTAGGAGGGGAACAGAGTCTGCCGCCCCAGTATCGTTATCTGTGTTCAAGTCTAGCAGCGGAGCAAGCTCGATCGATTCGTGAATTGAGGCGGGTGACATGAAGATCTTATAGGTTCCGCACTGACAAAAATCTGATCTCTGGGTCCCATGCCACACACCCTGCAACCATCTGGTCCAAGGGAACGGTAGCCTCTGGTCCAGCCAAAGTTAAAATTTTCGGATGCCCATTTTGATAGGGCCTGCTTTTCCGCTCAGATAGGACAAACATCCCGTCAACAGTCCGGATTGCGGGTAGTCCAGAGACCCCTGCGATGGAGAAGTGAGGGCGATGATAGGGAAAAATTCGCGAAGGGAGTATCTGCAGACGACGGGCTGTTTGCTGGCATCAGAGAATTTTCCCACCTTTCCCCACACTTGGGCGCGGGCGCCATCCGGGGTTGCTCAGGCTGGGCTTACCTCTTGGAGGTAAGATCATGGCCAGCCTTATCTTTATCTCTGTTACTCGATGCCATCGAGTCAGACCAGTCATGCGCCGTGATGTAACCGAAGGGAGGAGCTTGGCCATGTCTCGTGTGCTTGGGGCTATTTTGGCCGTCGGTCGCCCCCGCTCCATCGCCAATCCTCGAATGGGCTCCTAAACCGGGGGCAAAGCTCTTAGAGGGCGGGCGTCCCCGAGAAAGGTGGACCGTGCCGCTAGCCGAGGAGAACAGTGTTCTTCTAGATTTAAGAAGAATCGAGCCATATACAACGTCACTTGCGCTTATAGAAGACGGCATTTGAATCGCTCGAGGCAAAAGACTGATAATGCAACGCTTTCAGGTCGGATCTTTCTCGGTAGCATGATGGAGCCGAGCCGACAGCGACGTTCGAGGCAGGGCATCAAAAGTCACGGCCTGTCCAATGCGCGCCGGACGGACGCCAGTCCTCACCGTCAGTTGCGCTATGATTTCTGAAACCCAACCTTGTGCTGCGAATTGTGAATTCACAACTGCAACTTCTACCCAGGAGAAGGAATCATGCAAATTCGTCCTTGTTAATTTCCTCATTTTGCGGCCATCGTCCTATATCAAAGCGATAGACCTCGATTCATGACCTTTACCACTTTCTATCTCCTGGCAGCCTCCAAAACAGAAGTGTTCCTCAGCTACCGAGTCACTGATTCCTGAGTGCATAGCAGGCCCTACTATCCCGCTTGTGACCCCAATAATGCGGTAGCAATCGTCGCGACCGCCAAAAGCTGACCGTGGGCGGACAATCACCGGCTCTATCAAGCCTGGGAGCAACACGACGCTGTCTCCTGCTCGAGGAAAGTTCCGGCAGAACCCAAAATGACCACGGCATCCTCCTTCTGAGGCGCTGGTCAGGAACAGAGAGTGGTCAACGGCACGACTATACAATAGGTACACGACGAAAATGAGCGATTTGTCCGCCACCTGGCTATTCAGCCAGGTCATAAAGTGCTCGTTCGCCTCATTGCCGACATGGGAGGCCGTTGTTCCACAAATTCTACATGGGTGGGACCTGTCTGGAGAGAAGCAAGATCGGATGTTCTGAAGCATCGTGGGCATGGCTTTAGCAGCTTGCACTTGAGCAAGTTGTGAATCAGCTTTGAAGGGTGGACGCAGAATCTCAGCCTCAGCCTCAGACTCAACCTCAGACTCAACCTCAGATTCAATCTCAAGTTCAATCTTTGGGTCAATCTCAGACAGGTTCAGCTGTGACAGCTTTTCCCCGATCGTCCTCTGGCCTTTCTTCCAAAATGCGCGAATCAGACTATGGGATGAACGCGCGAAGGCGGTTGAGATCGCCTGGAGTACTTGCGATCGAAATTCTTCCAGATCTTGATTACCCAGAGCGCTCGGATTGTCATCTGAGCTCTCGGCAGCGAGCGTGGCCTCGTCAGGCTCCATAGACTTCAGCCAGCTGGCGAGCGTAAACAGAAACTCTTCCGTCGCGTCATTAAGCACTTCAAATGATGACTGCTCGAATGTTTCGTCGAAAGCAAGGTCCAGGTTGGGGTTAGATGCCATCTCCGACGTTGCTTTGGTCACAGTCCACAGGAATACTGCGTTCGTGATAATCCCGCCGTCAAACGTGTCCAACCAAAACTTGCCATATGTCGGCCGCTTTGCCATCTCTTCCCTCCTTTCAGCTTCGTCCAGGGTCTCAAATAGATCATTGATGTTGTGGACCCGCAGGTCAATGTGCTGATGCCACCTAGCATGCCTACTAAACTCAGGCACCCAGGAAGGTAGGTCAAGGGTTGAGCCTTCTCTTTTGTTGAAGAGATGCGATAAAATCCACCAGGACTCGGAATGCCGCACGAGAGCGAAGACAAAATCTGTGTATATGTTCGTCACAGGCCTTCTGTAATCAATTTCCGGAAGATTGTAGCCGTAGGCTTGGAAGAGGTAGTGCAGTCCGTAGATCTTATCTTTTACATCCGTTGCGTCACGGTTGCGAGCTTTGAGTAATATGTGGCTCATAAGAGCGGGACGGATATTTTTTTCATGCCTCTCTTGATAACCTCTCCGGCATGTAATGGCATCAACGACTTCTAGCCATGATGGGGCCATGTGCGCGGAAGACCGAAAGAAGTCTGCATTTTCATCGCCATCAGGTGGAAACAAGTGATCTATTGCTGTCTTTTCATTTGTAGAACGCCGTATTGGCCGGCTCGTTTTCCTTTTCATGTCTTTTTGAACGAAGAGGTGAGTAAAGACGATGAAGAAATCGTCGAATGGGATTTGCACGTCTCCAATGACGAAGACGGGCCGACGGGCCAGGATAAACTCTTGAAAAGTCCACATTCTCTTCCACCATTCATTGTCCATTATCGTTGATAGTGCGATAAAGTCCTCTCGATCCCCTATTATTCTGTTAGTTTCAGCAAGGTAAATATTCATTTGAGGCTTTGTGCCAGAACGAGGCGGGATATCAGAAACTCGCAGGATATCAGGAGCCGTGGTGCATCCGATCATTAGCCAGACGGGCCACAGGTGCTAACAATCAGGTGCGCCATGACTTTGATGATCTGTCTAGGATTGCATCACGAGACAGGAGACTGGGAGACTTACATTGATATCGTTTGAGAACAATCATTCGAACGAGTTCATGCCCGTCCCAATCGCCCCTCAGACAGCAAAATTTCTGGAGGCGCTTAAGTGCGGTTCTTGTGTCAACGTCTGCTGCTCCTAGACCGAGCCAAACGTACACGTGCGTGGCTGATTTAAATATATCACCCATGAGAGAGACTTGATGGTTGAGTTCTCGGTCCGAATCCTGATTGATACAAATTGCATCAATCCAAAGTAAGCGAGGTCTTTGCTTGTGGCGCAAATGCCGCAGAGCGAGCTCGCAGTTTGATGTGATCATCTTTCTTTTACCGTCACAGAGTATCGGCTGCGTCTTGTGTTTGTCTCCCCAAACGTAAGAGAGTGCGTTAAACTGCCGTCGGTGTTCGGGATTATTGTCAAGACAAAGCTCCTCAAGACCACACTCAATGGGTTCTTTATTGTTCGGAGCAGGTTGAAGCCGCAGGACCCGAATGTAGCGCCCTTTTGACAGAGTACGATATTCAAAGTTCGGTACATCCGTCTCCGACAGCACACTGGTATTTTTCATCTCCTTCGGAATAGGTGCATAGTTTGACCCACGACGTGAGTCTTTCTCATCGTGGTCCACTCCTCTTGAAACCTCAGAAGGAGGGGCACCAAGGCTCGGTTTGCCAAGTTTTTGTCCTTGTGTTGATTTTATTGATGACTGGAGCCGCAGCTGGCGTGGGAACATATCCCTTAGATACTCGAGAATTTCGGAACCAGTGAGGGTTGGGGAAGCTCCCTCTATCCCTCTCACTGCAAAGACATTACCGACAAGCGTATTAACGACCTTCTCGATGTCCTGAGCATTTGCCCATTCTTTCGTGCGACCCAAAGTTCCGAAAGCTTTCTTGAGCTCTTCCTGTTCCTCGTCTGTCAGCACAACACCAACTTTTTCAGCCTGCAATCGACTTTGGAGCAGATCAAGACAAGCAGTATTTGTCAAGCTGACAAACTTTAGACTTTCACGGAATGAGCTCTCAATTTTAGGATCGGCGACCAACATCCTGTCAATTTCTTTCTCGTAGCCTACAAGGATGACGAGTACTGATCCACGATATTTCGGGTTGTTGACGACGTCGACCAATTCTTCCCGAACCTTTTTGATAGCCATATTGTCGAGGTCATTTGCGGAACCAGCTAGATGATGCGCTTCATCGATGATCAGGACTTTTCCGAGAGCTTTCTCCATCATATTTATTAATTTCGAAGATTTCCCGCCCAGGTCTAGGCTCATGCGATCAGGAATCATGTGACGTGCTGATTCTTCCATCACCTGGTTTGTAGGGAGCAGCCTCAATGCACGGTAGATCCGACCCATTTCTTGAGCAATGGTTGTCTTGCCTGTCCCGGGTGCACCTTTAAAGATAAGTTGATACGGCATGAACGCTGCGGGATCTCGATCAGCTTTTCGCAATCCAGCTGCCTTCTCTGCAAGCAACAAGAGTTTCTTTTTCACATCACCAAGACCGCCAACAAATTGATCGAACAATTGCTCGATCTGATCCTCAACAGGAAAGTCTGAATTGGAGTTGGGGTCAATATCTTCTGCCTCGTAACATACTTCGCGCCCGGGATCTTCTGCTAGAAGCTTGCTGTTCCGGATTTGCCATCTCATTTGTGCTCGGCCAAGAAGGTTATTGATTTCACCACCATTTCCGAACTTTGGTCCTTGCTTAGCGAGCTTCAGAATCTCCATCGCTTTCCTCTTCGCTTCAGCGGTCATTTTGACCTTATTGCCCATCTTTTGCTCGAGAACTTGCTCGAGCATATCGAGACTAAACTCCTCGAAGACGAAGGCGTTCTGTAAGGGAAAGCGACGTAGCAATCCCTCATTAGCCTTTCCTCTCAACATCTCCTCCATCGGCTCCCGATAGCCGCACAAAATCACGCAAATGTTCTCACCTGGAGCGTTCGACATCTCTCCGACAATAGCGTCTATGATGCCCTGTCGATAAGGATCAGCGACCTCGCCCTCGTGCCCCCATCCACCGCGATATGGATCCAGCATGTAAGCTTCATCAATCATAAGAACCTTTCCACGCGCTTCTGCGAATATCTTCCTGGTAATAACTTCAGATTGTCCTGTGTATGGGCCAAGAAACTCATTTGCATTCCTGCACATGAAACCTCCTGGCCGTAGGAGCTGGAAAGCGCTGAGAATCTCTCCATATAATTTGGCGACCGACGTTTTTCCTAACACCAATCAGTCATTGATCGTCTAAGATATATACAAGACTGGATAACAGAGATCGTAGCGTATTCGATTATCAGCGCTGGTGCCCCTCCGACTGATAATTGAATACGCCACAACTTCTGCTACTTAGCCTCCAAGGGAATTCAAACTTCGGAATCGAGACATTGACTTACCAGTTCCTGGAGGCCCCAGAAAGAGCCTAGACAGCGGGACGTTGATGGGCTCTTGGTCATTCTCCTCTCGACGACGATTCAAAGCTAGTCCAGATACGAAAGATCTCAAGGATTCTTTGACTTCTTCGAGTCCAACCATATCCTCCAACTCCTTCCATGCCTCTGAGTTGTAGTTGTTGACGTCCACCTCTTGGCCAAGCAAATCTTCTCTGTTGATCCAAGATACGTCTGGTTTCGTTTCGCAAGCCCGATCATGATCGATACGGGCAGCTTGCCTTCGAAATACAGCTTTGAGTGCTGTATCCAGCCTGGCCTTCATCTCATCTGTGTGTTCTTCTTTTTCTTTCGCAGTCCTCCTAGCAAAAGTCCTAGCATATTGGCCGTTGAAGCCGCCTTCGAATGTCATTTTGGTTGTGTATCGCTCTTTCACCCAAAGTTCCATCTCTCTCATGATGTTCAAGATGACTTCCTCGGAAGTTTCTTTCATGAGGTCGAAGCGCAATAGGAATTGGTCTTTAAGAAGTGATGGTAGGTTTTTCTCGTTCCCGGTATTGTAGCTAACGATAATGACCATATTTCTTGTGTCCATGATCGATATCAAAGCGTTTATTGCATCGGAAGATAGCTTTTCCGCATTTTGAATCACGCACATCCCACAACCGTGCGCTTGATTAATTGCCCTATCGTCTGTCCCATCCGCGCGTATGATTTCTTCTTCGCCAGTGAAGACCCCAGCAGCAGTCAAGAAAGCATGATAATGCATTGCAAATTGAATCGCGAGCTCCGGGTCCACGCTAAAGATAAGCGTGTGCAGTTCAACCCGCTTCTTCTGAACATGCCCAACCCCTTGTTGTCGGTAGAGATCAAATCGGTTTCGTAGAGTAGTGAATTGCGATTCACAATGTTCGAATCGTTGAAGGTTCCGCAAATGGTCAAAGGCAGAATCTTCATCTGTTAAAGGCAGTGGGGGAATGCTGCGAGGCCATGTCAAAAGCGACATGACGCCCTTCGTCAATTTATCGCGTTGTGTTTTCGAGTCGTCGCCATCTTTGGGTTGCATGTAGCCAATCAAATCAGACATCATCTCTGAATTGGAAAATGTGCTCCATCCGTCTACCCATGACTTCAATTTTTGGTTCTTGCCGACCCATTTTGCAAACCTCCTCCGCTTTTCTCCGGGCATAGTCGTTAAGATATTGTATAGGACAGGGGAAGCTCATTAGGAAACGGAAGGTAACGAAAGTCAACGGTGTAAATTTGCCTTCCTTTTACGGAAGCTTTGGAAGCAGAGCAATCGACAGAAACTCATGTTTCAAGTCGCAGGTTCTTATGAAAGCTTTGTTCCAGATATCGATTTAAGGATCCCCGTTGGTAAACGACGTTCGAAACGCTCATACCAGTATGAGTCTTTCATTACCGGTTTATAAATTTCCGCGCATGCCAAAAGAGCTCGGAAACATCTGAAACTATGTCAAATTAGCGGTAAAATAGCATCGCCTTGCGAGAAATGCATCGTCGAATTACTTCGTCGAACCAGAAATGCTAGCTTCATGGGGCGGTGCAGTTGTGTAAGTTGCGTCACCCTGTGCAATAAGATTGGTCACTCTTCTGCCCATTCATGTCCGTATGATGCAATTACGCGTTCAACACGCGGTGACCTTGTTGCTCGTTGTCGCAGGATGATGGATTTTGGGGGCCAAGGGGGCCAACTAGGCTGAGAGACTCACATCTTAGTTGGTGGACCTCGAAAGCGCCCGTCGCCCATCCCCGTGTCACAATGCCAAATGTGGGACCTCACCAACCAGAAAGTCTGCTCGTCCGAAGAGCCTCATCTTAAAACTAGGATCAAGATCCATCGCGCAATGGCTTAGATGTAAGCTTGATTAGACTCTAGGAGGGGAATCCTTAAGCTTATCCCATGCGGTCCTAGTTGCCGAGACTGCTATGTTTCATAGGCTTAGATTTATAAGTACAAATCGTCTCTCTTAGAGGTGATCGCAGTCTCGACGATCGGGTTGACCAGGGATGCAGATAGGACGCGGGTTCTTGAGGAGGAGGTTCCAGGCCAATGGGATGTGCGTGATAAGAGCTTTTTAAGCCGAGAGCGAGCATCGCATTGCAGATATCGTCTGAATTTAGCCATGAGTCGTACTTGTCCGTACACGCTTGAATAGTGTCAATTACTCGTCATGCCCAACCTAATCCCTTACTAGTCGGTAAAGGGCCAAGTTTCTGTAGTCCCACCTTCAACTACCTAATTATCCACTATTAATGCCCTATGTTGCTTGTTCCAGCATTCATTTAGATCGCAAAGAGCTGCACTACATATAATACAATAATTTCTATATCAATTTTATTTATAACGTTGTAAATTGCTTAAAATATTGCTCGAACCCTCCCCCGAGGGAGGATGTGTAGATTTGGTGGGGATGCGGGGAACTACAGAAACTTGGCCCTTTACCGACTAGTAAGGGATAGCAGTCCTCACTGTAGCAGTTATTGTCTACAGCAAGGGAAAGAAAGGGAGAATTACGCGCATGGCGAGTGAAGAGATCTATGATAGTATTGAGCAGAGACTTTTCATGTGCAGTACCTTTCGAGCGGTTATCCCAAGCACGGTATCCAACCAGACCAACGCCGCCACAGGTTATCAATCGGTGGTTACTGGCTCCAAATGCCTTTCGTAGATTTCATTTTGTGTCGAATCCGAAAGTCTTATATACTTGTTACCGGCATATTGCTCAATAGATTCTTATCTGCCTGATGCCGATCCGGCTATTCACCCCAACCACTTAACCTTCCTGCTTCTCATGATATTCACAACTCCCATTGGCACCTTTGCCTTGTCAACGAGTGTCACGCTGCCAAACCTGTCCACCATCTCTCGACCGTACACAGTCAAAAGCCACTTCCAGTACGGCGTCATCGAGCCCCAGCTCCCAATTGTCGTGCTGCTCTCATCGCCAAGTTCGCTCAGCGCTGTGTCTACCTCCGGGCTGCAACTCACGGATACTAGATTGGGAATTTGGAGAAGTCTGTCGTAGGCACGCAGGAGGTGAGGACTCTTCTCTTCGAGATACTTCGTGTACTCCTCGAAGGTCATGAAGCCATCTTCAACATCGCGCTGCATCAGCTTGAGTGTGTCCTCAGTAATCTTCCTAGTGCCGTGAACAGTGTGGAAGTGTACCGGCTTCTCCTGCTCATCTGTCTCCAGAAACCGCTTCTTAGCTGCCCCGTAGTCGGATCTCTCTTTGTCAAAGACATCTTGAATGATCTTCTCCGGTGTCTGCTGCAGGCTTTCTTTCATGGCAAACAGCTCGATAAAAGGGTTCTTGATTTGGAGGCCTCCCATCTCCGCGGGCCAGTAAAAGAAGCCATCCGGGAGGTCAATACCTGAACCAAACTTTTGTTGAATGGTTTCTCGCAGATGGTCGGCAACATTTCCTGTTGGGAAAAGCTCTCGTTGAATCCGGGCGAATGTCTTGAGGAGCATGTCGATGTGTTCACGCCCAAAGCAAACCGCTGATTTGCCAAAGTTGTTCGTGAAGAACCGGGCGAAGTAGGCGTTGTATGCCTGAACCCACGCAAAGACCGATCTGCAGGCGCGCAGCTGCCGCTTGAGCTCTGTGATGTGCATATCGACTTGTTCTTGATCAAGGATGAAACGCGGAGACTCGGTGTCCAAAACAAGGAAGCCCCAGCGGATGTCGCCGGTTGGCAAGGCATTGGGTGCTGAAGGTTTAGGTCCGAAATAGGCACTACCGGTCTTTTCGGCGTTGAATTCAATGCCCATGGCTAACGCGAACTCCTTCATGGATGACCATCCTGATTCGCAAGTATTCTTCGATCCCCAGATCCAAAAATCGTCGTGAAGTCGGTAAAGGTACTGGCCGTTAGTACTACGATTTACAGCGAAGTCCATGACTAAAAGTACCACTTCGCCAAAGAGGTCGCTCAATACGTGAGACATAGGGACTCCTTGTGAGCGGACACGAATCTCGGCATCGGGTCCGTCCTGCGCAAATCTCAAAGGCGCTTCTAGGAAAGTACGGAAGAAGTTGAGCCATGTGCTATCGACACCCAAGAATTTCAGCACTGTCAATATCGAAGTATGCGAAAGTGATGGTCCGAACCACTTAAAGTCTGAGCGAACAACGGTGAAATCTCCGTGTACTTTAGTGGCAATAAGCCCCTCGGTGACTAGAAGATGAAGAAGGGAGTGTTTCGTTTCAAGCGGACTTTTTCTTGACGATGAGAAGTCATAGTCATCCTCGTCCTCGTTGTCCTCGTCGTCATCGTATGCTCTAGGCCCTTCATCGACATGGCGGGGCAGCTGTGTGAGGAAATAATTCTCCATGAACATAGATTGGCGTTTTGCATGGAGATTATCGGATGCTGAATGACGTTTATTGCCAAGGTAATACTCCCGACGTTCTGAGTCAGTCTTGCTGATTGATTTGGCAGATTCACACCATGCTTCGGAGCGGTAGAAACTCTCAAACACTGATTCGAATTCGACAGCCCATAGCATCCCAACTCTCTGAACGAGAATTGCATCGAGTAGATCCTCATCCATGAATACTCTATATTTTTGATTTAGCTGACGGCGCATATCCACAGGAATACCGTTGTCGTTGGTCCACTGCCAATGCTCCAGAGCCTCGAATCTCATATTCAGAACATCTTTGACCTCTGATAGTATCTCCTTGTTCCGTAGAAATTCCCGCGATATGGAGTCTTTCTCTTCAGAGAAGAGATTAGAGCCATGAAGACCCTTGATAGTACTTTTAAGGCTTTCGCTATCAAAGTGCATCCTTTTATTCTTGAAACGATCGCACGCAACTCCAATCCTGTCCCGAAGATTCTTAAGAGCATCCTTCGTGGCCTGATCCGAATCAAACAGCTTCTGAAGGTAAGCAGCCACATTGCCTTCCTCGACTTGAGACTTTCCGAAGACAAACTCCTCCCACGTGGCGCGCTGCTCGTGCATTTCCTTCCTACCAACCTCGTCGAACGACTCAGACGGCTTGACATTTTTTGACCTGATGTCTTGGTGCGCAACCTCCGCGGCCTCCTCAGAAGGACTTTGAGGATTGGAAACCCATTCAGTCACGAGCTGAGAGAATAGACGTGTATGCTCATGTTTGACGCTCTCTAAATCAAGACCTTTCACCAATTCGTCGCCCATCTGCTGAATGATCCTCCTAGGAAATGATGGATCAGTCTCCGCATGATGCATAAGCATTTGCTTGGTCCTTAAGGATGGTCCGACCCCCTCATTGCGAATAAAAGGGTCTTCGCCCTCTCTATCTTTTAGAACACCATTCAATTTACCAACACCTCGGATCAGTTTTTCAAGCTTTGTGAAGATGTCGCTGGCTTGAGCGACGGATTCTGCGATAGACTGCTTCGAGGCTTCGAATTTCTGCTGTTGACGGGTGACCTCGGCAATTTTTGTGACGGTAATTGACTTCAGAGTCTCCGGAAGAGCCGCTGTGGAAGACATCGCTCCATGAGTCCTGAGAACGGGGATTAGCAGGAACGGATGGAGAATGGGACGATGGATTGAAAGAAATGGTGGATGAAGATGAGACGGCATCGTGGATTCAAGGCCAGGAGGGAGTAGAATATTTTATATCTTAGAGAGAGAATGTCTTCAACGTGGGAAACCTACCAGAAAACGGCGGCTTGGCGGCAAAAAAGTCAAGTTGTTTGGAATCACCTTGACCAAAGTTAGGACTCATGACACAGAATTCGATGGTTCATAGGCTGAATACTGATGTATTCTACTTCCAAGCCATCATCTAGTTCGTCAAATATAACAAATTAGGTAACCGACATACAGGCTGTTGGCTCAAGGTTCCAAAGGCTTGAGACAGTCTTATCATTGGAATGAATTAAATCATGGGCGTAGAAAAGAAACTACGCTCCTACTCACAGAAGAGATAATTCAAGTGGTGACGCTGTCGCTGATCTACGGCGGAGACAGAGCGGCGCGTCACGCTAAATTGGCGCGCGAGAGCGCGTTGGACCGGCCGGATACACAGTACGCAAGATGTCTGAATGGGAAAAGAAGTCACTATGACATTTGAGATCGCTCGAGTTTTCTGGGCTCGTATCTGGGCACTAGGACACTGTTCCGGTCATCCTTACGGCATGAATGCCTAACGTGCTACCATGAACCGTACTAGCAATCCTCCTTGACCTTGAGAGGCCCGGTCCATACCTGAAAAGTCTTCACATCAAAGAATGCAAGCCTCGATGTTGATATTCTCCACTCCTATCAGGCGCATCCACTCAAACATCCCTTCATACCCTAAGATCTACGATAGACTAAGCCCGTTCACAACAGGTATGCTCAAATAGATATATGTTCATGGTATAGTATTGCACTCGATTACAGGCGCCATGCCTATCTCACTCGTGGTCTCTCGCCCTTGAAAACAGCCCCTTGTCACTAACAACACATCAACGCATGGACCACATCCTGCCATTGATTCCTCCAACTTGATCGCTTACTTACAGCCTCATGACCTCACCTTCAGCACCGCTCACCCAAATCACGGCATCCGATGCCAGCGGGTGGATCCTTCGTTGTCACTGTCGCCGGCGGAGAAGTCTTGGAAGGCTTGCCGGTGATCGGCGTGCACGGATCTCCTTTGTTCGCGCCGGGGGAAGCTGAGTAACTCGGAAATAGATCTCCCTTGCCGTCGCAGGAGCACTGGCAGGTGTCGATGCAGTTGAGAACGCATTTTGGTTGAGGGCGCGGCGATGTGCTTGCCGGCGTGCTTGTGGACTGTTTTGAGCTTTCTGATGAGGTCGATGACTGCGTTGTGGACGTGCTGGTTAGCTTAGGCTGAGAGGATGAAGAGATTGTCGGCTTCGGTGTCTCGCTTATACTGCTAGAAGTGGACTGGGAGGGTAAAGAGGTCGTTGACTTTGGTATCTCCGTGTCACTACTCGATTTGGATTGAGAGGATAAAGAGGTTGTCGAACTTGGCGTCTCGGTCGCGCTACTAGTCTTAGACTGAGATGACGAAGTCGTCACCGACCTTGATGTCTCGGTCGTACTGCTGTCCTTGGATTGAGATGGCACAGTTGTGCTTGACGGTGATGTCTCGGTCGTGCCGCTGGGCTTAGATTGAGATGGTAAAACTGTTGTCGACAATTGTGATGTCTCAGTCGTGCTATTAGCCTTAGACTGAGACGATGAAGTCGTCTCTGATTGCTGCGGTGTTGAAGAAATGGATAGATGTGACGAAGACGAGGAAAATAGTGTCGAACTTGTTGACAGCGGTGATGAGTTCCTGGAGGAAGTTGTAGAAATTTGCGTTGACGTAGATTGGGAGGACGCCGATGCAGGCACTGCAGATGTTGAATTGAACTGAGAACTTGTAGACATTCCCGTCGATTTAGGCTGTGGAGACACCGAGGTAGGTCCCGCAGATGTGGAATTGGATTGGGAAGTGGTTGAACTTTGCGTCGACTCGGGCTGGGAAGATGCTGAGGCAGGTACCGCAGACGTCGAATTAGATTTAGAAGCTGGCGGAGAAGTCGACGTTGACATTGGACTGGTGCCGGATATAGAAGATTTTGCCGTATACGTGCAATTAGCAGTGATATCTGAGCGCTTTCCTATCAGTTTAGTTGTTGCACCGTCTACGTTGAGCAATTTCGCGGCATCAAACGTAAATCCCGAAATAGGATATGTCGATGTGAGAGCATCCACGGCAAACCCAACAGAGTTCTTTTGGCCATTCTGATCGGCAGTCCTAATGTCGCGTGAGATGCGAGAGCTCACTGTGCTGACGATCGCCTTGCCTTGCGCGTCGAAAAGGTCCTCCATCCACCTCTGGTAAGCGTCGGCCCAACCGCCTTCGGGTACGGGCCACTGATCCTCTGCTGTGTTATCGGGAGCGACATTACATGACATTTGTTCGGCAAGAATGATTTCGTCAATTCCTTTCAGCGCTTCGTATACGCGTTTATGTGTGTTCCGGAATATCGCACCAACCTCGTCACTGTTCACCATTGCTATCGTGGCAGCAATTTCTTCTACAGCCACCACTGCCTTTGTGAACCATTCTACTTGGGCTTGTGGCATGAGCTGTGGGTTGTATCTTCCTCCGAAAGCATCGATCGGTATTGGGTCCATAAAGAGCTGTGGCTGTCAGCTAGGGACAGAGCATACTGTCATTCAAGAGCATACGTATCCTTTCTTGTCATTGAGCTTTATGTCGATTCCAATCAAGTCGGGAAATTCCCATCCGGGAAGCTAGATTGCAAAGGTGTCAGCTTTGAAATTCGCCATTTGTCCAGCAGAGTCACGATGCTCTCTATCCTACTATTGAATGATAGAATCTCACTCGTACTCATCAGTGTCACGTACTTGATCGAAAAGAGTTTGTAGGCGGGAGGCTTGTCCAGCTGACCAGGGTCGCCTCCAATCGTTTTCGGCGAAAAAGCGCTTGAAAAGGTCACAATCTATGGGTCTCACCCTTCGACCACGAGGAAGAAGCATGTCTGAAATGAAGCGCTTGAATAAGGAGATTTCGTCTAAGTCGAAAAAGAGATTAGCGATTCTATTCAAGCTACACATACATAGCAAAAGTTACTCACAAACGTGGTCCACGTTTAAGCCAGGATTTCCAGATCCGTCATAGGGACCCGGAGGAACGTAGGGACGACCATTTGGATTGGCATTTTTCAGCTCGTTCCATGTCCTAAAAACTTGCCATGACAAGGCAGGACAACCCTCGTGAAACCCTTCTATGGGTGCGGCTCTACCAGTGATATTGGTCCTTGGTATCAACTCACGCCTACTGAATGTTCTGTGTTTCCTGGACTGGACGAAATAGCCAGCAGGGCCGTTTGGTTTACTTGGCGTAGTGAATTGGGGATGAAATTGTAAGAATTGAATCTTCGGGTAAGACGGATAATAGAGATCTCCTTCAAGGACACATTGATAAGGGCTGCCAGGCTGATTACCTTTATAAAAGATGTTGAACCGCTTGGGTGGCCATTGTTGGTTCTCAGTCCATCCATCCCAGCGCCTCACCTTAGGTAAAGGGAATCGTGCTTCGACCGATCTGGCCTCGAGATTGGAAGGCGTAGACCCTGGGTCATTTGCATCGTCCTTCATTTCGTCCGTGACTTCATATGTGTATATTGGGCAAGAGGCAGCGCTTGTTGAAGATGTAGAGCCCGATGAGGAGTTTGTGTAGGAGCTTGTCGTAGAGCTTGTCATGGGGCTGGTAGAGGAGTTTGTAGAAGAGATTGTCGTGGAGATTTTGGTAGGGCTTGCAGCGCTTGAAGTCGAATTCTGCGTTGAGGAGGAAGTCTGTCGCGACAGGGTCGAACTTGGCTCCGTTGTAGGCACAGACATTGATATACCTCCAACTGAAGGTTCTGTTCCCCCTGAGGTAGAAGACTCTGACTTCGAAGACGTTGAGGATGAAGTCTGTCGCGATTCGGTCGAACTTCCCTCCGTTGTCGGCACAGACATTGACAAACCTCCACCTGAAGGTGCTGCTCCGTCCGAGGAAGAGGACTTTGATTTCGAAGAGGTAGACTGCGTTTGCGATGATGAGTAGGTGGGATCTCCGTTAGAGTCAATCGTAATTGCCGGGATGGAGGTGGGAAAGCCTTGAGGTGGTGGCCCTGGTGGGAATGTTGCAGGGCCATGAAACCCTTCAATTATGAACCCAGATCCCTTTTTGGGGCAGAACTAAAAGGCACATTAGCTTCTGTAACAGTGCTAAATATGACAGCGAAAGTATAGAACATCGCAACTGACCCAACATCTTGGAAAAGGTGGAAAGACGGGAACAAAGGTCTCATGATGATCCGGTCCTGTAATTACGGCATGGGTATTGACAGTGATACCCGTCGTTGTCCTGACTGTCAATGGTGGCAATACGCTCACGGTAGGCCATGCTCCTCCGGTGGACTCTGTCGTCTTCGTACTCGAAGAAGTGCTGACTATTGTAGGATTGCTGATTCCCGGAGGCCCAACACCGGAGGGATTTGGAACCGGAATGACTGCAGAAGATGAGTTTGTGATCGTAATAATTGAGCCTATAGACGTTGTATTTAGGCCCACTGCCGTCGATTCCAAGCCTGTGCTTGACGAAATTGGATGATTACCCGTAGTGTTAGTCATGGTAGATTGAACAACAACCGAAGTCTTCGTTAGTGGTGGGCTCACAGGCATTGGTGTTGTACTAGTTCCAGGTGGAGTCGAGGAGGTTGAATTAATCGACAACACAAGGCTAGAACTAGGCGTAGTGCTGGGACTAGCGGATTTTGGTGATATACTAATTCCAGGCGGGATTGTGGAAGTTGAGCTATTCGATAACGCAAGGCTAGAGCTGGGCGTGGGGTTAGGACTCGTGGACTTTAGGGCCGAAAGCATAGTTGAGTTTTCAGAGGATTGAGTAACAGTCGAATCAAATATTTGGTCACCACTGGTGCTGCTTGGAGCTGCAACAGTCCTAGAAGTCGTTGAAGGACTGGTTGCGAGGGAACTATTTGCTGCCTCTGATCCTGTGGTGGCTATGGCGGTCGTCACGGAATGACTCGAACCCGTTGACTTTGTCTCTGGGAATGTAGACGTGGTAGTAGCAGAGCTATTCAGCCCCGTCAAGGAGCTCAGTTGGATACTAGCTGTGGGAGCGGTAAACGCCAAATCAAATCTTTCATTGATCATGCTTTAAACACCGGGAAATCAGCCAAAGACAGGTAAAAGTAAGGTGAGGCATAGTTTCAATGTTTAGCATTTAGCAATTGTATCATGGCTTTTCAGTTGCTGGGAAAGACTTGGAAAATCACATTGCGATAGGGTAGAGAACGTACGGGAGCTCATCACGGCTACCTTGAGGGGTCCCTTTGGTACTTCCGAGGGAAAGGAGCAACCCCAGCCAGAGATAATAGATGAGAATGAACAGCATCATGATGAGACAATGATAAAGGTCCTCGTTCGAAATTCAATGAACCAGTGTCGATGAACGAATGTCGATGAATGAGTGTCAATGAATGATTGTCAATGAGTAACGGTGAAAGAATGAGAATCAAGGAGTGGAAGTCAAGGAAATAGGGCTGTAAAAGCGAATGTGAACAAAGAATGTTTTCGGTTCAAGTAGAAGGAACCAGAGTTGACAACCTTTGAACTAAAGTAGTTACAAGTTTTGTGGGCCCGTTGAACACGGTTCCGTTGTGAAGCGTACCATCCCTTTGCGTGCCGCCTGCCAAGCTGGAAGGGGGCAATCTCTACTTCTATATCAGTAATAAGGGGAGTACAGATTGGAATAGGAAGGAGCTCCTGATTTCGCTGCTTGTCAAGTGTGGTCTGTGATGGGTGTGGCTGTTTAGTGTTCCAGAGACACAACGTGAAGGCGTCTCATGTTAGCAATGCGAGACACATACTTACACAAGCAGCCGTGGGTATTTCAGTTGATTCATAAAATGAGCCTTGTTGATACGTTAAGCTCATCTCGGGGCACAGTGCTGCTATCCACGTTTGAGAGCCAGGTGTAGTCTATGCTGCTTCCCTACAGTGGCTGTGGGGCCGGAGTGCTGATCGGGCATCTTTTCAGCATTGTTCCGCGAACCCTACGAGATGAAGCATTAATAACGAAGGCCTCGAGAATGGCAACCGTTTTCTAAAACAAGCATTTATACAAGACGTCAGCTTTCGACAAAGAGATAATCAGTGAGCCTTTGAATTGGCCAATTTCGTCGAACATATGGTCATGTTGTTCTCATGGCTGTTGCGGAGTTTCAAGTGAGATTAGACCATGATGATACCTACTTGAGTAACCGAGATGCTGCAGGCTACTGATTCCACCGTACGTTGAGAAAATTGGAAAAGTATACTTAAGCGTTGCTCCTTTCCAACGGCCGTGTCGTGTGACAGAACGAGGACACAGCATTTCGATAGTAAAAGTTGCTAATTCTAAATTTTCAAGTCTCAAGCCTGCAATGGCTTGCTGACTTTTCCCGTCGCATGTAGGAAGAGCGTTGTCTCTGAGCGTGGATAGTGGTAGATATATCGCTGGTGGAGAAAAATGCGTTAGATGAGCAATCTCTTAATGATGACCACGCACACCACATTGCAGGAAGATTGGGCCTGTTCGTGGTGGAAGTAAAGTTTGCATTGTTTGTTTGGGATTGACGAGCTTGGCGTCGGCCAAGGGCCGCATTGTCCTGGTGTCCTCGGTGATGTTAACGTGTGAGAAACGCGTGTGAAGCCATCAGATGTTAGCTTCCAAACATAAGGCAACATCCCGCCCCGCGCTCCGGTCCGGAGAAGTATATCAATCTTTCTTGGCGAAGCACCGACAGTGCAACTGAGATTGCTACACAGTAGTACGCGTTGCCGTCAAGACACATCTTCCAAGTACCTTGCCATTTATACTAGCAGCAATATTCATACTCTTGTCGGAGCAATCAGAGATCTGCCATCTTTGTAGGATACATTAGAACTTCATCGAAGTGAGGAGGATCAATCCATCCGAACATAGTGACAATGGTGTTGGGACAAGCAACAACCCAGTTGGACACACAAATATTTCAGGTAGCTGATGAAGGCATAGCCAACGTAGCCATAACTCAGTAGTGTTTAATGCTGGCAACCATTTGAGTGCTTTCCTGGACTTCTCTTCAACGTCCGCACCTGCCCCACCATTCTATCACTTATTCAGTCAGTTTCATCTTCTTCCTAGATCATCAATCATCACATCCCACCCTAAGCATCGCCCGTTTAAGTAGAGTCAATGGCTATCGAAAACGATGCAAATGCTCAGCCGAAACGATTGAGCCTGCCCGCGGGGTTGTGGGAGCAAATTCTCTCTTATCTTCCTTTCACAGATCTTTTCCAAATTTCTCTTGTCTGCGACTGGCTGGAGGAGCTTGCTGAGCCTTTCCTCACCGAGTATACTGTGAAATTGGTCTCGCAAGACCCTCAAAGCCAAGACCAAATCCAGATATTTCGGGCCGAGCTAGGTCGTGATCCAAAATACGCAACCTGGGTCTCGCAGCTGGAAACCAACAGCGATGTCGAAAGCTTTTTAACGGACGTCGTCGCTCAGCTGCCAAATCTACAAAGTCTGACTCTACGAAACTCCTCAGAAGCGAATGTACACTGCTTTGAAATCGACGGCGATGACGAAGATGATACTTTGTTCAAAGGAGCGTCCTTAAGAACTGAGGAAGCCCATCGAACGCTTCCATCTCTTCGACGCTGTAAACTGTTGCCTACACAAGACGGTCTAGTTGAATACTCTGGCTAACTATGAGATATAGTGCATCTTGATTTGGTACCCGAAGTAACGCGTTACTGGGACTATCTTCGAAAAGAAAACGTTTTCCTTCTCCCTAAACTCTATGATCTAGTTCTCGAACATATGACTATGAAAGAATTCGACGATCTTCCTTACAACTTCAGACGTTACTATGGACAAACAAACCTTGCAAGCCTGAAATTGGAGGATTGCAATATCGGCCCGGTAATTCTGGAGCGGATCGTGCGGCTACCATGTGCGCTGCAGAACTTCGCACTGCGAGAACCGGAATCCAAATGGCACGTTATTCTTCGCAATTATTCAACATGGACGATTAAGTCTTATCTTGACGTTCTTCGATACCAAGAGCAATCACTGAAGGCTATTAGGATTCTTCTCACCTGTCCGGAGGACGCCGAAGTCAGGCTCGAGACCTTTACGGCTTTAACAAGGGTTGATCTCAGAATGAGACACTTCACAAGTTGCTCATGGTGGAGAGAGGCAAATGTCAAACCCATCCAAATGTCTCCTACCTTGAGACACCTCGTTCTATGGGAGCTTCACGAGCCCGGGATGCAAGCCCTCTCTGATCTTATACACCGAAAAGAAGACTTTCTTCCGAGACTGAAGATGGTGACCCTTATTGTCGACGATAAACAAGCAAAAGTCTATGGGAACTCCAGTGCTCCCTTATATCTGGAAGAAGCACTCTTGTACAGCAAGGTCGTATGCCTAGTGCGCACTGGCGACTGGGTGTGTGGTACTGTTAGCAAGCAGCACCGGCTCCGCTGGCCACGCATAAGGGATAACTGGGTTTGACAAGCCAGTCATCACCGGGAGACATTCTCTGTCAGCTTGCATGGACCCTATGGATCATCTTCTGACAGCTCGCGGGAGTCGGATGATGCAGGCTCTCTTATCTCCTCGAGGTCTGACAATATGCCAACGTTAGACTCGGTACTCGAAAAGGCCAACACGTAGGTGGCTTGTGCACATGAGGGCAACTGTCTACCTCTATTTCGGCGATGCAATCTCAATATCCCACTCGCCTCGGCAGTGTCGCGCTCGGATCACGGAAATAGCTTGCAGGACGATACCACGACGGCGACGGCTCTCACATGTTCATGACTAGACAGACAGAAACATCATTACGGCGTACTAGGGCTTTGAAGCAACCTCGAAAAGGGCTGGATGAGGATTACCCGGACACACGCGGCGCAATTTCAGGGCAAGGGCTAGACGATTCTTACAGAGCATACACGGTGCATTTTCAGGAGCAAGAGCTGGCACGCATCACATCCCGATACCCTCTACCTAGAACAAGCCTCTCTCAGGCAACAATAGTCCTAATGGAACACCCAATATCAATAGCATAGCATTAGTAGAAACCGAGCTAGACCGCCAGTACAATTCATTGATCTACTTTTACTATCTCTCTCTTAGCGTCTGATCCCACCTCTTCTCGGCAACAGTAACAGTATACCCTCCTCCCCCGTGAGATCGCGCACAAACTTCTCCGTCAACCTCCCCCCAACCCCCACCGGCACCATCACCCTCCGACGAAACTCCAGAAAGCGCGTCTGCGCATGTGCGCCACGACCTGGCTCTGCTCTGCGCCGTAGCATAAACGGCCACGCGAACGTCTTGATGGCGGGCATCTCGCTGCGTCGGAGCCAGCCTGGGGCGAGAGATACGCCCTTTCCATCGCGCGGTTCCAGGGTCAAGCCTCGCTGAGGCATTCTGCGGTTTCTGCGCGGTGATGGTAGTGGAGGGTGATGCTCTAGTGCCGCCGGGCCGCAGGGAGGAGGGGGGAGTGTGGGGGAGAAGTAGCAAGGCCAGGAGGTGAGGTGATGCGCGTGATGAGCGTGCGGGTGAAGACGTAGTCCACGCTGCGCGCGGAGAATGGCTGGTGGATTGCACTGTTGACAAGGGGGTTGGTTGGGTTGAGGAAGAGGATGTTTCCGGTGAGCTAAGTAGGTCATGTCGGGAGGGCATGTTTTCTACACTGCTTCTTGGACGGCGAGACGTCTACGCCGTATACGCTGGCTTGCGGGGACATGGTTGCGAGTTGGAGCGTGGTGACGCTGGTTCCGCAGCCGATGTCGACGGCTTTTGATAGATGGTCCATGGAGTTTGTTGGTGCGAGGAAGGGTCGGCTGCCGAACGTGTCGGTGATGGCGGCTGCTTGGGCATTGAGACGGTCGTTCTCGGGGGTGCTAGAACGTTGCTGTTGGTGGATTTGGGTGGGAGAGGGGTCTTGGGACTGACTCTTCTGGAAGCACATATGCAGACTTAGTATCATGATAATGCTGTGTGATTGAAGCTTCAATTGAAGTCATTTTCTTGTTCTCTGCTGTCTGACATATTCACCTAGATACTTCGCGCTGAAAGCTCGACAACAGCGAAGGTGGACATAGCCCAACAACTCACTTTTCTTTCATGCAGACAGGGCCAGCAGAGATAATAATACCGAAATTAGAACAAACTTATACCGGCGATTACCATCTTCAACTATCTTGATGACCCGTTAGGAAATCCGGTCAGCCAAATCGCCTTATCCTTGCCATGTTGACCCTTGAAGACCTGACTGCTGGCCTACCAGCGCAGCGGCAGAGTGCTCAGACTTATGATTAGCCGCAGACGGGAGAACTAGATTTTCCTATGTCTTCTAAGGCAGCAAAATCGGTAAAGGAGTTTGGACGGTTTCCAGACTGAAGAATGAAAAGAACATTTACAGACCAGATGGGCTATACTGTGAACCTTGCCCCCTGAAGGGGAAGTGTCGGCTTAGTACTTTCGCCATCTTCACCTATGGAGTTTCGTCATCTTGCGAACTCTCCATCGTTGGGAGGGATAAGTAGAAAGCGGAGAGGTACGTTGACCTTTGTGGTTTGAAGATACAACGCGGGATCTAACTTAGCTAAGCCTTTCAACCCCTCCGATTCCTTCCTCGTAGCGGACTTCGACGCGGCCGATGGCATGGAGGGGCACCATGTGCTTTAGTCAAAAGTGTACTCAGTGACGACCGAATGACGACCTGAGTGACAAACTCGACTTGTATTTATAATGCCTTTCCAGGGTTTGATCATGGTAAAGCACGGCTATAAATTGAGCATGCACCTTTTTGAAAAGCACATAATGAAGGTGACTTAGGCATATTGCCAATCACATACAAGGACAGTAGATTATCTCGAGCACTCTTCGCTGATCTTGCTAAGGCGCTTAAGAGGCCTCTATATTGAAATTGTTTACGAATCCGCCATGTCTGCGCTTCCAGATCTTAGCCTCCAGTTACAGGACACTACCGTCCTCGTCACTGGCGGTGCTGGCTTCGTCGGTCTAGCAACGGTTCAGGCATTCTTATCTGCTGGTGCAAGAGTCATAGCGTGGGACATCAACGAGTCGAAGATGACGCTCCAGCATGAACGCCTACACTGGAACACCGTGGATATTTCATCAGAGAGTGCAGTGGAACAGGCATTCACAAGAGCCAATGAGCAATTTGGTGTTGTGCACTGCGCCGTGGCGTTAGCGGGAAAGGATTTCAGCTTTATTCCGCATCACAAGAGCTTGGTAAACATGCCGTTGGAGCAGTGGAGGGACACATTTCGGGTCAATGTGGAGGGAACGTTTCTGACGGCGAGGGGATGGTTGCGGCAGATTCAGAAACACGCAACGGAGGAAATGAGGAACATCGGATTGATCATCATTGGGAGCGAGGCAGGATCCTTTGGCGCGAGAGGGAACGCGGATTATGCCAGTGGGAAGAGCGCGGTGCAGACTGGGCTCGTGCAAAGCTTGAGAGGAGATGTCGAGAGGATCCATTCACGGGCAAGGGTGAATGCAGTAGCACCAGGGGCTATCGATACACCACAGTTCCGGAAGGAATGTGCGGAAGATCCGGAGCAGTTCTGGCTGGACGCGCAGGCAACAACTGCGCTCGGCAAGCCTGTCGCACTGGACTCAGTTGCGAAGACAATAGTTTTCCTAGCAAGTGAGAACTGGAGCGGTGATGTCCATGGTCAGCTTATTAGCGTCAATTCGGGGAAGTTTGGTAAGGTCATGTGGATGCCTGGCGAGAAAGAGCAAGCTTAAGCACCACAAGGCTATTCAAGTAACCTGTTACGCGGAAGAAATGGTAGGAGGCAGGAATTTACAAGCAAAGAAAAGAAAGAAACAGCAAAGGTCTTCTCGTACACCACTTGGAAAAGATCAAAGTCGCCCAGTCAGAGTAATGCCCTCCAACCGCCAATCGCGAAATGATCATTTAGACAACGCGGGCTAAGATAAACTGTATTGCAAGGCAATTGCAGATTTTAAATCAAGAACGTCGCTATTTTCATACTGTACAAAGACTTAATCTTTCGAGACTGCCCCCTCTATGATGTGCGAACTTTTCTAAAACCATCCTTATTGTACGGCCGGTCACCACTTTTGAACGAAGCTGCACACACGGTTAGCAGGCTTGCCATGGGCTTGTCTAGAGCGATCCGCGTACCATCAGCTTCCTCGTAAGCACGACCTGCGCCAAATCCTGTTCCCAACCACAAAGGCCACGCTCTTCGCTTGAAAAGAAGTACTGAGAAGACAACACCAACCCCGAGACCAAACGATGATCGCACGATTAAGGAAGATATTGCGTGGTCCCACTGTATGAAAACCTTTTAGTATAAGCGCGTAGCTAGATGGTACAGATCAGGTGGATGAAAGGGTCATGTTGTAGAGAACGGAGCCATGGAATAGCGCCGCTATTATTTGGACTTGCTTGTTTCGACATTCGCCAGTTCAGCAGATATACAGCGTACCTTGTCGTTGAGGAGAGCTTCGCTAACGGGTTTATTCGATTTCGCTGGTGGGACAGGAGGACCGGAAACCTTGTCGTCGGCCATTTCAAACGTCTAGAACTATGTCAGCACAGCTGTCTGAGATTAATGAGTTCAAATTCACTCACTATGGCCTCTGCTATGGTTCCAGAGCGAGTGTATGCTCGATTGACTCAACGATTGTTATCCTGAAGCTCCTTGGAGCTCCTGCGGAATTGGACCCGGGAAAAATAGGCGTTCCCAGCTTTGGCCAATCGGAGGCCACTGTGCGGGGATCGCTGGTCCAAAAAGTTTCCCACCGAGCTCAGATAACGTACGATCAAACATCTTCTGTCCGTTGTGTTCACAGCGACAACTTTTGTCGCTTCAATTGAAATGTCAGAGCGTTCAGAGCACTATGGCGAGAGAACACGAACGGTCTGCGCACCAAGCTCTGAGAAGCCTTGAGACCAGCAAAGCAGACCCTGAGGAGCAGCTCGACGAAGCAGCTCGAATCTTGAACGTCGATTATGCCGCTTTGGGAGACAATGGCTCTATTCACGAGACTTCCAACAAGGCTACTGGCGCATTTATTCCCTCTAAAGAAGATTGGGTGCTTCGGTGGCTGCTGAAAAGGACAAAACCTCAAGACGAAGGCAAACCGTTTGTGCGTGGACGGTTCACATGACCTCCTACTGACATCTTTGGCAGCTTTCGTTTGAACAGCAAGGCATGGCTACTTTTTGCTTACACTGTGTCTCTGCTTCCCTCGAAAAACGCAGCGCGGACCTTCACAGAGCACGACTTTCTAAACACAACCCTCGAAACTACTCTTGACGGGCTACTGAAAGAGATTTCATCTGAACAGAGGCGCAGACCAGTATTGCCAACGCACTTCGTGTCTGAAACTGGGAACCGCAAGAGGAAACGTAGATGCCCTAACCATAACCTTTCAGCGTCCCCGGAGACATATCTCACTCCTTCCCGTGCCTTCGAAGCAATTCTACAAGGACTTTCTGAGTGTATTCGGCAAGCCCAGCATTCAACAGATGATGAGATAGGTGTGCAACACATGAGAGCCGCTTTACAGGTTAGTCCCGAAATAGCAGCAAGGATACTTGGCTTGATTCTAAGGTACGCTGAGCGGTGTCTGTCTGACGATGGAGCCTCCCGCGCGACGTTATGCAAAGCTCCCTCGATCTTGAGAACAACATCACAGATCCTTCCGTTATGGGACTTTCGAAAAGTAGATGCCGTCGAGGATGAAAGCACTTCTAGCAGTCAGCCGTTTACGGATTTTCTTCTATTTCCTTCCCTGTCTATGCTGGACGCTTTAAGAAGACCTTCCAATCTAGTAAATCACTTCCAAGGTCTCGAACTGAGACTACAGCAATTAGTTGTGCTTCATGTCCTCTATCCAGCACACTCGATGTTCTTGAGCCTGTTACATTCCCGAGCATTTACATCAGATGCGATGCCTGAAGTAAAGTACCAAGAGGCCATTGCTGCGAGACTTGGTTCTGTACTTGACAGTCACATCCAGCGCAATACGAATTTGGGTGCAGGTACGGAGAGCGAGCATGGCCCGTCATCAACCCGATTACTTCCACTTCTTTTGGAACTTGCTGTGAAGGCTTCGCCTTTGAAAGCAGCGAGAGCACGCCAGGAGGAGCTACCATGGATTTACGCATTATTCGCTGCTCTCTGCGATATAGCTGGTAGTCCGATAACTAGCACAGAAAACGAATTCAAATCACTTGAGCCCACTTGTTGTCTTGAAGACTGCTTGCACATCTTCCGAACCCACAAAGTCGCTATGCCCTTGCACTTTCTTACTTTGATCGCGTCGAGATACTCTGGTTTATTTTCAGAATCAAGCTCAAGTGTGCACTGGGACTTGGTGTCCCGACTCATACACTTGGACGTCAATATCTTCCTTCCCAACGCGGGCGTGGATGGGTCTCCAAAGTTGTTAGAACGTTTACTGGCTGCATTAAGCCGTGGCTTTACCAACGCCGACGAACCATTGCGCTCGACCCAGCATCAGATTGTCGTTTCACTCATAAAGGGCTTTTTTGAAGCGCGCGACACGCATAGCTGTCTTGAAATTCTGCGGCAACAGATTTCCACATCAAGAAGGCTAGAAGATCTGAATGAGAAATTGAGGTCAATCATTTGGGATGATGACGATCTTCTCAGCTCACTCACTGCCATCTGCAACACGTCGATAAGCCCGCCAACGGCTCGCCGCGAACTTACGCAATTCCTAAAGGGCCTCAATGACAAGGCAGCCGGAGACGCTCACAAATCGAACCTTTATGCTTCAGCTGTAGTCGTGGATGCGTTGCTTGCTTCAGACGCCAGGCTCTTTGCTGATTACCATGATGACCTGCGCAGTCTTATTCCTCCTCTCTCAAAATTGATAGAATGCTTTCGTCACTCAGTCTTGAAGAAAACTTTCTACCGTTTACTGTGGCACATTGCATCAATACTCAGTCAGCACAGCGCGTCGATCTGGTCTGCTTCATGGGATAAATTGACCCCTTTTGCTTTGAAATCTGTTCAATCTGCTCTAGAACGGCCGATTGTGGATGATGGAATTGCATCCGCTGAAGGCTTTGAGGCTTTTAGGATGCTTCTTGTCCTTGGCAGTGTCGGGTTGCCTCGTCAAGACCTCGAGCGAGCTCTGTCTTCTCTCAAAAACTGCCTCCTAGCATGGTCGGCCGATGAAAGAAGCCACAGCACGGACTTCTGGAATGGAAGGTTGGATAGCCTGGGCACGCGTCAGAACCTTTGCTTTGCCTGTGTAGCTTCGGCTTTACTATACCCCAATGTGCTAAGTCTTACTTCGTCACAAGTCTTGCTATTTCTTCAGACCTTGCTTCAATGCGCTGAGCAGAACATGAAGGTAGTGAGTTCGCCCAATCCAGTCGAAGTACCTTTTGTGGCTGTCCTTGTCGCTTTTGCTAGCGATTCCCGAATAAACTCGAATGCAGTCCTAGCTGGCCAGATGTCCGAAGCTATCATTGCCAAGTGTACCTCACAGTCTGCTCTACATGATCTAGATCTCAAATTGTTGCTGAATTGGCCGTCGAGCGCATTGTCACGATCCCAAAAAGCAAAGCTTTGTGATCTTGTCGTTGGACAAATTCAATATGCGTCTGCCAGAAATGCCCCTTTCCCAGACCAGCTTGCTCTCTTAGTAAAGCTTGTTGAAGGTGCTGATGGCAGCGCGGTCCTTCTGAAATCCGCACAATCCTTCTTTGATTTTGCAGCTCGGTGCTCCGAATTTGCCCTCAGTGTTGACGAAACGGCCACACTGAGAGATTTTAGCAAATTTTGCAAAATTTTTTGGCAGCGGATTCTGCTCACTGCCGGAACAGCCAAATTTGACACTTATATTCGCGATTTTAGAAGCATTATGTCGACATTTTTGCAAACAGCGGAATTGAAGCAATTAGAGGCGAACTCAGTATTCACTTCGCCAACGCCGCTAGCAGTATCCCTAGAGTACTTCATCCAAATGCTTTGTGGGCTTGAGAGCACAATTCAAAAGGCAGTCAGTACAGATGACAATGTCACACTAGTCAAGACTTGGACATCGCTTATGGCTGGAGATCTTGCAATCTTGGCGAAAGATTTTGACATGAATGAGCGAGAACGACGCCCAAGCTATGTCTGCTGGACTTTAGACGCTCTTATCTTTCTTACAAGAGTCGACGTCTTGCTTCCCTCGTTTGTGCCAAAGGTTTTATCAAAGCTGGAAAAAGCGGTTACAGCATCTCCGTCCAGCCTACCTATTCACGACAGTGTTCTATCGAAGATCCGAAATCTTCGATACACTATGGCATCGCAAGGCCCTCAAGACACCATAAACATTTTCGAAGAAAAGGAATCTGCTGCTATCATCTGTGATTCCATATTGCGGCCTTTGCCGAGTGCAACATCGAGGCTGTCTTTCGAGGATCGACTGACAGAAATAAAAAAGCAATTAGCACCAATGCACCATGTCGCGTTAAAGTCGGTCCTACGGGAACTCAAGGGGCTCTCCCGTGGACACTCGCACACAGCTAGCCTTGTCCTCGCTATTACTGCAGTAGCAAAAAGTGTCAAAATAACAGAACGAGATTCTCAACCCGCTCTATTACTTCGCAAGGTACTAATCAATCTCTTAAATTTACTTCCAGAGAGTTCCGACCTTTGTTCATTTTCTCTCGTTTGCGACAGCATCACCACCCTCGTCACCATCCACCCAATCCTTGTCAACACATTCGTCTTCGAAACCATCCTTAAAACCATAACCATCACCGCCTCCCCTGCCGGCCCATCCTTTCCCCCTAGCGAATTATCACACGCATCCGCAACAATCTACCCCCGCCTCTGCACCCTAGCAACACACCTCCTGTCCCGCCACCGCAAACACCTCCGCGGCCACCATCACCTCCTCCTTCAAACCCTAACCTCCCTCCTGACCTGCCTCTTTATCCCCCACAGACCTCCCTACACAAGCCCCACGCACACGAACCCCCTCCTCTCCGCCCCCCCCTGGACCCACCCCACGTCCCCCCACCCCAAAATGTCAATATCCTACGCCCGCCTCCTCACCACCCTCGCCGACCCAACCCCCTCCTCCCTCCCCTCCCACAAACCCACCACCACCACCACCTCTCCCTCCCTCACCGACGCGGTCGCCCGCGCCCGCCGCACCGAAGGCACCTTCCTCCAGCACGTCGTGCAGACGTACTGCGCGTGCCGGCTGCACGGGAGGATGGAGGCGGGGGTGAAGGAGCGGCTGATGCCGGGGCTGTGGGCGGTGATGGAGGGGATGGGCAAGGAGGTGATGAGGGCGTGTAATGGGCAGATGGATGCGGAGATGCGGGGGGTGTTCAGGGGGGTTTATGGGGAGTGGGTTGGGTTGGGGCGGTGGGGGGGACGGTAGGGGGATTGGGTTGGGTGGAGATGGGTTGAGGGTTAGGGGTTCAGAGATGGGGTGTTGTTGGGGAGAGGTTGTTCTTTACGATGGATTCTTGTGGTCAAGAAGCTTGGAGATAGGTTGACACGTTGAAGTGTGCATAAGCTACTTAAGATGAACAAAATGCCTGCTTTTTAACCACCCAAACTTTTCCTCTCCTCTCCTCTCCTCTCCTTTCCTCCCCTTTCCGTCTCTCCATCTATCCATCTCAACCCCCCACCCTCCTCAACCCCACGCAAAACCAAACCCGAACCCCAACCCACTTCCTCCCCCTCCCCCCCACAACGCCCCCCTCCACAACGCCCCCTTCCACATCCCCCTCCCCCACCTCCCTCTCCCCCCTCAACCCCGCAACCTCCTCCAACCCCCACTTTTGGGCTTCCTCCACCACATCCCCCAGCTCATGCACAACCGTCTCCCCCCGCACCTTCCTCCCCCCTACCTCGTCCTTGAACCCCGCCGCCCCGTCCCCGCGCCGCGCCATGTCCGCGTGCATATTTGTTAGTAGGAGGATGCCGCCGTTGGGGCGGAGCAGGGTGGTCGCCGCGCGGAAGAAGGCGGGCAGGGGGACGTGCTCGAGGGTTAGCGTGCTCAGCACCAAATCTGCCGGGGGCGCTGGGGGTGAGGGCGGGGGGTGCAGGATGTCGTATGTATGGGTGGTGATTGCGGGGGTGGGGGAGGGGAGGGAGAGGAGTTTCTGCGCGGCGAGGGCCAGCATGGAGGGGGTGAGGTCGAGGAGGTTGATGGAGAGAGGGAGGGGGAGGGAGTGGGTATTTAAATAGGAGAGGAGGGTGAGGGTGGCGCGGGCGGTGCCGGCGCCGAGGTCGGTGAGCGTGAATGGCTCTGTGGGGAGGAGGGGGGAGGAGGAGGAGGGGGGGTTGAAGAGGGCGGGGAAGAGGTGCGTGGTGAGGAGGTGGGTGTCGAGGGATTGGAGGAAGTTGCCGTCCGTGTCGTAGGTGGGGGTCCAGAGGGAGTAGGCTTCGGCGGTGGGTAAGTAGTGGATGGGGGTTGGTTGGGGGTTGGGGGTGGATGTTTGGATAGGGGGAGAGGATGGGTCCTCGGCCGGTTCGTTTGGTGGCGCCATACGGAACGGGTGCTTTGAAAGATGAAGCCGGGTAGAGGGGACAGCGGATGCTTGCCAACAAAAGGAAATAATGAATAAAGAAGAAACTTTTCAATCTATACTGGGGTTGAAGATGGCATGAACGTGGATAATATATTCGATGAGAAGCAGTGAGTCATCCGGCCAAGAAATTAGCAGATCTCCTGTTCAGGAATGACGCAGATGAATAGAGGAAGAAAACCTGTTGAGCTTGTTTTCATTCATGCCAAAGGGCGCATATCAAATCCCAAAATTTGCATACATCTGTGAGCGAAAGGCACATACCTGGCGCTGTGTTCAGGTGAAGTACCTCCTCGTCTTGCTCAGGGCAAGGTAGACTAAACAACGAGGTCGCAGTTGAAGTTGACACAAGCTCAAGAAATTGCAAAGCTCAATGACACTTTCAACTAACGCCTTGAGCAACGAGTACGCAGAACTCCATAAAGAAACCTGACAGCACGACGTGTGTTTTGGTTTTTGAACACTGCCCTTGGTTCTTGTGCCAACCCGAATGCGAGGTTGAGCGTCAGAAGTCGTGGCGCATCTAATATAGGGCGAACGGGCGCCAGTACTAATAAACAAATACGCCACGACTTCTGACACCTAGAGTAGCCTCGATTGCCCGCCGGAGCGGAGTTCCCCCGACCCAAGCCTCGCATTATTATGCCGATGGGGCAACCTCTCCACGACCAATTTCTGTCTCTCATGCCCCGATCAGGAGAAATTTGCTTGAAGGACAGCCCCCAAACAATTTGCAAAAGGACTACGAAGGGGTAATTCTCGCATGACATTATTATCATGGCGCTTATCACGGTGCCAGCCGGGCCATCCCGGTCGCCGATGAAGAATTTGCGGCAGAACAGATACAAGCTTGATGGACCACCTACGCACGTTGTCGCTTGAGTTTCAATAAGATTTGGAAGAGCAGAAGCTATTTATCCTAGCGAGTCTAGCATGAGCAGCGAAAATCTCAGACAGTATCGATTCTCTCATCAATAAAATCACATTTAAAGTGTCTACTCTATCTGCGAGAAGTAGCCTTTCAAAGACTTCGGTACGACAAACCCCATATCTTTGATTCGAATAAGGTATCCAGCACGTTTCACAACCGATTTTGCATTCCAACTTAGCAAGATGATCACTCTTGCCACCGAGATCGAGGCTCCACCGTCAACAGTTCGTGACATCGTGAGTGCCCACATGTCTTTTCATAGGACACCCATTCAATTATCATGGGCATTATCTTACACGAAGAGGCTCAGCTTCTCGATTTTCCGAATTTGTCGAGTTGGCATAACGGTGGCTTTTTTGTCTCAATCAAAAGCCTAACGCCTGGTAAACCCACTGGTCGTGACCTCGTCCCCGGAGATCAGCTCCGTAGTAAGATCACCAACATGGAGATCACACAAAGTATCGAGGTATTGTTTCTTACAATTTGGCCATTTATTCACAACGACTTACCAACACCGAAGGAAAACTCACCCACAATGCTCCGCTGGCGAGGCCCTTGGCACGGCATCTTGACAGGAGTGCACGCCTTCGAGTTCAAGCCATCTCAAGTCACACCAGGAGGGACGACGCTAGTCCAATGGGAGGAGTTTTCGGGGATCCTGGCATGGTTTATGGCGCCGGGGATGCCTGGCGGAAAAAAAACGTTAGCGGGGTTTGAACTAGTAAACGGAGATTTGAAAAGGAGAGCGGAGAGCTTGGCAAGGGAGGCCAGGAACTGATCTTGTCTTAGCCGTGTAAAGGGGGATATTTCTGTCCACTCTTTACAATAGTATGGATATCTAGAAGCTGCGTTGGGGAGATAGTCATCAGAAAAACTGGGACGTACCTGCGGGTTAGATCTGGTGACAACCATATATCGGGAATTACAGATAATCTCCGCGAAGCTTAGAGTAACCGAGTGTCGCGCATGCCATGGAAATGGAAATCTTGTAAACTTTGTTTGTATGGACCATAACTTGACGAAAGCAATGACCTTGCTGTTTTTCGTTTGTCAGAAACTGACAACATTCCTCTGTCAAGGAATTGTCTGCACGAGTACCAACGCTTCCGGGCATGGGAACCATGACAATGCAGACTAAAGAACAAGACTGCTGCAAGATGGCGGTGGCTACCTCTAGACCTCAAGATCTTCGTATAATATGTCGCTACAGGAGAAGATGTATCCGCGACTCTCACATGTGAGACAATTGCCCATTCCGCTGCAGCTCGTATCTGCGCTGCATATTGGCTTGAGACTGAGAGGAATGACCCAAGTTGGGGGACGCTCTCCTGAGTAGGCTGGCTGCAGGGTGACACAGCTCACTGTCGCTTAGCCGGGGAACATGCCGGCGAGGTCTTCTGCTGTGTAACGGGAAATTGAAAACTCCGGACCATGAAGGGGGATGCGGATCGTGCATGATTAGTGTCGCTTTTCCAACCTCGGCCTATCCGTGATGCATTTCGAAACAGGCTTATCTGGCATGCATAGCCAGTGGGAGGCTTGGTAAGTGTAAATGACGGTTGCTCACCCTTAGACACGCCTAGGCCCTTGCTGTTTGAAGCTTGAACCATGTCCAATTCTTGCCTTTGCAGGGCATGCCGCCGTCCATGTGAGGTCTTTGATGGGCCGACTGGGGTTTGAGCCTGCTAGTCCTGGTATTCCTGGTAAACAGTATTGAATGGACGTCTTGACGTTCCTTCCTTCCGCAGCGCCTGACAAAAACCGAAACTCGACTCGGCCTCGAACGGGCTCGGACGTTCACCGAGCCGATTAAGGAAGCGCAGCCTTGAAGAGCATGGCTTTCAATACAGAGGCTTAACAGCCCTCAGCCTTGTATGTGAATCAATGTAGATGCTACCTTTTGGATCTACTGGCAACCAACTCCTATGCCTTACCTTCTCCTCCCTGTCCCCACAAGGCGAAGATAATCATGGAACCTTGTTTGAGGAAAGTCTACAGTGTGCATAGAGCTCTCGTAACTTTCAGTATAATCTATACTAATGTGCTATACATAGATTTAAAGTATGTTTACAAACAGTTCCATCCCTTGAACTATCTCTTTCAGGTTATCTTCCATTGTTTCCCAGCTGCATAAGACGCCTTATTTTTTGATTCGCCATGAGACATATTATTAGGATTTTAGTCCTAGGCTTGATCATGCACATCGCCGCGCAAAACGAATACTGGATTGATCAGTCATGTCTAGATAAGCCAGACAACAGGTTCTTCAGGTCCCTGTTTGGAGCTAAGCATGTAGCGGAACGAGCAAAAGAGAGGTTGCACGACCCTACCGATGATTATATGGCATATATATTTCACAGAATCTTCAAGTTAGATAGGCGTGATAGTTTTTACGCTTACGGTGATGGTGATAGAGCGGTTTTCCACCGAGTTGACAGTGCGTAGAATCAATTTTCTAACATACCTGCTGAGAAAGGGTGCTAACAAGACAATGACTTGAAGGCGTTACGAACCTGATATCAACGATGCGTCCGACCCGGGAGAGAGAGTCTTCGAACTACCGGTTCTATTGCGACAACGATCCTCAGCATCCTGGCGGTGGAATGAGGTGGACGCTTCGTCCAGACATACCTATTGAGCAGCGCTCTGAGGGCTATGTCCGAAATGCCCTGCGAACGAACCGGGTTGGGCCTGGTCAATTTCAAGAATGGCAGGACGAGGCCAATGGGTTCTTCTTAGGTCCGTCGTATGGTTGCCAAACTCCTGGCGCGGCGGTAGGGACATACGTACAAGGATGGAAAAAACAAGGGCAACCTCAAGTCAGGGCGACAATAACGGTGAGTGTGCAAAAACTTCAACGCTAAACTCACGCTTTCAATCAAAGTAAAACACTAAGATTGACGAGTGCAGCTCTGCGACATTTTGTTCGATACGACCTTTGGAGTTTGTGCTTTAGATGACTTACCTGAAAAGGCGAATCTCTCAAGGTACTACGACTTGGACGACATTCAAATTGCAGGAACACTTGACGCGTTCCGCTCGATGGCAGCCCAAGCCGTCATTCACGAGGTTCGTCACGCATCACACGGAACTGTATCTCACTTGATGCTTACAATTCTTCGTAGTCCTGGCATTTACCACCCCATAAATGTCAGTTCCTATTCCGTTCATTAGATGTTCCTGTACACGTAAATGCTCTGTCTGACCCATTCCCTGTCACCTCGCGCCATCGAAGCCCCCTACCACCGCCTTTCTAACACACCCTCTACCCCTCCAGATGACGATCAACCCTCCCCCACCCAACCAAACCAAGGCGCCTACGGCTGGAAAGACGTCCTCCGGCTCCAATACCCAAAGTCGACCAACAATGGCGACAATTTTGCTTACTATTGCCTGATCGCCGCCCTCGCCGACATGAAGTGGCGTTTGTCCGAGCAAGAAGACGAATTCCAGCGAGGCAAGCTGGTTTACGACCCGAGAGTAGGGAGACAATGACCAGGAGCTATGATATCTCTAAATTTTCATGCAATTCACCTTACTCGGAACGCAAAAGAGATGTTGCGTGCGACTGCGCGGTCTACCAAGATTAATGCTCTGCACATAGACCTACCTCGCAGTGGCCTTGGAAAACAAGGCGCGTGTTCGCGTCTAGGGGCAACAGTGAACCCACGCCCTCCACAGCTCAATCCCGTCCCGAAGCTGCCCATCTCAATGCCGCTCCCTGCCCCAATTCCAACGACATACGGCCTACCTCACCCTTGAAACATAAAGCCGGCGCCGACTATTGTCCACCAAACATCTGTCATAGTAGTGGCCGACCCCAATTGTCGTGACGCCTCCATCTGGCAAGATCAACAACGCCCGAAACCCCACCTTCATGCAAGTCTCGACAAAAGATCGACACCGACCTCACATTCCGCGGATTTGAGGAATCCAATCCGTCGGTATCTCTCGGGAAATACCAGCTACGATAGGGGGACTCATTCCCCTATCTCGATCGTATGATCTCGCGCAAGTAAAGGCCCAGGGTTTGCTCGCATCACAGGCTCACGCGTAACTGCACCGATTCTATTCGGGCAGCGAGCATCAATCCGAGAAAACAACCAACCCTTTTCAAGAGTTTCGCTGAACCACAGAAAAAAGCCAGGATCGCTGCACCCTTAGCACTGGCAGAGTTAGACAGTGGAGCATCAAACGCCTTTGACGGCAGCCTAGTAAGAAGATTTTCGAATTAAGATCTACACGGTGCAGCACCCTCACTCAGCTCACACCAAATTCCCCGAAACCCTCAGCTCACAGCTGAAGCGACTATCTATTTGATTAGATAGATGCCCCCCATCCAAAGAACCCGAAGGCTTACGCCTCCGTGCATAAAACGCATAAAACTGCGATTGTGAGGTCCCATCGCGCTCGAAAACCCACAAACCATCTCTTTCTACAAAAGCTTCCCGAAACCCGGCCGAGAATTGGGCGCCGCTGAATCAACGCAGTTGCCACCCATCCATCTTAGTTGCCAAGTCAAAACTAATGAGTAATCCTCCCCGTCCCATTGGTGATGTCACTATCGATCCATAATCGCACTACATGACGGCTGAACATATCTCCACCCAGCAACGACTGGCACGGGGAACCGGCTGTTGGGTAGTAGGGCGTTATGTTAGAGGTTATGGTGTATCTGATTGTTAGCATTGGCGCCGAACCAGCATATACTAAACACGCCACGACTTCTGGCACTCAAGGCATGAAGAGAGATAGCCCAGACATCGATTTCACGCCCTTGGACTGTCAGTGTGCATCCGCACCAAACTTAGACGATTTACCGTGTAAGCCATGCTCGGTAGACTCTGACGAAGGAGTATAGACGAAGGAGAAGCAAATAAATAGATACGGCGTCATTTGCATCCCAGCATTGTGTCTTCTCGATGGCTATGTCCACCGATTCGGTCCCATGCCAGTCAAAACGATGTGCTGCGATAATACACATCGAAGCTCAGAGCGTGGGCTAGAGACGCGTGCAAGAGAAAAATGGACAACTGCTGAAATCTGAAGACCACGCCTTAAACCAGAAGTCTTCGATCCTGTACGCGGTCACAGGGAAGAATTGGAAAACCCCCCAAATCTAGATTCGAAAAAGGGGGCGTCGGAAATTGACGGGTTGTGAAAAAGGAGGCGCGAAGAAGAAAATCAATACAAGACGCTGTCCGGTTCTAAACGTAAAGCGTTTTTTTCAAGAAGCCATCACTTAGAAACTCGCCCGTTCTGAAAATTCTTGTGCAACGTCTTATTTGGGCGCAACGTGGTCGTTGCTGACCTGAAACATTGCAGAGAGGAATGAGACATGGAAAAACAATCCTTAATCTTTACGTACAGGTGCTATAACAAATAAAGAACAATTAAATGTAGATCTGACGGAGTTTTGTAGACAGAGGCGCAACAAAAGCAAAAGCTTCTGGAAGTCTAGAATCGTCTAAAAAGCAATTATCCCAGGAACGGCTGTTTTCGGGACTCTTTCTTCCAATGTGGCCGTAGATACGAAGTGCAGGCGATGCGCCATTCCAGACTGTCCACAGTAGTTCAAGAAGCGAGCTCTCGTCAAAGCTCTCTAGATCGGGATAGAAATTAGGTCTATGGGCGGTCTTGGCCGCATGGAGCGCCAAGAAATGTGTCGGAGGGAAAGATTGTACTACCGTAGGAGGCGATGGTTCAGCTCTCTAATTGTTGAGGTTGAGTAGACCAGGTTGCGATTCATGACAGAGAGAATTTGTTGATTAAAACGTTCGCTGTGAAACATTCGGAAGCGCCGATAGAAGATTTCGGCGTAGTTATCAAAATTAAGACGCGCCAGCTAGGAACTTGCAGCCGTTGGGAACCATCGGTAGACTACCGACGCACATCTGACTCGTGCAGGCGCACCAAGGAGACTTACGTGTATAGAGAGGAGAAGCACATTCGCGGTTTGGACCGTGCATTGCATACACACAGCGGAAATGCTCTGTGCCGGCATCGAAGGCTGACTTATATTAGTTGCCTCACTTTCAATCTTAGAAAACCACGAAGGATTCGCGGGGCGGGCCAATTATGTCGTAAAGATTTTTGTATAGATTTAAGACCTACATGATTGTGCAACAGATTTCCCCAAGAGGTTGCACATGCGGCCCGAGTGCTCACAGACGGTATCGATACGAGGCTGCGCGTATATGTCTTTTCGGACGCCAAGCTGATGAAGTCGAACAAGGCGCGAAGGAAGGCTTTCGACGGTGACAAGGCGACGTCTGGCGCGCCTTGTGCGTGCACAAGGTCTTGTGACTATTTCCCACTAGATCTGAGTAGAGCTAGGAATTGCACTACTTAACTTCTATTGTCGCCAACGTGGGGTATTTAGGGTAGGAGCCGACGCAGAATTTCTGCACAGTCCTCTTCGAGATTACCACTTCAGGCGAGTTGCATCTTATCAAGATCGATAATTTAGTCAGCCAGCGGAGGCTCGAGGGCCGCCTTTCGCGTCTGGAGCCGTGCCGCGGCTGATTGAGGCGGCCCGTGTGGAGTTTTGGCCTTTTTTGGGACAACAGCTAACGTGAGAATAATCGTCTGTTCGCGGGTACGAGAAAGACCAGTAGAATTTTCGGCGTTCCAAAGGACAAGTCCCTCTATCCGACGCATGCAGTGGCGATCTCTGTTCGCAACGGTGGCTCGCCATGCCACGTTGGCAGAAAAAAATGGGCAGCTAAGGAATGCAGAACGGCGCCGCCACATTCCTTAATTCGGCAGCAATTTTATTGGAGAGAGACCCAAATTTTGTATTGAGGGTAAGTGACTAGATTTTGTAATGAGTGAAATGAGATTTGCGAGCCACAGGTGTTTCAATGGGATGAGCATCAGGCACGGAGTGGACGCGTGCGAGGATCCGCAGTGCTGGTTGCGGCAAACACGTGCTGTCGATCATGACGGAATGTGCCATGTAGATAAGATGGATCTCGATAACTTGGTCGATTGGTTGGGAAGAGGATCTGTATGGGGTTGCTGGAGACGTGGCCGAGGTCTGTGTCTGCCACTCTGCCCCCACTGGTGTCTCTTATCGCTGCCAATAGCTATTTTTGGAGAAGCCATTAGGGCCCACAATAGGCGAAGCTGAAGTCTCGCGAGTTCATGCATGTGGCAATAGTTGACTGTGTGACTGTGACACGGTGGTTCCTGTTCCTGAATATGACAGGTGCCATCCTCGCGATGATCAGCTGGCAGCTGAGCAGCCGCAAAGATTCTCGAGATGACAGGTCAACTGCTGTTGCCGCATGTGGAAACGTTTGGCGGTACAGAAGAATTCTGGAAGGGCGGTGTGACAGAGCTCTCCACTTCCCCAGACCAGTGAACCACTCAGGACACCTTTATTTGACCAGCCTCATCAGTGTCTGAAGGCCTAGCTTCGCCTCGCGACCGCGGCGTAATACCTGATTCGGGCCCTGCGGTACGGTCCCCCACCGAGTCAAACGAGAGCGAGGTTACCGCCGTGCCTCGGACGGGCGCTGAACGGGATGACTTTGGCGACAGTCCACGCTGACACCTGCTTGGGCCTGATCAAATGGAACCCGAAGTACCAGCCCCTTCAACTTTTTTTGTGTCGCGGCTCGTTAAGAGCTACTGTAACAATAATACAGTACAAGCCGTTGATACGCGGAACTGCAGGTGCAGCAGGAAAATTGCTTAGTGGGTAGGATTGTGTTGGATAACGGATCTTTTGCAAGCATCTATCCCTGCAGGCAAATTTTCCGAACCCACCGATGCGGTTCCCCCCAATTCTTCTCGTTAATGTAAGTGTGGCGCAATCTTCTGCTAATTTGTTCGAGAGATTTTCTAGGGTTTGACGTTTCAATTAATTCGTCATTAGACTGTCCCATCTTTTATTGTGACATGGTTGGATGTATGTCTCGCATTAAAAGACAGCACAACATAGGGCAGGGAAAAGCAACGCGCAGGGTAGGGTCTGTGGCAAGGTTGCGCCGGCAGAGCCCCATTCGGCTCCTGGTCATCATGACGAAACATCGCATTCGCGTTGTGTGACAACGGGATGGAGTGTAAAATTCTGCATTTCAAAAATTACTGTCTTGGTGGGAAGAACATACCGCGGCGGACTGCGGCTGTGGTCCACTGGTCTGCGTTGAGACAGGCACCAAAATCAAGGCCCGAAGCGCTGAAAAGGTGATGAGCAAGCTAATACCGCTCATTCGAGTCGCGGGAGTCACGGCAGTCGTCCAGCCGTGGGCACTGGAAGGATACCGCGTGTAAATTTTGGCACGAATGCCCGCAGTTTTCACCTAGGTCTGATTGAGAAATGCCGGGATATGCGGGCGGCTGGTCGGCTGTAGAAAGGTGACCTGGTCCATAGGCACATGGCAGCGAGGCGATCAAGGGGACCATCAGGCACAGCCGTCGATGCCGTGGGTGGTTGAGGGCTGTGATTGGCGTAAGTCGCATCGTGGACGCTGGCAGTGCGGAGGTCGGCGCACTCGGGAACCGTTGATTGATACGAGGAAGACAAAGAAGAAAAGAAGAAGGGATCACGACTAGCGTGCGAGAGTGGTTTCATGCAAAGGGTGTTTGTTTTGCCTGCGGTGTTTGCGCCAACTCACCAGCGAGCCGGCTGATTTTGCATCTTGCGTTGATGATCATGATCGAGCGTATCTCTAGTCGAGTAGGACCGAAGGACGTGCTGCCTGTTCCCTGGCTGGCGGTGCGTCGAGCAGACCGTACTATGAAGAGTACCAGGTCCGGGGGGCGTCGACACGGGGCTGACAAGTGGACAGGACGACATGGGGGTCTTTTGACGTAGCAGGGTGGGTCGGTGGACCAGCCTGGCGGGGAGGGCAGGCGATGGAGCCAGCATCGAGATGGAAATTAACGGGCGTTTCAAGCAGGAAATTGTGCAGACGAGCGCTGGTGGGCATGTCGTGTACCACCGGGCGATCGCGAGCATAATTCTGTGCGAGTCAACCTTTTTTGCTTCGAACTTTTAGTGAGCACGGCGGCCGGACGCGCAACGCCTGCTGCCGACGCGTTTCCCGCCGACAGCAAGAAGCGATCGCGTATCGTCAATACCGGTATCTTTGGTATTCAGTACATCGTGGGTCACTCCTTTGACTTCGCCTTCAACCACTCTCTTTTTTCCCTCCTCCCTCCTTCGGCCCCCAGGTACCACTGCTCCCACATCCTGCTTTGTCCGCCTTGCGAATTCCCTTCTCACTTTCCGCGTTAGAGAAGCTTTTACAGCTCTCGTCCACTCCTTCCCATTCCTGCGTTGACTCCAAGCAATATTCTACTCCTCCCACACCCGCCGGACCACCAAACATCAACATTCCCCCGCGTTCTTTGTCACCACCGCAATCCAAATTCAAACCGCCGGCCGAACCCCAGACCAGCCCTGCAGTGGTTCCATTTAGTCGCCAGTTTCCGACGCATTCGCCAGCTTCACGCTCCCACACCAACCCCCAACGTCCTTCCCTATCCGTGCGCCTGCAGGCATCGCTATTCAAAGGCCTGGTGCCGTTCGCCTTGCGCAGTCGTTGCGGTTCGAGCCTAGCTCAATATCCTGCTGCAATATTGTCCCTCGCGGCCTACCGTTGAGTCAATTGCCTGCAGATGTCGCTGTAGCTTCTACTCGCTGTCAACTGCCCGCAGGGTAGGCGTTGCCCGTTCCCCCTCTAGGAGAGTGGGCCTTCTGGCACGATGCGGATATTCAATTAAATGAAAGACGAGCCGGTGCAACCTCCCTCTGTTCCACGAAGACATTCAACCTTGCCCTATTCTTCTCCGACTATTGGGAAGCCATCAATCGTGACCCGACCCGGCGTCAAGCTTCTGCCGGGTCACGATTGGTTAGGTGAATCCAGGAACATGGCAACTACCACGACCTCCTCTCCCAAACCCCATAACGGCGATCTTAAAGTTCTCCCAAAGCCGATCATGACCATTTCGCCACAGCCGTCCATGCAGAATGTCAACACCATGGTGCCCCTTACAATTACCCCGGCATCTGCCCGTAGCCATCCCTCTACCGCCCCTAGTCCGAGTTCGTCTTTCCAGTCTTCCCCAGAGGCGCTTCTTCCTCGATCAGGTGGCTACGGCTTGTCCACTCCAGCTCAATTTGAGTTGCCAGAGTCCGTAATGACGACCAGCTACAGCATGAACGGCGAGACAGCCAGTACAACACCTCAAAAATCTCCCAACCTCCTACGCAAAGTATCCAATGGAGCCAAGAGGGGTATCGAAAGTATAAAGCGAAGACAATCGTCTTCAAACCATGCTCGACGAGACCAGAGCTCCGGTCCTCTAACACGCAGACGTAGCGACAGCAAGACCGGGACGACGAGTTCTCATTATGTATCTGATTTGAGCTACGAGGAAGAGGACGAAGATGCTGTATCCGATGGCCTGGGCATCTCTTTCCGAACGAATAGTACAAGTACAAAGGAAGAAGATGAGAAGGCCCTTCAGCCTGTCGTTGGCACAGCCCCAACGGTCCCTACTCTCCTTCAATGTGGCACCGGACTTACCAAGGTCTCAAAAGGCAAGAGAGAAAAATTCATTTTCATCCTTGATGACAAAGCATCCCGGGTGTCATGGATCTCTAAACTACCAAAGTATCTCTACCTCGACGACATCCGCGAGATTAGAAATGGCCAAGACTGCCGAAACTACCAGGAAGAGTTCAATGCAGCCGCTGATGAGCGAGATCGCTGGTTCACGATCGTTTACACTACACCGGATAAGAGCCGACAAATCAAGACATTGCATTTGATTGCACAAACCCCGGAGCTTGCACAGCTATGGACACAGACATTGGACGACCTGTCGGAGCATCGCGTTGAAATGATGAAAGGCTTTCTTGGATCTAAAGAGCGAGAGTCGATCATCAATGCCCATTGGAGAAGTGAGATGCAGAAGATCTTCCCCAATGGCGTCCACGCCGGCCAAGAAGAGTGCCTCGACCTTCAAGCCATTGCAAGTCTCTGTCGTTCTCTCCACGTTAATACATCGAATGAAGCTTTACAAAGCCAATTCCAGAAAGCAGATACCTCACACTCAGGCAAGCTGAATTATTCGGAATTTCGTGATTTTCTCAGAAGGCTGAAGGAGAGGCAAGACATGAAAGAAATCTTTTCGTCGTTGCTGAAGGGCTCATGTTCAGAGAACGGACTCTCCCTCCAGGAATTTCTTGCCTTCCTCGAGAACACACAGGGGATCAATGTGCACTTAGATCATGCTAAATGGGAGGCAGAATTCCTGAAATTTGTTCAAGAATCTCAACCCAAGGGCCAACCTCTATCTGAGCTCCTTCATCATGAAAGACCAACGATGAACTTTGAGGCTTTCGCGTCATTTCTTGCTTCGGAGGCCTGTCGGATATACGCGTGCCCAAGTCCGCCCCCAGAGGGGCAATTCGATCGACCGCTGAACGAATATTTCATCTCAAGCTCCCATAACACTTACCTACAAGGTCGTCAGGTTGCTGGTCAAGCCAGCACTGAAGCGTACATCTCAGCATTGAGGCATGGTTGTCGCTGCATTGAAATCGATTGTTGGGATGGGTCAGATGGTCGGCCGATGGTGTTGCACGGCCATACTATGACCAAACCGGTCACCTTCCAAGATTGTATTTCCGTCATCAATCGATACGCGTTTGCGGTCTCTAAATTCCCTCTGATCATCTCCCTTGAGGTCCATTGCAACCCCGATCAGCAAGGCAAAATGGTCCAGATAATGCAAGACACATTTGGAGACAAGCTAGTTCGAGATCTTCTTAACGGGTACCAGGGGACATTGCCGACCCCCAACGAGCTCAAAAATAAAATTCTTATCAAAGTCAAGACTCCCGAAACCCTCAAAGAGAATTCTCTCGGCAGAAACTCTGTCGAGAGTGGCAGAAGACGTAGTGCGAGCTCACCGAGCGCCCGTCCCGCTGCTCTTGATGTCAACCTGTCTCTTAGCAATCTACCGCCATTGTCAAGTCCACCAACTATGAGTCCTCCAATGAGCGCTAGTCGAGGCGTTATGAGCCCTGCTCAGAGTTCCATGACAGGTACCAGCGCTAGCGAAGAAAGCGATGCAGCGTCAGAGTCAGTTCGGAGAAAATCATCAAAGGGAGGCAAAATCACACAGTCTCTTGGTGGCCTTGGCGTTTACATGTCTGCCTTCAAGTACCGTGGCTGGAACTATCCGGAAAGCTCCAGATTCAACCATTGTTTTTCATTTGCTGAATCGGCTGCGAACAAACTTTGCAGCAATCCTCAGGACAAGCACGAGTTTGAAAAACACAATGTTCGCTTTTTTGCACGAGTTTATCCGAAACAAATGCGGGTCTCTTCCTCCAACTTTGATCCAAATATCTACTGGAGACGCGGTGTACAGATGGTCGCGTTGAACTGGCAGACTTATGATGACTATATGCAAATCAATCAGGCAATGTTTGCTGCTGGCAGTGACCGCAGCGGTTTCGTTCTCAAACCGCACGGTCTTCGGAACCCTCTTCTGGACCGGCCACGCATGGATAAACAATTGATCAGGTTCTCGGTTGACATGATTTCGGCGCAACAGTTGCCCAGATTGCCTCAACTGAAAGACGCAGAGACTATTAATCCTTTCATTGAAATCCAGATGTTCAGTGCTGAAGACAAGACGAAAGGCATTGCAACCGGGAAAGGCGGCCAAGATGTATCTGCCAAAGTTGGCGTGTCTGGCATAGGTTTTCCCTACCGGACACAAACGAAGCCCGTCAAAAACAACGGGTATAACCCAAATTTTAACGAGAGGGTTGAATTGTCTTTAACCACACGATACCCTGAGCTTGTGTTTGTGCGATGGGTTGTCTGGAATTCAGCAGATGGGAACACCGCCAACCCCGTGCACTGCACAAAACTCGCTTCTTTTACAGCCAAACTCAGCAGCCTTCAGCAGGGCTATCGGCATCTGCCTCTATATAACGGTAACGGTGAAGTCTTTATATTCTCAACGCTCTTCTGTAAGATCAAGAAGGAAGAACCTGTCACATTATTCACCAACGAGCAACTGGAAGAACTCAGATCAGATCGTGCTAGCATCCTTCGTTCCATTGGGCAATTCACCAAACGAACGCTATCTTCCGATCGAGAGAAAAGGTCCTTGGACGAGGAACGACGCCAGCTAACAAAGCAAGACTCCAATCGCCACCTCCGCAAGCAAGATTCTAAGGACAGCGTGCGAACGAAATCCTAACTCTACATCCGCGTCTATCATCGTCAAGCGTTCCCCTTATACATGAATACTCGCGTAAAGACTCATTCTCGCGTATAACGGCCCGGTTTACAACCTATACTATGGCCAAATTTCCTCAAAACTTCAATCAGTACCGGCGTTCTCATTTATTATTGTCGATCCAGCACCAAGCAGAGATACCCAAGATCATGAAATGAATCGGTTCAGGCGCAATCTGCATCCAATAGACAGTGTCATTATCTTTCCGGCAACGGAATCTTGGGCGTAATAATGGATCACTATTTTCGCATTCTCTTTTTCCATGCGGACTACTGTACAAAAAGCTTTACCACCGGCGCTATCAACGCACGTGTTTCTAAGACCATCACACTCGCTAGACGCGACTTCGATTCATCTCATCATGGAAAATTTGTTTAAAAAGACTTCTGAGCCACCATTTTTCGATTTCAAGTTTCCTTTGTACGGAAAAATGTATGCATCTATTTCATCAATCCAAATCGGTCCGACTTCGGTTTTCTCGGGGGTAATCGTTGTTCTCGCCTGGAAATGCCAATTTGTGTCAGAATTGCCAATCTAACTGACACTCCCATGGGCGGGCCGATCTTCACTTCACACTCGCCGCCATTCGACATCTCCGTCATCTTGTATCAGGAGGCTCTGGTCTACGATTCTTCGAGCGAACTTTGCATTCTATGGCTACAGTTGGACAGGGGGCGGGACTCTCTCTCTTTGGCATTTCAACTTGATTTCTTCACTGATGATCACACTCTCCTCTTCATTGGGCTCAGGCTGCATGGTCGGTCGAAGATTTGGTTGCATGGGTTCGTGAGGAATGGACAGGAGCCTTGTACATAGCCTAACGTATGCATACTAGACAAGCTATCTAATGCTTGGCAAGAAGAAACCGGTGGCTGATGGTGTTTGTGTAGACGCTAAGAATAGAAGGCCCACCTCCTTCGATGATTTCAGAGTTTTGCCTTGATCCTCACCGTAGGCATAACTCGCCTTGACCCTGATCGCTTCGAGCTGGCACATCCCATTGAAAGCCGTGTCCAATAGCCTCAAGCCAGAGCACACAACCAATCTCCGCTGCTTCTGCACGTTTAAAGCCCGGATATCTAATCATCTTCGGCAGACACAACCAGGACCGGCTCAATTAATTCCCTCAATGCCTCCATTTTTATCTGATCTTCAATCTCTCACACATCAACGTGACGCAGCTGCAGACGACATCAACTCCACCCCTACGTATGCCGGCCGAGAAGGTTTCCTTTGTGAAACCACACCACAGATCGTCTTTACCCCATCCAAGCATGTTTATGCTCCAAGCCGACCTCCGTCCGAGCTTCCTCAGCTCAACATACCACATCGAGCTCCACCGGCTCCACGTATATCATTTCCAGCCCTTGTTTGAGGCCATTTCCTTCATCTCTGTATGACAATCGAGCTGCATCATCAGGTACTACGTACGCGGACAAACCTCATCGGCGGTCGCCTCCGCCCGTTTGATAATTGCGAAAGAGCTTCTGCTCAGTATCTTACAGACTTCGAAATTCACCTTACACGGTACCTACTCAACTCCGATACGATCCCAAACTTTGTGCTTGATTGCGTCCGCTGCACCCACCTTCCGTTGCCCCGTGTACCATGCATTGACCGTACTTCGGAGCCCTGCCGATTCGACGGGTTCCTGAATACGCATCTGCTTATCCAGCGACCGTTGCGCTTCGCGAGAAACCTACAGCTGCTGGTGCTGCACGATCGACTGTTGAGCTCCGCTCAGCAAATCCCGCCAAGCAATGGATGCCCCTCTTTTGTGGTCCTCAATCAAAGTCGGCCAATCCTTCTCACAACATCGACGTCTCAACTTTGAGGTTAATCGCCGGTAGCAATAAGAAACGTACTCTGGAAACCAAGACCTTACACCAGTTTGATCTTGCTGATCCTCACGCCGTTCTCAATTTTCCACACAAGCTCAGACCTTTCACTTAACCTTCAAACTCTCCGACATGCTTTCCGACTTTTGGCCCGTGCCTTCTCGTATAGAAAATACAGAGCCCGACTGCTGTGTTAATAACCTGCCTCGTAATTCCTTCGGATCGCTAGGGAGCAAAGGACGAAGCTATCCCGCTTTACCGTATTACTCGCTCATACATGCCCGCTGCAGCACGGCAGATTGTACCAGGATTCCTGCGATAGAGACGCCCAACAAAACATCCGTCACACTCCACTATTCGCGATGCTAGAAAGTGCACGATCCAGGATCGCCATTTATTCCTGCAGGATGTGGCGTGAGGCTGAGATTGACAAGCCTACGCGGATGTACTTCGGAACAAGCTCTCAGGATTGGTTCGAGGAGCGAACGTAAGCGCGACGCCTTGAGGTGGTGGAGGTGCAAATCAACATCCATGATAAGGAACCTGATGATTAGAGCACGTCATTATTATGCCAGTAAGTCTGGAATGACAATGATATGTCGTTTTGAAAGACGAGTCAGGAGGACGACGCTGCTGACGAGTTTATTCTGTCACGCTTATCGCAGACATACTTTCGCAAGACAGTTCCTTCCTCATTCGTCCCCTCTGGATCATATGCCTTTGTTTCTATCATCTTTCTTCATTGACCTGTCTCATAGCCTCATGTTCACTGGCTCCTTGATACGCTTCCCTGGATACATTTATGTTCAGTCTATCCTGCTAAGACGTCCATGAGGCAAAGATAGATAGTTCTCATGTGAATATCCGCCTTCCTGATCATCATCAGCGCGGGTGTATTCATTCATTTCGACTTCTACCAGTGTCCTTTTCACACGCAACTGATACCCATGTCCAGCAAACCGAACATCAGAATCGCACGACATAATTATTTTCCATCCAAATAACCCCAGACCCCAGTTGTTTCTTTTTCCAGTCAAGCCTCTCTTAATTCTCTTTCGTCTTCTGGCCACCTACACAACACTATCTTCAAACCACATTCCCTCCCTCCCATTCCATCAATACCACACAAAACCACTCATTCACGCCTTCAGCACTATCATTAACCAATCTCGTCGACCCGCCTGCTTCTCGTCGCTTCCTCATAGAGCAGCTTTCCCGCTCCTTAACCTGTACACTTGGAGACATAAATCTCTCACATCCTCTGGGGACGGCTATATTGTCTTGAACGCCGAGCTTCTTATCGAGTACTCTCCCCCCTTCTGCCCATGCCCCGCTCATGGACATTCGGCCCCTGGCATGAATCTGAAGACCCTAGCTTGGAAGACGAGTTCCTGAGCCTTTCCCCTAGTTCCCTATTACCTTGATTTCTAAGATTAAGCTACGATCGGCCCATAGAGCACCTACCTGCTCTTCTCACTTCCCTATCATCCTACTGCTATACTGCTAAAGCCTCCCATCGTTCCACAGTCACCTGCTCCTCTCCCGGCCGACATGACTTGAGCCGAGTCTGCCAAAAGGTCCCTGAATAAATGCGAGCCACCAGGAAAAGGCGCATCTCTACGACCCGTCCGAAACACACAAGATACAAATAAGACGAAGTGAAAGGAACTCCACATACCTCCCCACCCCCTTAATGCCAATTTCGATTCATATTTTCGATCACCTCGTACGCCTAAGTTTGTTCGTCTATGTACTCTAGTACGGCATAGACCCGGTTGAGCGAACGAATGGCCGTAAACGCCCGACTAAGTTAGACAAATTGATCTTTCATGTGCACGCCTACATACATACATGCTTTGGCTGGCCTGGGTTTGGTTTCTCATCGAGCGTTTTCTCGAGTTACCACGATTTATGCGGCTGTACGGCTTGATCTGCGCTCTGGTACGTTTCCAGCATTCTACTTTGTATGTCTCTCTCTGTGTGTGCGTGTCTCCCCCATCGACCACGATCCCCGCTTCCATCCATCCAGCACACACACGTTCCCCAGAAATCAAACTCGAGGAACTCCTAGTTCCATTCGATTCGACCTGGATATCTCCGTATTGTATCTAGCGATCGATCCATGGATTGATTGGCTGGGCTCCGGGGCTACTGGGTCTGTCCCGTCCCGTCCCGTTTTGTTCCCTGGTACCCATCAGGACTATGTTCAAAGACTTGGGTGGTCGATTCCTCGGACTGACTCTTAAGGGGTGGAGGTGTACTCCACCAAACCCCCGACGAATCGATTGAGCCACTTGGACGTCTATCTATATCCCTGCTTCAATCAAGCTCGCGGGGGCAAAAGAGCAAATGGAAGGCGGGGCGAGGGACAAAAGGGCGGGATAAGATCTGACACCTCAGATCATATGGGACGATTGGACGGCCATTTGCCTTCCTAGACGAGAGAAAAATCGGGCTGGTTTTGGTTTTGAGGAGTAGGGGGTCTGGTCTGGTCTTGCCTGGTTTATAGTAGTAGAAACGAGTAGGGATCACGGAGGAGGTGGAGAATGCCCATGGCGTCGTATCGTCTTGCTAAAGTTTTCCTTAGGATGAGGTGGGATGGGATGGGATGCTGTGTTTGCCTGGATCGATTAGATATAAATATTGGTACTCCTTGTCTGGAAGTCAGGTGATGTTCATCCTTTCGCAACAAGTCCCTGACTGGCCGAATCGCATTCGGAGAAATGGAAATAGAAATTGTCCTGTACGTTCCATTCAATTCATTCATCTCATCTTCTCCTATCGATGCTATGCTTCCTACTATCCAATTCCACCATCCACACACCCGCCTGCCTGCGTCGCTTCCGATCATCTCCAAGCAAATCCGCCGAGGCGCCACTGGCAATCCAGATGCCGCATGCAGACAGGCCGGGCAGATTCTCCCCGCGGTAGTACGCACGGCTCAATGGCTTGCCATGGCTGCCCTACCAACTCGACCTATAGTGTCATCCCATTCATATCCAATAGCCGCATCGATGTCTGATCCGCGGGCCTTCACCCAGATGCCCATTGATGAAACCCACACGCCGCCGGCTCAGCCCCTCCTCATCGACATGAGCCGTGTAGCAAAGTGAAAAGCAGCGCACAAAAAGGGGACTGTGTTGGTCCTTTTCCCAAACGTCAGTCGGTGGTAATCAAAAAACGACCCTGGCCGTCCACTAGCCCGAGCCCCATTACCGCCCCAATGGTAATAACAGTAAACATGATGTGAGAAAAAGGGGCATAAAAAAGAACCATCACACATGCATTTCCCATCCGCACGCAACATGAGACTTTTTGCCTTCAACGCCTCGCCAAAAAGTAGAAATAAAATCGTAGATTGAAAAAAAGAGATGGTAGGTTAATGGTCTGGTTCAGATGAGAGGATTGCAAAGGGGCGGATATGGCGGATCTGGCAGCTGCAAAACAACCCAACCCGACACCCTTGTCTTGCTTGTGGCTTTTCCGATTTCACAGTCCCAAACTCAGCGCTTCGACACCGTTCGAACAGTGTGGAAATGGGGGTTGAGGGAACAGCGGCCATCGGTGGATGCAAAGACGTTGAATGGTACAGTCAGTAACGGTTTTGAGCAAGGCCGTTCAAATATAGCCATGATCATAAAATGCCGGAGTCTTTGAGAGCGTTCTGGAGAATGGTTTCTTTTACCGCAGCGAATACTAGTCGAATATTGGTAGTGTCGGTGGCTTGGGTGAGACTGTCACGTCTGAGCTTCATGATCGAAGAGAAGGTGTGGAGCGATTACTTACTGTGGGTAGAGATTCAGATGTGCTCGATTGACCTGGTTGAATCGCCAGAGGAGATATTTTGCAGCTCTATTGACGTCATTTCCACCCGAATAGTCTGGGAAGTAATTCGATAATGGGGATCGACCAAGCTTCTGCTTGAATAAGTCGACTTTGTTGAGGAAGAGGATGATGCTGGTTCGCATAAACCACCGTGAATTGACCACCGAGTCGAAAAGGACGAGCGATTCCATCATGCGGTTCTGTACCCATCGTGTTAGAGAAGGCCAGAGTATTGTGAACAATACCGCAGCGTACCTGATTACTTTCTTCCAGTAGAACCTGATCATACTCGCTGAGGGCAACACAGAAGATAATTGACGTGACGTTTTCAAAACAGTGAATCCACTTCTTTCGCTCGCTCCTTTGACCACCAACGTCGAACATGCTGGTCCTGTTAGCAACAATTGCCATAACACTAGGTCGACAGTAGCTCACTGTATGCTCAATTGGCCCATCGTAAACCTTGTCTCGTAAATACCGGTGGTCTTTGTCCGTGCTCTTAATACATCAGCTTCTATAGGTATGTAATCTGGGCTTGCTATTCGGTGGGCTTCGTCGAAGAAACTGCGAAATCATTAGAGTGAGTTCACATATTAGCCAGACCCATGAACATACTAGGGTGCAGAATCCATCAAATAAAACTCGCTGGCGTGTTCCATCACCTTGGGGACGGAAGCATCATTCCAAATGGCTGTGACAGCCTCCGCAACTTGGCTCTCCAATTCGGTGCCCGGATCTGGATCGACGGTGTAGTCCATTATATAGTCCATGAATTCTCGTACTGTGCCATCTTGAACGTCGATCTCGAATTGCCTGATCGCGCCTATCAGGCTCTTCATGCAATCAATCAAGTTCTTGTATATTGTAAGTCGATATAATGACAGCTCGTCTTTGCTATATCCGTTCTGGTGAATGATCTTCATCTGTTTAACGATTGTCGACTTTCCACTTTCGCCCGAGCCTGCCTTGATCAGTTTTGTTTTAGTGTCTCACGAGATGTAGCATACCAAGCAATAAAATCTTGCATTCTCGTCTCAATCTCCTTGAGTCTTCTTCGAGCTTTCTATCTATCATTTGACTGTGCTTTTTCTGCTCCTGCGCCTCTCCATTCTCCGTGCTCCCACACGCGCCCATCGTGTAGACGCAATCGAGGTCGACGCCTGGCGGCCCACAATCAGGGCGCCGAGCTCCTTCAGGCAGGTAAATTCGGTCAACTTGGACGAGAGAAGGCGTCGGCTTGTCGCGGCTGCGAAGACTCGAGATTTAGGGATGAGGTAGACACGGATGCGGAGTAGCGACAGCAGGGGTAGGGTTCAAGTCGATGGAGCATGCGCCACTACAGGATTTGAATAGCCGACTTTGGCGCCTGCTGGTCGGTTTGGGATGCAATTATATTAAGAAGGACGTTGTTGGGTAGATGTTGGCGCGATGTAGAAACGCGGCAGCCGATGTGCAGAGTTGGGCGGAGTAAGGCAAGTCTCGGGCATTTGCAGCTGGAGATCTGAATAGGGTCTGTGCAGAGCGATCGGAGGCAGGCCGACGGCGATGATGGCGAGGAGTTGTATCTGGCAATGTGTGAGATGCGGATCGACGAGAAGCGACGGGGATACGAGATTGAATCGGGTAGAGTGGACAGGGAGCAGAAGTCTGGGTTTGGTGCGGGAGGCTGATGAAGTCGTGAGATGGTCGAGGTTCAATGGGCGGGTCACGTGTCGGCAAGCTTTACCCTGCGCTCTCCACTCCCGGGGCGCGGGTCCAGCAGGCCCTGGATAATAATGGAGACGACGGTATGACTTGGACAGAGATGTGCTCGTCCCCTGCGTCTTTCGTGCTCCTCTGCACGCGGCGGTCAATTGATGTCGATGCAGCGCTGCTCTGGACGGTCTCGCCTCGATAATCGGTCGCTCGCTGACGGTCGGCAACGTCTCTGGGCCTGGCGTCTTCCCAGCGCAGGTGGCCGAAGCAGGATCTTCCCCCGTCCCACGCTGTCGGTGCTCTGGACCCGCGGCGGCTATCTTCCTTTCCCCGCGCTCAACGCTGGCCGATGAAACTCAATCCACCACGTTGACGGTGATGGACGATGATGGCGGTGGTTCGTGAGACGCGATAGAGGCAGCCGTTGCTCTCTCGCCGTATGCAGGATCGAAGGAAGGGAGGAAGAGCCACGGGGCGGGAAGGCCCAAGATGACGCTGACGAGCGACCGAAGCAAAGCGAGGCGGAGGCTGATTTTCGACCCTTTGAGCGCCTCAAGCCCCCGTCCCGTCCTCGATCGGGCCTCTTCCTCCAATGATCGTCGGCCCAAAGGCGAGCTTGAGGGGAGCTGCCAATTGCTGCCGTGGGGGAAATTGAAGCCTTACTCTCGCCTTTGTCTCTCTCATCACATGCGAGCACAAGTTGGCGGTACGAGGAGAGGTTCCTTGACGACTACTCCTTAGTTGACGTGCATCTCACGCTGCCTGTGCCATGTCCGCTGCATACGATCAGCATCGCATTCGCACGAGACGCCGAGCTCTAGACACCACCATCTAGGCGGCAATGGCAACACTGATAGGCTACTGTTCGCGTTCGCGTGGAGTTAGCAGGCCACTTCCATGATGCACATCAAGCAGCGCGATTACACTCTCAAAGGCTCTCCGCTGCACTATCACAAAGACATCGCACACAAAAAGCCATGTGATTCGCGTGTGGCCCCATTGATGCACTCCAACCAAATGCTGTTCTCAGGCTGTACAAATAAAGCTACCGCTTGCCTCGGTAGGTACCTCCAAGTATCAATCCTCAAATTAAGTAGAACATCCACATGGTCCGGGATGCATCCACTCCATCGAGTTCATTGCTATGAGGTGAAATGATCAAAAATAGAGCACATCTTCATGTGAAGTACTCGTCATCATGGTTTTGCAACACATTTATCTTCCGTGACAAGCTTCGACTTCGGCGCATTGTTTGGTACCAGGCGCGGTGGTGTCGTGCCCCACGCACCAGTGGTACAGGTAATCGCACGTTTTCCTGCTTTTCCAAGGCATAGGAGTCAAGCCTCTTCCCACACACCCGCCACACCACCAGCTGCTCTTCCCAAGGTACTCCCGCCCCAGCGCGTCCACCACCACACCGCAAAACCCTAGCTGCCTCATCTTCGTCTCCCTAGCTTGCAGCTCGACTAGCCAACAATCTCTGTAACTTCTATAGCGCCGGCCGCTCCTCGTGAAGCCAAATTCAACCTCTCGTCCTGCCTCACGACGTCAGCCTCCATTTATTGCTTGTTCAGGTCGCGCTTCTTCACTCTGCAAGCGGACGAGTTCAGCTGCACTCATCATGGCGGAGTTTGTGAGAGCCCAGATCTTTGGTACCACGTTTGAGATCACGAGCAGGTATTTGCTACCTTTGAAGAAGCTCTGTTCGCACGCAATGATTGACTGTCGATCAGGTACACCGATCTGCAACCCGTTGGCATGGGGGCTTTCGGTCTTGTCTGGTACCGTCGCCATCAATGTCTGGAATCGCAAGGAAGGTGCTGATAGTCGCAATGAAGCTCGGCAAAGGATCAGCTTACCCAGCAGCCTGTTGCTGTGAAGAAGATTATGAAACCCTTCAGCACGCCTGTCTTGTCGAAACGAACATACCGTGAACTGAAGCTGCTTAAACATCTACGGCATGAAAATGTAGGACCGCATATTTGATATACACCTTCTTGCGCGAGAGATTGACGGGATTGCAGGTCATTAGCTTGAGCGACATTTTCATCTCTCCCCTCGAGGATATGTTCGTTTCCTGCCATAATATTCCTCTGGCGCCATACTAAAGCAGCCTAGATATTTCGTGACCGAACTCCTCGGAACCGATCTCCACCGTCTTTTGACCTCCAGACCGCTCGAAAAACAATTCATCCAATATTTCCTCTATCAAATCCTGGTGAGCCGCAATTCCGCCGTGCCAAGAAATAAATGTGCCAGACTCTGACTGCCATATCCAGCGCGGTCTCAAATATGTACATTCAGCCGGCGTGGTCCACCGTGATCTTAAGCCGTCCAATATCCTTGTCAATGAAAATTGCGACCTCAAGATATGCGACTTCGGCCTAGCCCGTATACAAGACCCTCAAATGACCGGCTACGTATCGACCCGCTACTACCGTGCGCCAGAGATTATGCTTACATGGCAAAAATATGACGTCGAAGTTGATATCTGGAGTGCTGGATGTATCTTCGCAGAAATGCTGGAGGGAAAGCCACTCTTCCCTGGCAAGGATCACGTAAATCAATTTTCCATTATCACAGAATTGTTGGGAACACCGCCGGACGATGTGATCAAGACTATTGCAAGCGAAAATGTAAGATCAAGCGTTGCACATATCCGGTGACCATGCCACTAAGCACTCATTTGCAGACACTCCGCTTCGTTCAGTCGCTCCCCAAGCGCGAGCGCCAGCCATTAGTAAACAAATTCAAGAACGCAGACCCTCTCGGTAAGTCGCTCCTTTGGCCTGCATCCATCTCCCTTTTCTCCTATCGACCAGGCATATTCCTATCCATCTACCCTAATTTTTTTTTCTCCGACGGCATTGTTCGCTATCATTCTTCTCAGCCTCTCCCCTGACATGCCCATTCTAATTCAAACCTCCCCTTCTTTTTACTTTCTTATTCTCCCAAACCTCTATCCCATTCTATAGTCTCCTCCACGACCCCATCACAATCCCCCCACCCCCTCACAACCCCCAAACTCACACCCCTCCCCCCTTCCACAGCAATCGACCTCCTAGAACGCATGCTCGTCTTCGACCCCAAATCCCGCATCACCGCCGCCAACGGCCTCTCGCACGAATACCTCTCGCCCTACCACGACCCGACCGACGAGCCCGTCGCCGACGAGAAGTTCGACTGGTCCTTCAACGACGCCGACCTGCCCGTCGACACCTGGAAGATCATGATGTACAGCGAGATCTTGGATTATCATAATATCGACAATGTGAATGCGGCCGAGGCGGCGGGCGTGGGGCAGGCGGTGACGACCGGGGCGGCGGTGGGGGAGAATGGGGCGGAGTCGTGATGTCTGAGATGAGATGGGATGGGGTGGGGCGTTTTATTGGGAGATAGAGAAAGGAGAGGGAAGTGGGAATGTATCGATTGCATGAACGAATGACTAAGCGGATTAGAATCGGGGGCAAAAAAAATGATTGTGGAGTGAGAGGAGAAAGCAACATGCAGATACAGTCTGTACGACACACCGCGAATCTTAGATCTCGGATGGATTGACCGGATGGGATGGGATGGCAAACATGCAACTGACTAACTGACTGTCTTGTCTTGTTTGGAGGATAAACATGCATGCATGACCTTTTTATTTCAAACGCGTAGAACAACAGCACGGCGCAGTTGTCTGACTGTCTGTCTGGTATGAACGATGCCAGCGAATACCTTAGCTTTGGTTCTGAATGTTAGCCTTTTTGTTACCCGAAATGCTTAGCTGACTTTATAGTCAGGGGATGTGGATGACGCCAGGTGAATGCTGTGCTATGCCAGTCTCAATCTCCCTTCTTTTCTTTTCAATGTCACGATACCCTCGTATCAGGCGGCTCCTTTGCCGCCGTGGGCCGGTTTTCAGCTCCTTTCGTCTCTATTCCGACACCCCCCTCCCCGCCGTTTGCCCCCTTCGTCTCAGCCCGCCTCCCCCTAGTATCAGCACCTGTGTCGACATTCCTCTTTACGCCAGCCAAGACCTCCGTCCTCGCCTCGAGCTTCTCCTTCTCCTCCTTGTCCCTCTCCGCCTCGACATCCGCATCCCACGCCCTCCCAAATTTGAGCCCCGTCGTCCACCTTTTCGCCCCCTCACCGTCCCTCCCCTTCGCACTTTTCACGCTCCCCACCGGACTCCTCAACACCCCCGACATCCCCGCCCCACCACTCGGCTCGATCGGACTATTCGCAGCCGACCTCCTCTCCTCCCACGCCTTCCTCTTCTCCCCCGCCCACGCGCCCCAACTGCTCAGGTACGCCCCCGCCTTCTCTCTTGCTACTGCCGCATTCGCCTGCACCTGCGCCATATCGATATTCGGCCTCTTCGCCGTCGCCGCAGAAACCCAACTATTCCCCGCCCTAGCCTGCGGACTCGACGCCGCCGCCGCAAGATCCCCCTCCACCGACCGCAACGCCGGGCTCGAGCTCCGACTGCGATTCTCCGCGTTTCGCTTCCGCTGCTCCTCCCGCAGCCGCTCCATGCCCGCCCAGACGTCGCCCAGCACGGCGCCGACCCGCTCCCGCCCCGCGACGAGGTGTTTGTTAAGGATCTCGCGGCCGTCGCGCATCTTCTCGTCGAGGTGCAGTTCGGCCACCTGCTGCGTGATGCGGCGTTGGACGTCTTCGATCGTGAGGCCGCCGGCGCAGGGGTGGCGCGGTTCGATGAGGTCGAAGAGCGGGAGGCCGCTGGTGTGGGCGTGCCAAAGGGAGAAGGAGGGGGTGGTGTGGAGGTGAGTTGTGAAGGCGGAGGAGTAGTCGGTTGTTGGATCGATTGGTTGGGAGTCAGAGTCGGTTGAGGAGCGGCGTTGATGGTGATGGGCACTGAGCGGGTTGGAGGTAAGGTGGTCGGAGTAAGAGATACTAGAAAGGAGGGCGAGAAGGTACTCTTCGAATTGGAGGCGGATGAATTCTTCGGAGCCCATGTAGCCGTGAGTCGTAGGGAGTGAGGGATTAGACTCGTCCCAGGTGTCTGATACAGTTTGCGTGAGAAAGTCGATCCAGCGACGGTCTGCCGCGGAGAGGGAAAGGGCGGATCGGAGAGAGGTGGAGGTTATGTTGATCGATATTGGGTCATCGAGATTAATAAGAATGTCGCTATATTTGTCTCGTTGCTGGAGAAGGAGAGAATTCGTGGAACCGACCACGTAGGACTTAGTTCCATAATCAGCCAGTAGGTCAAGCTGTTGAAGGGGTGTGTATGGTCCGAAAAAGGCTCCCTGACGACGTCAACAAATAATCTAGCCGTACGCCAAAGCGAGAATTACCTTCCCAAATATCTGGATAGGAAGGCCCATGTATGCGAGCACTGTCCGAGTCAGCGGAGCTAGGCCATAAGAGACTCAGTAAGACGTACACGAGCTCCTCTCACTCGTCTTCAAAGAGGTGGGTCTTTTCAGATGCTGGGCATAATTATCCAAGGTAGGATCTGCACAATCTTGCAAATTACGAATTAAGCCGGGTATCAATGACAGAAGAGAAAATTGTATCATGCAAAGTCGTTCACATCTGGTACCAAAGAAGAGCATCTAAAGTTATTGTTAGTGAACTCTTCCGAGGCAAAATGTTGAAATTGAGACATACTTTTGGTTGTAACAGCAGACATTTGAATAGTACTAGAGTCTGATACTTGAACTCGTGAATGAGCTCTCGCAATGAAAGCCCTTCTAATTGTTAGAAATACCTTCGTGAGTTTTCGAACTGTATTATACCAATATACTGATCTTTATTATCGGCCGCCGGCGGTGGCCTCATCAATAGACTTTCATGAAAGTGCTGTGGGGCCTTGTCAGTGGCGCGTCTTTCGAGTACTTATCTGTACATACCGACCTTGAGAATCTCAATATCTGTAAAGTCCCTGTCCATACTGGTAAGCATCCTCGACTAACCCCAGTAGTGACTTCTCGTACATCTGATCAAACCATGCATTTGTGACCGCACCGAGCCTTTCCCTTAATTGCCCGAAATGTTGTGGCTCATCCGTCACTACTACCACAGCCTTCTGAACTGTTGACCTCGTCACCTCCGGAGACCGATTCTTTAGCTTTGCAGCCTCCAACTGCCTTGTACACGAGATGCCGAACAACGACGTTGCTGGCTTTTTGTCGTGACCATTCTTGCGCAGCGTAAAGTAAGAGAAATCCTCTGTAGATCTAACAAACATATAAGCCTTAACGCTGCTTCTCGTCGCTTCGCGGGAAGGCGCACGCATGGGCACCATCAGACAAGGCCATGAAAGGGAGCAAGGACCAGTCGTTTTCTTCAGATGGATCGTGTCTGTCTTCGGCTCCCAGCCAGAATTCAACCTCTGGGCCTCTGGGCACTGTTAGCGGGTTTGGTTAGATATTCAGGGAGTGGATCTGAACCTGGCATGATGAAAGTCGACTACAGCCACAAGTGGCCTGTAGGAAGCCGAGTCCGCCATTTTGTTGACTGCTCGACATCAGAGAGAGAGCTTGTCCGTGAGCTTTGAAAGAGTGCTAGTTACGTTTCAGAAATGGAAATTCGAGGTCAGCGGCCGCCGTGGTGGAGGTAATTGCCAAGGCCGACCCCCAGTGGTACAGCTTGAGGTGGTCCGACAGAAATCCGTGGAATGTAAATATTAAGGGACCATGGCAGGCTAACATGATTTTAGTGTCCGATAGGGAGTACGTGTAAGCTTCAGAAGCTGTTTGAATTGGTCTATCTGCTATTGAATTGATCATGGACAATTGCAATCAACCCCTGGCCTCCAAGACTTTCTCCATGCCAGTCTATGCGCCAGGCGTAGTGCTCCACGTTTTGTGAGAGGGTAAAGAAACGATTCAGTCCAAGTCGGACGTTGATATTGTTCTGCTGATTTGGACACCCTTGGTCCTGACCAAATCAATGATTCCCATGTCCATTAGAGCGTGCCTCGTGAAGCGATATCACCAAAAGAAAGAAAACTCCATGCTCCAGCCGCGCATGCAGTCAGATGCCCCCACCCGCTAAAACCAAATGGAGGAAACAGATTTTATCGTCTATTAGATCGTAGACCTGGAATGAAGGTAGACATTACTACTCGGCCTTTAGGCAATGTAGGAAAGCTCATCATTGTCAAGTCGCTCGATGTAATCCTTCTCCATCAATGCATCAATATTCTTCTTAATATCGGGAACCTTCGGGGGAAACCGAGACTTGACTTGGTTGATGACCTCTTGAACAAGTTGAACATGCTTGAGCCTCTTCCGAGACTTCATGACACGTACGATGGCAGACTATCGATTCCATTAGCTTATGCTTGTAAGATATGATGCTCGTTGTAGACACTTACTTGGAGCAGCAATTTCCGATCTTCTTCAACAGTCTTATGAGTATCTTCAGCTTCCTGCTTCTGCTCAGACTTGACAGGAAGATTCAGGTTCACTTTGACTTTCTTGTTCTTGAAATTGTAATTCAGGGAATATTTGGACCCCGGCGTGGCTTTGCCACCCTCGGGCTGCACAAGGAGAACTTTGGCCTTCACAAGAATGCCAAGCGCGCTGTCCATGACTTCGTCACTGATTGCAGTAGTCTCCTGCATATCTTTGTAGTCAAAGCTATCGCCGTCGTTGAAGAGTAGGAGAATAGCCATCTGATACATCGAAACTTGGAACGTGTACGGCGTCTTCACATTCATCTTCACATAGTTTGCACGTATCTCGCCTTTGCAGAGCTGCCACAGCCAAGTCAGCTTACGGCCATTGTGTTTGTCAAAATAAAAGTGCTGGAACATCTCTTTCGCTTTCGTAATCTCAGCAGGCGGGTTGTAGTTGGTAGTCGGCGGATTCAGTGGCCAGAAGCCGGTGCCAAGAACTTGGAAGGTTGAATCGACTTCCTTCTTCTGGTCATTGTCACTCAGAAGCCTGTCCTGGAATTCGCGATAACTCGTATTAAGATCTTTTGAAATCTGTATGTCGTTGAACATGCGTTGGAGCTTGTTCGTGTACTCAAACCCGCAAGCTTCCTTCAATTTACTGATCATGCTGGTCTCCGCATCGTCGGAGACGGAGCTAGTATGAACGAGTCGCTTCGTAAGCATTCGAGAGTAAAATTTCTGAAATACATCCTTGTCCTCGATATACTTGAATACAACCATGATCTGGACCAGCATCTCTTCAAGCTCGGACTCTTCAGCTGTCTTGTTGCCTTTCTTGAGAATTTGATCACTGTATTTGGCGAGTAACTCAGGAGACCTGGTTGAGCTTTGTTTGCAGACTTGGTTGCGGTTGACAAATTCCTTGCACGCATTATCCAAAGACCGTACGAATTCCGATTCTCCGGCGAACGCAACATTCACAAGTTGCTGGTATTTTGAATGAACTTCGAGGAGAGCGTCGACATAAACCTTGGGTTCGAAATTATCGCCTCCAGCGGCAACCTTCTCAACGGCAGCCAGACCGGCTTTTCGGACGTGAGTCTCGAATCGAGCCCGAAGAGGGTCTAGACCGTCCTTGATGCGAGATAAAAGTTTGTACATACGGGCCAGGTCGTCAGTACGTTCATTGTCAAGAAGAACCTGGAACTCGTCTCTGAGTAGGACGGAGTGCGCTGTAATAAGGACATCGTTGCATGTATCCATCAGACGCTTCATAATATCCGCATGAAGGTACAGATCAACACGTCCTTTTTCTTCTTCTAGCCGAGCCTCAGCCTTTTTCATGTACTCAACAACACTATTTTCCGCGACGAAGCGCTTGGATTCATTTTCATAGTACGTGCGAGTAGCGCCAATGTAAGGACGTTCGAAAAAGTAGCGGTAGACCTCAAGTGTAGACTTCGTGCTGTCATTCTCGTCGAGACCAAGCGAGACAAATGAATCGACAATGGATTTAAGTTGCATCTGATCGATTGTCTCGCCATTTCGTTGCTTCTCAACCAGCATCAAGACCGCGTCCATCACTTTCTCATGCGTCTCATCGAAAAAGTCAGACTTCCAGTGAACTAGATGAAGAGTGTACACGTCGTAGATATCTTTCTTGCCTTCGTCCATCTCGCGCTTAACCCAGTGGCGATTCAGGTAGCGGAACAGGTGGTTGATAAGCTTGGCAGCTTGAGTGAATCGTTCCCATTCTCGGATGTAGAAGCTCAAGAGAGCTTCATTCGAATATTTATGAGACTCTGCGACTATCCCCTTCAGATGTCGGTTGAGAAATTGCCCAAGCATCTGATAGAGCTCTTCACCGAGGAGGTGTGCTGATGCTGTTAGTGACGAAGGATTGGACTTGTGCTTAAACTTACCCCCACGAGCATTGGCGGCTATTCCGCCCCCGATATTCAAAGTCTGTAGGGAGCTGACGGCTTTCTGGGAAGTGCAAAAGTTGTGCACGGCAGTGTAGAAATTCATGTAGGTCTTCATATCCATGCCCTTCTGTAGGTCTGCCATAATGATAATAAGAACAGCCTCTAGGTAGCCCCATGTCTCGTCCAAGTCATCTTTGTTGGACGGAGGAGGCGGAAACCTCGCAGGGTTGGCCGCTGCCGTAGAAGCCATTGTGGCGGCCCGTACTCGAGGTTGGGTAGAAGCTGATACGGTTCTCTATAGGTAGGAAAAGACGTGTCAGCAACAATATCTGGAAGTGTTATGGCGAAGGAGGGTCGAACCAGATGCGTGTGCGATAGCGTGAGGAAGGTTAATGGTTGACTTACAGGTCCTTCTCAAGGACTTTCGCTGCTAGTCCACAGATTTCGTGCTCTCAAACGATCAGGATGAAGATCTATGGTAAGTGAGTTGTGGAAGGGTATTTGAAAAGGAAAGAATTCGCAAGAATGGGAAGGATTTAGATAAGGGTCACGGTGAGGCACTAATCCGCGAAGTCTGGTGCCTGCCTGAAGAGATCCTCTCAAATGGGTAGCCCTCAGCAGGGGCTCACCAAAAGTGACGCAAGATACGAGATGATCAAAGGCCCATTCAAATTTTGGATCACCTTTTGCAAACGTCGACCAAAGTGATCGGCTTGAAAACGTGACGAAGAGCTCTGAAGGATAGGTAGGAGGTGAAATGCACGTGGTTTGGAAGATTGACCATAAGGTGGGAAGTGCCTCTCCACTGTAATTAGGCCTCCGTGCGCTAGAGGCGAGGCTGAGGCTGACATATCCATCAGATACGGAAGACGAGACAATCGGCCATGCAATTGCACGAGAGTCGGCAAGGCTGACAGCCTCGCGACACGTCCTGGCGCGTCATCCCCACACCACGTGGGCGGGGAAACATACTGCGATTGAAGATTAAGGAATGATGAGGTTGCAACAATCATATCAGCCATCTCTCCAGGGAATTTGAGACACAGTTCATGGTAGACATCTAGAAGGTTGATGTATGTCTCGAGCTTCAAACCGGGTGATCTCTCTGAATTGACAGCGCGACAAAGTGCCCCGCATCGTAAGCTTTCAGACCGAGGCACGCATCAGTACCAAGAAAGAATACATCCCGGCCACTGAAAGTTTCACCCAAATCAACCAAGTACACCTAATAGCGTAGATACTGTGCACGTGGAGAAGGGACCATCTCAAAGGAGGAACTCCTATCATCATGTTCCTTACCCCATTATCATCCCTCCGCGTCTCCCGCCACCAAATCCCCTACTACAAAAACCTCCCCAACACTTCCATCCAAAACAGACCCCTCTACATCTACCATTCAGCGTTCCAAAACGCCACAGCCTCCCAAATTGAGTCTCATCTTACATCTACGGGCGTCGTCGACCCAGCCTGGCGCTATACTATGTACAGTACCACCCATTTCCACTCCACAACCCACGAGGTCCTGAGCATTGCCTCCGGTTCGGCGCGGTTGTGCTTCGGGGGAGAGGACAATCCTGGAAGGCTTGAGACCGAAGCAGAGAAAGGCGATGTGATCGTTGTGCCAGCTGGAGTGGCACATCGGCTGTTGAAAGATCATGGCTCGTTTCAGATGGTTGGGTCATATCCCAAGCGAAAGAGCTGGGACATGTGTTATGGAAATGCGGGAGAAGAGGAAAAGGTCAAGGACATTGGCAAATTGAAGTGGTTTGAGAGAGATCCGGTGTATGGTGATCAGGGGCCGGTTCTAGAGGTCTAACACGCCTTAAGGAAAGAAAGAGGCCAAATGACAACCCGACTCGCTACCTCTCAACTAAAATCTGCAGAATTAAGAGGAGTTGATCAAGCAACGCTTGTCAAGCTCTGTCTAGTAGTTGCCGCCAGCGCTATGCAGAACATGAATACATGAATATCAGAGCAAGAACAAAGGATCAATGGCTTGGAAAATCGAAAGAATCATGATTGGACAAGGCGCTCAACAACCCTAGCACAGAAAGAAAGAGTCAGTCAACTGATAGTACGAAACCAGAACAAGGATACACGTACCTGAGAACACTAATTGCGAAAGTCAAAAGCCAAGTCATCAGGGCAACCAATAACACCGACGCTAAACCTCTTTGCCTCGAACATATATCGTTATTCTTCCGGGAGGCAACGGAATTCCCATGCCCAGAAGCTAGGCAAGCACCGTCTGTATCTGACAGGCTCTCAAATGCTAAGGCCAGGTTGGCCGATTGGAAGACGATAAAAAACAGATCCAAGAAAATCAGTCTCATCTTCGCCCTGGCCGAGCGAAGCCCTAACGGCTTTCCAGTATACTCGTCCCAGGTTACATACACGATATAGGCAATTGCAATCGCATCGACGATGATAGCCATCTCTGCTGACGGACCTTGCGGAAACTTATGAACATTGGAAAGGTGGTGTATAGAGCTTCCAAGTGCGAGCGCCGCGCAGGCGAAAAGAATCGTGGTGACACGGAATATGGCCGGGATCATCGGATGCCGTAGCACATATCGCTGATACCGTTTATACCATGCTTTCCTTTTTCTTCGAAAGGCGTGATATCTACTGCTGTTATCTTCGACATCATCCTCGTTATGTCCTGCAAGCCAAGGCTGAGAGTAGTCTCCGAAATGTTCATTCAAGTACTCAGGACTGACTTTCTCGCTTTGCCAGTTTTCGGGAGGGTATGAGCTAGCTTTAGCGAAGGTGACCCAGCGAGATTGCCGAAGACGAGGAGGGGTAGGGGCAGCCGTGAAATATGAGTCAGGTTCGCGTGGTCGTGCGAAGGTGAGGCCAGAGCTGTCGATCGAGGATGGTGTGTAATTATGATGAGCAACAAGGGCGGAGGAAGGAGGGTTAAGCAGGTTGTGTGTCGCATGCCATTCCACATCATCCTCGTCGGCAGACTGAACCCATGCTGTGTGGTAGATTACTTAGCTTACTGTAAATCCGTAAAAAGGCTCCTTGGTCTTACCTGGAATTGTGCGGACTTTGCGCTGCGCAGCCTTGTTCTGGGCTTCCACGTCTTCATGGATATGAGGCTGCACTGTTTGTCCAGTCGAGGAAAAGGACATCCCCGGCGGTCTGCTTTTCAAGGAACCGGTCTCGGGCTGCTTCTCATTCACGGTCGTTATCTGGGAGAAGCCGGAATCTCTACTGAACGAGTTTGATGAGCGTCTGCTTGGAGAGCCATCGCGCGCATTGGACGACCGAAGATGCCGTGGGAGCGCCTTCGAGGCCATCGCAGCCTTGAGCGAGTTGTCGTGTGACAATTGCCAGCCACTTCCAGGGTGTCTAGAAGAAACAGCCTAGCGAGTAACATGGTTAATCAAAGCTATGATTATGCGCTGGATGGTAATTTATTGACATACATCATGCCTTTAAATATGCATACTTCTTGAGGGATTTCGATGGTCGTAAAAATATGCTCGTGTGAATAGCTCGGTCTTGATTGGGAAATTAAAATCTCGAGATCGCTGGGCCGACCCCAACTGCGGCGCTGTGGATCTTTTTTGACAGGGGCCGCAAAATGACGTTTACTTCCAGACTGATATCTTGAAACAGCCTTGATTTATTTACGCCTGACGACCTGGCCCCGAGAAGCCTAAAAACTAGGCCAAAATTAAAATCCCACAAATGATGGGCGAGTCCCTCAATATGCGCCTGTAGCAACCGTGAACATCCTTCTTCGCACGCCGCAGCCACCTCTGCGATGCGCCTCTACGTCCTTCCCATCTCCAATCGGCGCGCCCTTATCTACGCTCAACGATTGAACAACCAATTGGTCCCGAAGAAAAGTTACGTCGACAATCTCACCGACAAAGCTGCGCGCAAATGGTCCGAATGGGAAGAAGCTCCCTCAGGTTGGAAGAAGACAGTCACCCAGTACGGTAACCATGCCTTTCAGCGCATAAGCTACGAGGAATGGGGGCTGAAGAGCATTCCGCCGTTGAGCCATCGGAGAAAAGCAGAGGAGCTGGAAGGGAATTGGAAGGTGGAGGTAGTGTATCCTGGAAGCGTCGTGCAACAGGAGAAAGTACCAGAGGTGTTAAGAAGGTTAGCGACAGAGAAGCAGGGGATGCACAGGAGGAAGATGTGGTGGAGCTTAGTGGCAATGCCGTTTACAGCGCCAGTTGCGCTTGTGCCTATGTGAGTTGAGCGCCTCTAATTGCAGAGCTGGGTATCAGAAGCTACAGCACATCCTACCATTAGCTGGACCGGCGCCAGCGTTAACAATTCGATGCGCGACGACCTCTGATACCCTGCTTGCCTCAAGAGTATCCTAAGCTAACAGATGCCCGTAGAATACCGAACATACCTTTTTTCTACCTCGCATTCAGATGTTGGTCGCACTGGCGAGGTAAATTTCACTAAACTTCTAAGACATGCGGCAGCAGCTAATTCAGGATTTAGCATTGAATGGATCCAAACATACCGAATTTCTCCTTCATAACAAGCTCCTCCGATACACATCCTCTCCAATACTTGACGAGATCTATTCGCGAAGCTTTGCAAAACGGGCAACCCCTTTTTCCCTACTTCCAAATCCTGGCTCTGTCGCGAAAGCGGCCACGGAGGACGAAGTCATGCTCCTCGCCGAAACAAGTCACAAACAAATCGCCAAAGCCCTCGAATTTCCTGAGATTGGCATGGAAGTCGATCGGGCGGTACGGCAGGTGAAAAAACTAATCAATGCTAAGCAAGAGTTTAAGGAAGAAAAGGAGGAGCTGGAGGCGGCGCAGAAAGAGAAAAGATAGTGTCTGTACGATATTGCATTACTGTGCGCGGTGATGGGGGCATGGTGCATATCTGCATATTGATAGATCTCGGCTCAAATAAGAGGTAGCCAGCAGAAACCAGACTCACACATAATGAGAAAAGAATGATAAATATATCTCTCCGAACCGGATCCCTGGAAATTACATTGCCGTTGCCGTTGCCAGCAAAGCAACAAGTCGGTCACTCCCCTCCGGATCCTTTCACGGTCTGGAAATAGTCCTGAATCTTCATCTTCTTTTTAACTACCACCGTGTCCTCCCCATCTCCCTCTATCTCCGCCTTCCTTTTACCCTGCCCCTTCGGTGCAAGGTAAGTCCATCCTTCCCCCTCTCCAGCGGGTATGCCCGCAATCGGCTCCTCCCTTCTCTCCCATACCGTCCCCATCTTTTTCCTAAAGTATTTCTTGAAGGTCTTCAGTCCTACATCGAGGTTTGTGCCGACCTGTGGAGTGAGGGTATGGCAGACCGGTGGACGGGTTTTGGAGGATGGGGGTGTGCTCACGGGAGATCCGGTAGACTGAGAAGAATCGGGAGATGTGGTTAGTGAAGAGGGTGAGGAGCGCTTGCGGGGGAGCTTGACGTAGACGATATAGTTGGGAGGGTCGGTATTGGACTGACAGAGCTGAGGAGTGGTCAGTGAGAATTGTGGCAGTGGGGGAGATATTTTGGGGGAGACCCTGAGTGTCAGCTTCTCCGTGAGGTTGTCGAGGGTACTTTGCTTGGTGAGTTCGACGTTGTACGTGAAACCATTTGTGTCGGTGTAGATGTGGTAGTTCTCTACACAGTAGTTGAGCTATGAGCTCTTCGAACGCTTGATCAAGGCATGACTAACCAACGGCAATATCATTGCGTATCTCATCGGTCTCGGAAATGACTTTCTTGGCTTCACACAGGTCAGCATTACAGCGACCGAAAATCTAGAGCGCCAGGAGATGAACCTATCTTTCTCTCCCCAGTGTCCTTCTTCGCCTTTGGCGGCCGTTCCTGCTTCTTGACTTTGACCGAAATCTTCTTCGGTTGCTGCCACCTATACGGCTTCGCTGGCTTCGGCTTTCTTGATTTCGACAAAAGCGAGTCCTCAAGCCAGTCATATTTCACGACTTCATAACATGGCTGTGCAATGGCGTCTTTGACTGTCAAAGGTAGTATCAGAAACCTGCAAATTCGACGACCGTGAGAGCAAGCAAACCAGTCTTTGTCTTGGCTTTCCAAACGGCTTCCGTGCAGACCAGATGAGTGACTTTATCGTGCACCTCCGGAGACACCGCGCCACCATGTCCTTTCACCCATTTGGCGATTTTCTCTGTATTTCTGCCAAAGTCCCCAGCGTGACAGAGGTTGACGTGGGCGAAGGTTAGCTTTTGTGGCATAGCTCCTGAGTTTAAGCCTAGCGAGAAAGGGAGCTGCGAAAAGTTTCGCTGGACCACAATTTGAGATATGGAATTGCTGATTGAGAAGAAATACAATTGAATAGCCAGAAGTACAAGAGAAAGGAAACAAGCGATGTATAAGCAAGACCAGATCAAATGCAAATGAGTAAGAAGTAAATTATAGGATTTGAATGAAAGAGATATATAAGTAGTGAATCAAGAGCTTCAACGTGCGCTTTACAAGTTGAGTGATGACCTTGCATTATCGATGAGCAGGGTTACAAGAAAGGAGAAAATATGGGTAGAATTTGATAAGGAGGAATGTGGAGCTAAAATCAGAGTGAATGGAAAGATATAGTAGAAGCCCACACTTGTCCATAATACTCACGGAGACGGTTTCTCTGGATCCTTTCATCACCCGAACCTATTTCATCAATGCAAACCGGTCCTATGCTCCGATACCGGACATCAGTTGGAGTACTAGCTATCTCACGCGTTTGTAGCTCAGCGAGCTAAGTAATTTTCTATACACGAGTCTCGTTCTAGCATTCAAAAGAGCTCAGGAAAGAGCTAGACGAGACTGGGTGTCACAAGTCACGGCGCATCCAATACACGCCGGGCGGGCGCCAATGCTAATAATCAGATGTGCCACCACTTCTGACACCCAACCTCAAGAGTAGACGTTATGTCAGGATTTGGGATGCGATTTTGAGGATAGTAGAATGAGATGAACGGATGCCCAAAATTTGACTCGTAGACAAGATACTATGAGAGGTGTGCTCGCGGCATATTAGAAAGCACCTACTGTTCAAATCTAGTATTTGTAGAATCCTGTTCTCAAGAGAGACTGCAGGAGTGTTCAGTTACCTCGAAGAAATCTGGTCTTTTTTCAAATTCAAAATGGGTATCATTGTTCATTATACGTTCTTGCCCTTGACAGCTTTTACAAAATTCTTTATCTTGTCAAAATCATGTTCCCCATTACTTTCGACGCCACTGCTAACATCCACTGCCACGATTTGCTGGCCATCGTCTCTAAGCTCATTAAGGATCTCTGACACATTTTCCGGATCCAAACCCCCGGCTAACACAAATTGTGTGTCGCGGTCAGCTGCCAGAGTCTTCTTAATAGCGTCCAGATTTAATAAAGTGCCGGAACCACCAGCACCGTAGTCGAGAAGAGGAAGGGCATGGTAGCCTCTTAGCCCTATTCCCAAGTCACCAGGCGCAAATTTGCGGAGAACTGGTACTGGTATCAAGTTGGCCCACTCAAGTGGTTCTGACCCATGCAGTTGCACCACATCAAGTCCTAGTAATTGCTGCTGATCCAGAATATACGACAATGGCTGATTGAGAAAGACACCAACAAGCAGCGCCCTGCTTTTATGTCTAATAAATTGGGCGGAATACTTAAAGAAATCCGTAGCCACAGATCGACTAGCACTTTTGTCGGGGTAGTTCGAAGCGGAGCGGCGGCGCGATGTTGCGCGAACGACATTAGCTATTTGTAGAGCCACATCATCTTGAACGAATCGCTTCCGTCCCTGGACGCGTATGATACCGATCATGTCAGCACCTGCCTCGATAGCCACTTTAGCCGCCTCTGGTGACCGGGTACCGCATATCTTGACAGCCATTCGTTCCGGATGATGCACCAGAATCGATTCACTGGTTCCCCCCAGAAGATCGGCAACAAATGCTGCGGTGTTCGAGGATCGCATCAAAGCTTCTCCCACTAGGATTGCTTTGACACCGTCCTTACTGTAGGCTTCCACGTCTTTGTGGCCAGAGATACCACTGAGAGCACACACAAGGGTGTTCTCCGGCACCAGGTCCATCAGTCGGCTCGTTGTGCCTAAGTCGACCTCAAAGCTCGTCAGATCTCGATTGTTAACACCAATGACTTCAGCCCCAAGCTTTGCTGCAATTTTCATCTCATCAGGAGTATTAACCTCAACCAAAGGCTCCATTCCAAGGCTTTGAGAATATTTGTACAGTCTTGACAATGTTGTAGCATCTAGCATTTTCACAATTAGTAAAACCGTATCAGCTCCAGCTAGTCTAGCCTCCAATATCTGATATTCATCAAAGATGAACTCTTTTCGTAGCACAGCAGGCCTATTAGGCATCCCTTCTAGGCTTCTCCGGACGCCACGGAGGTCTTCTATACTTCCTTTGAACCACTCAGGCTCCGTCAACACAGATATAACACTTGCACCAGCCTTCGCATATTCTCTTGCCTGAGCGGGTGCACATGTATCTAGAGATATGATACCCTTTGATGGCGAAGCGCGCTTAATTTCGGCCATTAGGGACAGTGGGTAAGGAGACTGCCTTAGTCTTTGCGGAAAGGATATCTGTGGAGGGGACAGGTTGAGATCATAAGCCGCCTGCAGGTCCTCTGTCCGCTGGGAGGGAATCAGCCTTTGTGCTGCAACGGACTGACGGCGGCGATCGTAGATTTTCTCCAGTATCGATTTCTTCTTTACTGTCGACGTTCCGTTGACAGCGACTTGACTATGTTTAGACTTTGTCTGCGAAAGCTTCGCCAGGCTATCACTGTCTTCCCACATACCTCCAGTCATTTTCAAAAAGTTCTGGAGCATTGTGCGGCCTTCTTGTGTAAGAATGCTTTCTGGGTGAAATTGTACTCCTTCCACGACAAAATCCTTATGCCGAACGCCCATAATAATGCCTCTGCCGCCATCTGGACCAGCTGCAATCCATGACGACACTTCAAGGGACTCTGGAATCGTTGGGTAGGTACCAGCTAGAGAGTGATACCTCGTCACAGGTAAGTCCTGAGGTAGTGATGCATAGACACCCTTATTGTCATGGCGTAAAGGTGAAGTCTTGCCGTGTAATATCTCTCCTGTAACCTCAATCTTACCGCCATAGGCTGAAATGATGCATTGCTGTCCCATACACACGCCAAGGATTGGAATTTTGCCACTGAAATAGCGAATCGCTTCATTGCTGATGCCTGAATCCGTGTCTGGATGTCCTGGTCCTGGGCTTATAACTAGCTGTGTAGGCTTTTTTCTCATCAATTCATCCAGAGATATTTGATCATTGCGAAACACAGTAACCGTCGCACCTTCTAGACAAAGATACTGATAGACGTTCCATGTGAAAGAGTCATAGTTGTCGATCAAAACCAGATTTGACGCAGAAGCCAGCTTTGGGGCAGGTGAAGGTTGATTTGGTGAATAATCTATCAATGTTGAAGTCGACATGACATATCAAAATCGTCCCCACTCAAATCCAAATTAAGCAGTTTCAGAAATCTCCGCGGCAGAAAGAAATTAAAGACGTAGCATTCTCACGGTATTTTCTGCATGCAGGAGAGCATTTCCTCTCGTGCTTCTTGACTCACCTACTCTTAGCGGTCATTATTTCTCTTCTGGCCTTATCTGGATCTGGGAAGGTTTTCCGAGTCGCGTTTCGCGGGAACCTTTTCCTACAGCGCGTCGCTGCAGCATCTCTTAACAAGGTGGATTGCATCCTGCAGATCCATCATTGAAGTACGATGCGGTAAACCTTCCAGCATGGCTTCCGCTGGGGAGCTTTATTTCCCTCCACTAGATCGCTGCCTCAGCGGAGAGGCTCTGCTCATGTAAGTATTTCACCCACCGCGCTCCAGCTGTAATTGACGTAGAGAAGCTCTTGGAAAGATGTATACACTCATTTGAGCGCCGGAAAATCTATTCAGAGACCGTCAAGAATATACACTTTTTTGTCAAGCGACAATGCCCTTCACATGGTCTCTGATCCCACAAATCCGTTCCCTCAGCCAACACCAGATTCGAAAGCATCGTTTGAGACCAAGACAGCTGCAATAAATATTACTCCATCTTCTCAAGGTCAATACAACCTCAACGAGATAAAAGACGATGCCTTATGGTTGAGCAAACAAGCCGATATAGATGAAGAGTCTTCCCTCCGCATTGTGGTTCTTGAATGGCAATGTCGGCCGGCGAGTCAACTGCAGCGAGGCTTTTCCGAGGCAGAGAAAGCAAGTGTTAGGGAAGCCTTCGGCCCTCAGAATGTTCCTCTCGCCATCAAAGACAACGCAACACTGGAAAATCTTTTGGCCAACGACAGTGACTCCGAGAAGTTTCTATCGATCGAGGATAGACGGATCCGATTGCTGAAAACCTACCTCGCAGAGCGCTGTTCCTTACTTGCGATCTCGAGACACCTTCTATCTGTTGCGCACGCAGGATCTCAATCTGAAAGAGAGACGAGAGAAAATATGGGCGACAGCTCGAACGGCAAACAAATCGTAGCCGCCTCAGAGGAGCTAGGAAACAGAGTTTTACATCGACAAGCGAAACTTTTCCCCGAAAATCCACAGGAAAAGGTGCTCATGATCTACATCGCCGCATTGAGAGAGCGCATCAACAAGATTGAAAGGGGGTGCGGATGGTTCCCAGAGACAGACCAAGGCCCCAAAGCTGAGATCGCCTGGCTAAATGCAATCCTCAAAGAAATGGTCACAATCATGGAGCTCACATTTTTACACTTGCGTGCTTTTCTTACCATTCCGTCTGCGCCCCTTGTACTAGAATGGCTAGGCCTCATGGTACAGTACACCTTCTTTGAACAAGTTGAGCTTGGATCTGTAGCACAGGCGCCACTTCTTGATGCCCTGAAATCATTGGCTCCCATTGTCACTCTATCTGTTCTCAATGTGAACGACTCCATCCAATACCTGCTTCAAAGCCCTCAACGATCTTTTGAAGAAAACGAGACTAACCAGCACTTTTTCTTTTTGAACCCCGAACACATCGATGAGATTCACGGAATCTTCTTAGATGCTGCCGCAAGCCATTCTCGAATCGCTAGTGTGCCTGTCCTTGCATGGGGCCTAATATGCTACACTCTTCGCGATGCAGCGTCCGAGCAGAGGGAGGTGCGAGAGAAGCTACTACAAGAAACCGCCAGGAGACGACATTCTGGAAGTAGCAGCGCATCGCTTCATCAGAGTCTGTACGAGGACATTTCTGAACATTTGAGACATGCCAGTGGGGGCACTAATTATCCCGAATTTCTTTTCCACAGCGCGACAGAAGTAAATGGTGTATTTGAGATCATAAGTCTCCTTGCAAACAGTTCTCACCCGGAAGAGCCCCTAGGTAATAGATGGAAACGCCAGTGCCTTCAGGAGCTCATTAGCCTCGCATTCGATACCGCTGGTTATTCCGAGACAATTCTACTAGCTATTTTCTCAACATTGGAGGAGCCGGCTTCCAGTACAGAGTCACATTCCTCGTTTCCGAGTCTGCGGCAGTTTGATCTTCGTGCAATATTCCTTGAGGATCAATTTTTGATGGGCTGCGTCTTCGACCTAGCTTTGAAGCGATTTCCTCATGAAGCTACATCGTTTCTAAGGCTATGCAAGCTCTTGGCTTCCTCGGAGATCTTGAACGACTCAAGGATGCCGTTTGTTGCGGAGAGATTAAGACTCGTCAACACATTCACACAGGCTATACCACCATCCTTTCGGGGATATCAGACCATCAGAGAGGACGAAAACGCTAATTGGGTACAATTGATTCAGACGATTAGCATGCATGGCGGCAGCGGACCTCTCATGCTTGAATACGAGCATTATCAGCCAGTGACTGATAAAACCACAGACCTGATCGTTCAGGGCTCCGAAGGGCAAGTGGTGTCTTCTGGAAAGCCTATTGTGATATGCTGGGTGCATACCTACTCAATATTGTCATATCTTGGAAGATGGCTCTCCGTGATTCGTTCTGGACAAAATGAAGGTTCACAATGTGTGGACAGCCTCGAGAGCGTCGCTGCCGAGATTGTTGGCCTGTTGACTGCTCTCACATCAACGATTTCTTACCATGGTGATATTGAGGCTACGAGGGAAGTTCTTGAAGAGGTCAGTGCAGAGATTGCTGAGGAAGACGTACTTTCAGTGATTGCAGATATCTTTGAACAAGAGCTTCAAATCATGAAATATCGTGCAAGCTTTGAGAGATCACTTGACTTGCTTGTTGCTTGTGTTGAATTCTTCCACGCAATAATCAAGGTTCTGCCTGGTAGGATCTGGCCTATTCTAGGACGTAGCAGCCTGGTAGGCATGGATGGGAGCGGTGGGCTTCTGTCTTCTGTTGTACACTCAACAGAGGTATCATCAATGGACTTTGCATTCCTAGAGAGTTGCATCAGCTTGTACGAGGCGCTTGTTGAAGATGCTGTGTCGTGTTCCTTCACACAGGCGGATTTCTCGACACAGTTGAAGTCGAGCCAAACATTGTCACGAAGAACATCTACAAATACATCGCATACTCCGACACGGGTGCGAAGTCAATTATTACTTTCTTTTACTCAAATGACTTTTGAATTCTACGAAACGATATCTTCTTGGACCTTCCGCGAGCAGCAGCAACGTGCGAGAATTCTTGCCGACTTAGCGACATGTTTCAGAAAAGTGATTTATTACTGGTTTGGCATTGATGATACCCAAGATTTCAAGACTAAGCTTACTGCGGCGGTGGCGTTATCGGCATCATTTTTGATTGAATCTTTGAGCTTTTCATCAAATCGGGATGGATTACTCAACCCAATTCTAAAAGGGATCACGGATGGGCTAGATCGTCTTGATCCATGCGCAAGTATTACAGCAACAAATGTTTGGAGAAGAGAGATTATTGCGACCATTGATTTATCTATGGAGGTCTTGAGGGCAAAGAGTCTCTCTGACCGAGCGCCTGCGGCAGCAAATCATCAGCTACTCAACACGTCTCCGATTTTAGTGCGTCTGTTTGCCGATGACTGCCTATCGAGGCCGATAGTCTTGAAGCTCTTGCAGCGATTGATCGTTGAGGAAGAAAAGCGGCCAGGATCTGAAGCACAATCTCTTCTCGGGCAGCTTGGACCAGAGTCTTCGTATCAATTCATTGAAATGATTTCGTGCCTAGATCAGCCGTTCGAAAGTTGTCTAATTCTGGCTGACACTTGGAGTTTGCTACACTCGCTAGTCCAAAAACGCCAGCAATGGTTCGCTGTGGTCATACTGACAGGGACAATGTCTTATACACGAAACAGTCACACCCCAGCAGATGCATCGAAGAAGCTACGTGGAAAGTCTATCTTGACAAGAGCTCTGGACTACTTAGCTGAAGACTCAAGCTCGAAAGATATCACTGTGATCCCCAGCGTTTTATCCTTCGTGCAGCGTGCGCAGGAGAATTGGCCTTGGGCAACTCTCAGCATGTGGTCTCACAATGGATTTGTCAGGTTCCTCACAGAGTATCATAGAAAACTCACACAAAAGAAGACCTCAAGCCCGTTTGATGAATGTTACGAGACACAAACAGCCGCTATTATAGCCGATATTCTGACAAGCTATCTACATCATATCAGAGCAACCCAAGACCGAGCAGCATTCTCAAAGCTCCGAAGTGCTATCGAATATTACGCCGAGTGTGGAAAATCCAGATTAGGCTACAATGATTCCTTGCACGCCAATCTGAAGGAAAACGTCAAGCGCATTTTTCCAGGGTGCGAACTTTCAAAGTTTAAGAAGACTTCTTCTGCCCCATTAGAATTTGGAGAGGATTTCTATTACGACGTGACCTTTGCCAGCAAAGTCTTAGGCTTTAGTCAAGCTTGGAAAGGAACTCGCGGGCAAGGACTTGAATCAGAGTTTCGTCGTGCAAACATCAATCTCTCTCTTGTTGATGCTCAATTGTGTCTATGGAAAAGCTGGAAATCGCTCGCTGTCGAGCATTCACCATACTTTGCTATTGATGGCGAAGTCCGCAAGTTTATGGCTAAGGCAATTGAAAAATGTCTTGAGTCAAATGCTCAGAACTATCCGGCAGACTCGTTATTTGACAGTCTCCTTCAGAGCCGGATAGAACTAGCCATTGCGCTTCTTCAGCGTCTCGTTGCTACAAAGACAAGAGCGATTGAGTTTGTTCACTTGCTAGAACCGGCTTGGACGGCCCTTACCTCTCGCACGACCAGCTACGAAGCTGCACTTGCCAATGACGACTTAGTATACTTCAGATCACTGTTGAATGCCGTTTTCTTGGCCATTCAGTTCCATATCAGAGTTACTCCAACGAAATCTGAGCGTCACGAAAGAACGAAGAACATTCTCCTTGACCTACTTAGGAATGTCGTTGCAAAAGGACTAAAGGCTCTCGTTACTGGTCTCCACGGACAATCCAATTCAGGAGACACGGATTCTCAAATCGGCCCGACTGACTTCCGCCTCCTCCTTGCATTATTACAAGCGATCATCCGTGTTCCTGACCTCCACGTTTTAGGCTCCTCGCAAGCTTCCGAAGCACTTTTGCTTGGCCCTATTTCTGAATCTGCCTTACACCTCTATTCTTGGTCGCACAGTCTTCTCGGTCCTGGATCCGACCCTGTGTACGCTTCACTTAGTAGCTCTTTCCTCGTCAGCTTGTCAACTCTGCCTCTTCTAGCCGAAGATCTCGCTGCCTCCCAAAATGTCCTTTCATCGCTCGCCTCAGCCAAGATGACACGCCTACTCATGACACGTCCCAAAGGCGCTGGACCGCTCGAAACAGAGCTATTACCACTTCGGCTCTACGAAACATGGACACAAGGAATTCTCCCACTCTGCCTGAATCTGCTCCAAGCTGTCGGGCGCGCAGTGTCTGCTGACGTCTTGCACTTCCTGAACTTGATGCCCCATCAGCTTGAACGAGCATCGCTCGCTCTCAACGCACAGGGTGAATCGAGAAATTTCACATTGTCCTCCATCAAAGAGGTGCAGGATCTAGCATTAATTGCTGCGGTTCTGGACAAATACCGGGAAGCGGGGCAGAGCGCTGGTGTTGATCCGCTAGATTTCATAGAAGATCTGAAGTGGTGGAACAAGAGTGACAGAAAGGGGATCAGAGACGATGTTGATGATCTGCTCGCGAGCAGGCCAAAAATGAGGTTGAGACTTGTGCCGGGGGATGAGAGGGAGGCGGCTCTGGCGCAAAAGAAACCTAAGGGGGATCAGGGGGGCGGGAAAGGCGCATGCGTGAACGCGCTGGAGGAGTTGATTGTCGAGGAGCTAAGGAAATGTGCTGTCTGCTTGAAGGCAGAGACGGAGGAGTAGAGGAGTACTTGAGAAAAGCATAGTGGTGGTTGTTGGATGCTAATTTGCACTTTTGAATAGATCATGATAATATAATGGCTTTTTCACACCTTAAATAGTGTCTGCAGCTTCGCTAAATAGTCCTTCTGCTCCGACTCGATTTGAGGCTAGGTGTCAGAAGCCGTGATGCATCTAATCGTTAATGTTGGCGCCTGCCCAGCGTAGCTTAGATGCGCCACGACTTGTGACATTCGGCCTTGAATGTGGCTGCGTTTAGCACCACCATTCTTGGGCTCGATTGCCTAAGTTGGAAATATTGGATTTTGAAACTACCCTGCTTCTATTCTCACTACATAGTGGTGCTTACGTTCACTGGATTGTGCTCTTCAACTTCAGACAAGCGTCATCTTTGGAACATCTTCTTGATTAAGATATTACGCAAGCAATCCGGTCGTCAGCCGCCATAACGCGCCCTTTGTCCAGCATAACGCCTCAATTTATGTCACCTCTGGCCCTGCCTTATTTCGTGCATTGTCGAAGACCATCGACCTTCGTCTTTAAATTTGGATTTTTGCGAATTTACACTTAATAATACCGCAATCCATGGGAGAGACTCAGTAGGCGTTTTAGTCACCATCAATCTCTCTATCTAGATCTTCTCCCCATCCTCTCTTAGAATCCTTCCCCATCCCCTTCAACTCCTCCACCGCAACCATAATGTCAGGCCTTCCCCCTCTTGTCGAGCTTGACAGCGTCACCGTCCAAGTCATAATCGACAACGAAGTCGACCCTATATCCACCTACTCGAACCCTGGAATCGAGGTCTCTGGACGGTTTTCTGATGTGGCTATGAACTCGCCGTTCATTCCGGAAGATCGTGGAGGGGCGGTCAAGGAGATGAGGCTGGAGAGTCTCTGTTGTGGGGCTCACGGGCTGAGTTTGAAGATCGTGAGTGTTACGTCTCTTCCTTTGTGACTCAGGGGAGCAGTCGAGAAGGCGAAGGGAGCAAAAGTAAAAATGCTGACACGGAACATGATTTGTAGACTGGTGTTAAGGGTGACGAGAGGCATACAGTTCTCTTCGATACTGGACCGGAGGGAAACATTTGGGAAGAGAACGTCAAAAGGCTAGGGACAGATCTAGCAGAGATTGACACCGTTGTGCTGAGCCACTGGCACCCCGACCACTCCGGTAAGTCTTGAAGATTACATTCTACAGCTCTCAATGGGCATGTCACTCTATCCACTTTTCCTCCTCGCAGCTTTATCAATCATTTCTTCTCGTGCCAGTTCCATTCCTCGCTATTTCCACCAACGCAAAGCCTTACTCACTACTTCCTTTCATCTCCCAGGCGGCATGCCCCGCGCCCTCAACATGATCCAGTCCGCAAAACGCTCTTCCCTCGCCGCCAAGCCGACCCCAACCCCCTACCACCCCTCCCTCCAAGTCACCGTCGACATCCACCCCTCCCGCCCCACCTACCGCGGCTTCTCCACCCTCCGGGGCCCCATCTCCCTCCAACCCGACCCCACGCTGAGCGAAATCTCCTCCACCGGCGCAGCCGTCACCCCCTTCGCCACCCCCCACTCCCTCCCCCCCTCCTCCTCCTCCTCCTCTTCCTTCTTCCTCCTCTCCGGGGAGATCCCCCGCGTCACCCCCTACGAGAAGGGCCTCCGCCGCGCCATCCGCTACGTCGTCCCCCCCGACCCCGACTCTCCCTCAACCCCAGGTTCCTGGGTCCCAGATGAAGACATAGCAGACGAGCGCCTCCTCGCCTGCGCCGTCCGCAACAAAGGCCTGGTGGTCTTCACCGGCTGCGCCCACGCCGGCGTGGTCAACACCTCCCTCCACGCTTTATCCCTGACTAATCACGTACACCCGCTCTACGCGGTGGTTGGGGGGTTCCATCTGGTCGGGCAGGAGGAGGATCATATTAGGGAGACCGTGGAGGATTTGGGGAAGTTGGGGCCGCGGGTGCTGGTGCCGGGGCATTGTAGTGGGTGGCGGGTGAGGGGGGAGATTGAGAGGGTGATGCCCGGGGTTTGCGCGCCGGGGACGGTGGGGACGACGTTTCGGTTTTGAGGGTTTGCTTTTGTTTTGGAGGGTCAGTTGTGTTGGAGGAATTTTGTCTACCGATGAAGGATGGTTTACGAAGTTTTGCAGGCATTATCGCTACAGCAAGCATTTCAGCGTACTCTCCAGCAGCGCCTAAGTCGTGATAGCACGCATCTAATGATAAGCCCTGGCGTCTGTTAGGTTAATGATGAGATACTCCACGACTTCTGATATCAAGCCTCGGATGGCTACTTACGACCTTACGCGGCACGATGAAAACAAGTCCCCTTAGGCCGGCTTCAGTCCAGAGAGCAGCGAGTCTCCATGTAAAGAAAAGGAATTATTATGACTACAAATATCAGAGCATATGTACTGTACATCCAATATCCGATGCCCTCGGAGACACCCACAAGACACGCCATCTCTGCAAATGAGCGAAGGCATTGGCAGGGGACATAATTACCTGCCATCACTCCTAAAACCGAGGATATGCCCCGTCATGCCAAAAACCCATGCAAATAACTTGGGAAAAAAAATAGATCTTGTTCAAGCGACGCCACTCCTTTCCACATCCATCGCATCCAGTATCCTCTTCACCTCCGCTCCTTCCGTCCCTTCGGCATCCAGCGTAACAAGCAGCTCATTGGCCTTCTTCTTCAACTCACGCAGAATGCCTTTGGTGTATTCAAAACTTCCCGTGCTCTCCATGTACGAGACAGCATACCGTTTGACTTCATCCTCAGTTGGTCTCTGCTTTAGGATATTGATCAGTTGGAGATTGTCTGGAGCTGCTCGGATGCTATGGATGACCGGGAATGAGAATTTGCCTTCTGTCAGATCTTCGCACAGCCCTTTGTTCTTGGTGTAGGTTCCGCTGGATAAGTTGAGATAGTCATCGCATATTTGGAAGATGAGACCCATTAAGTTGACGAGAGGTGTGTAGTCGTGTCTGGCTGTAAAGGACTCGGCTTGCATGAGCTTGATCGCAAGGCGGAATAGACCGCCTGTCTTGTTCTGGACCATTTCTAGGTATTCATCTTCCGTGGGGCATGTCAGGGTATCTCTCCAGAAAAGGTCAAGGCCCTGACCCCGGTGAAGATTGATCATCTCCGAAATGAATATCTCTGAGCACACGTCTTTATTCCGCAGTGTTATCACCTCTTGCAGCGCCAGGAAGTACACGTAGTTGGCGGAATTGATCGTCTGCGGCACTCCAAAGATTGAATGTGCCACTGGCACACCTCTCCGCAGTAGCGAAGAGTCCTCCACATCATCGACCAGGAGCGAAGATGTGTGCAGCATTCCGACGAGCTTCGTTATTGTTGCCAGTGATCCTGTAGGAACATGGAGAAAGTTGTTGAAGGCATTTATTAGCTGAGTCCGAATATCTTTTCCGGGATGTGAGAGCAGGTATTCGTAGGGTCCCAATAATATCTTCTCTTTCCTACTTGACCACTTTTCAGGGGCCACATTCGAGCGCATCGCCATGTTTGACGGCTTGCGACTGTGTCCGTCTTTCGTGTCTTTAGGTGGTGTTTTCAGAGTCGAAGTGATTAGAGACGGGTCGGATATGCGTTTCGAGTGTCGCCTTGGTGGTATGTTGACAGGAGCAGCAGGATGGGTGGTCGATGCCTGGGCACCATTGATGGCAGTAGCGGGCGCAGATGAGCTTGACATTTTGTTGTTCGGTGACACCCACTGATCTTCTGGTAAAGGCTTCAAGACTGATTTTGAAGGCTGATGCGTAGGAGGATGGACAACGCCGGAGGAGCTGGTTCTTTCGGGGATTGCGTTGGGGTTTGTTAGACTATCAGCCGCCATAATTGTTGGAGCCTATTCATGAGCTTGGTCCAGGATAAGGTTTTCGGGTCGCGCAGAGACGCGCAATCAATTCGACAACGCAACGAATGTTGCTGCCGAGTATTTCCAAGTCATCATCGACGAAGAGAAATGTACGAAATAAACTGTCTGGATGAGCTCGAGAAAAGGAAACGGACACAGTAGATCGGGTGCAACTCAGCTGTCGCAAAGCTCTAACGATGACGACGTTGTCGGATGACCTACGCATAGCCGCCGAACTGGCTGGGGCCATAACACCTGAAGGCTGCGCGCGGTGGCATCTACGCCAAAATCCTTTGAATCCTTCTGAAGACCTTCGATGGCTGCAGATAATACTGATTCAACCTCATGCGATATTTTTTGAACTGCATTTCCTTCAAGGAGATGCCCTCGCCATCTGGAACAATGACTGGCAGCATTCACATGCCCGCCATCTAGCGAGCGGCACCCTGCAGATCGGCCGACGGACCCTGATGCCGCATCATCGGGCGGTGCGCGGCGGCAGAATCTCCTCTGGCCGGCCAACGCATGTTTACACTTATCCCAGTACAGTAATCAGCTTTCTCCAATTCCTCTCGCAATGTGTTCGACGTTGACCATTGAGTTCGAATCTATAACCGGCAGCCAAGAAACATTGCAGAACTGTCGTCCATGATGGAAACTCTCCTCTCTCACTCCTTCGACTATCTCTCCTCTCATGACCCGACCAAAATCCGCAAAGGCCTTCGCCAGGTCGAAGGTCTCCTCGCGCAGATATGTCTTTCCCGACCACCACAGACAGCAGCCGAAAAGCGAAGATCCGTAGCCTTGCCTGCCACCAATTCATCACTAGCACCACCTAAACAACTCTCCGACCTCAAAGATGATCCTGCCTTTCGAGACTTCTTCAAGCTGCAGGAGAGCTTCCAGTGGAACGTCGCCATGCGGCTGATTGCCTGCTTAGAAAGATTATTAGGAAGAGGAAACGATGGACAGAGCGACCTTTTAATCGTCTCAACCCTCGACCTACTCCAAGGGATACTTTTACTCCACCCACCATCACGCTCACTATTCTCAAGCGACATAAACATGAATGTACGCTCCCCCACACCACAATCCCCATCCTAACCTAACCTAACCTAACTATTCAAAAGCTCCTCCTCGACCTCCTCGACCCCACCCTCTGCCCCGCAATCCACAGCACCACCCTCCTCGTCCTCGTCACCGCCCTCCTCTCCCACCCGCCAAACACCCGCACCTTCGAGTCCCAAGACGGCCTCCTCACCATCACCTCCCTCTTCAAGACCCGCGCCGTGCCTCGCGAGGTCAAGCTCAAGCTCGTCGAGTTTCTCTATTTCTACCTCATGCCCGAGACACCCACCACCACCAATCTACCCTCGAGTAGCAGCAGCGCGCCGAACACGGCGGTGCTCGGGCCGCAGCGGCGGGAGAGCCGGATCGCGAGGATGGGGCTGGAGATGGGGTTCAAGCGGCGGGGGGAGACGGTTGCCGGTGCCAGCACCGGTGATGGGGTGGCGGTGGATGCGGAGGAGGGCACGAGGACGACGGAAGAGAAGCAGGGGATGTTGGGGAGGTACCTGAATAACGTGGAAGATTTGGTGGGGGACCTGAGGGAGACACAGCCGTTTGGGACGGTGTTTGGGTGATGCGTGCTGTACTGTGAGTAGGAGGCTGCATAGGGAATTAAGAACCTTGCTCACTGTCGTGACACTGCTGCCGAGGCTGGGTAGCAGAGGTCATGGCCGAGCCCAATCTCTGATACTAACGGGCGCCGACTTATTATTCGGAGCGGCCATACCATTTGTTATCCAGCCCTTGTGTACCATCAAACGCCAGTCGACACACTGCCCAAAAGTTATTTATGACACATGATTGGAGAAGTTTTCTACTCAAATAGCACATAACACAACAAGAACGCTACAAGCCATGCAAAACCCCCCATCCCGGAGACTGTGTAGCTCCACCTAAAACCATGCACAATACAATAAAGCACCAACCCCCCGTCCATACCAACCCCACCCACGCCCCTACCTTGACCAAAACATAACCAACTCATCAAAGTCCCGCATGCACAGCTCCTCCCTGGTCTTCGTGCTCTCGGGCAGCAGCTCGCGGTACAGCGCGACGGCGGTCTTGAGGTACTGGCGGGCCTCGGGCCAGCCCAGGCTCTGCAGGAGGGTGCCCTTCTGGAAGGAGGTGCGGGCTTTTTCGTGCTTGAAGTAGGGCTGGAAGAGGAAGACGTTGAGGGCTTGGTCGAGGAGGCGGCTGGTGAAGGGAGGGGGGAGAAGTTAGTGGTGAGTAGAAAGAAGGATGGGGAATGTGTGATGAGTATAGGGGGGAAGATGGGAAGGGGAAGGATGATGTGCGAAATTAGGTCCAAGCCGAGTTCAGTTATCAGAAGTCGTGGCACATCGACCATTTAGCTGGGCGGGTACCAGTACTAATTATCCGATATGCTGTAGCTTCTGGTATCGAACGTCGAGCGAGGCTGGGAAGAGAAGGAAAGGAGAAAGGAAAGTTGCCGGGGGGTGTCATTGAAGCGGGAGAGCTGAATGGTGATCAAACGGGGAGACCTACATGGCTTCCTCTGGCTGGTTTAGACGCGTACAATGACCAGCCAGGCGGCAACAGACGTCAGCAGTGCGGTGATGACTTGGTCCAACTGTGGCTCGGAACTGATTGTACGCTCTCGTGTGGTAGTCCATGCTTTCGTCGAGACGGCCCTGGGAGTATCTAATATTACCCATGGCAAAAAGTAACCTCCCAGTTCTATTCAAGTAAATAAGCTATTTGATTCGCAAGAAATTAAGTTTGGCCGACCACACTTACTTCATCGATGTCCTGTCATCCCGACCAAGTCGCTGCTCTCGATGTGTAAGGGCTTTTCCTACGACTTCAGCAGCCTCTTCGTGTTTGCCCTGAAGCCAAAGCGCCAGACCTAGATTAGCGGCTGGAAGGGCAAATTGGACAGTTTCGTGAGCTCTAAGGTCTCTGTACTTCTCGATTGACTTCCGGAAATAGGAGGCGGCAACGTCGTATTTCTTTTGCCGCATATAATCATTTCCAATCTCGTTGTATGCCTGGGGTATTAGCTCATCCTCCCCTTGAAGCTGCGGCTCTAGGCTCTGCCGTAGATAGAGGAATTTCTGATGTGTGTCAAACGCCTCCGCCGCGGCGTTTGTCACATTGCAGAGGGCGCCGTAATAATAGTATACCTTCGATAGTAGGCCAACAATCTCACGATTGTTCAGATCGGACTCGACTCCTCTGGCGGCTTGTACTTCAGCAATTGCACGCGCTTGCCAGCTGAGTGAGTAAGCGTTCTTATACTCGCCTCGTTCGTACAGGCACCTAGATTCGTCAGTCTCGCTTCAACTAGAGGGAAGTCATTTGTACCAAGAGGCTTCGCTCATAATCTCGGCAAATTGAAAGCTGGACCTGGGTGATAGGTCTAGCTGCAAATTCCCCTCATGAAATTGATGGAGCCGCAAGATGTGAGGGAGTAAGGTTGCACTCTTGCCCCATCTGGAAACTTCATGAAGTTCGAGCAGTGATGGTCTTGGCCACAGCTTTGAGAACATTCCAATGGTTGCCTCGTAGACCTTCGTCAGCCTTTGAATCCCCATTCGGACTTTTGCCATGTCCTGAATAGTGCGGTGAATTTCTATCTCGCCACTATTGATATTCATAAGCGATGTCATAAGTAATTCTGATTTTGCAGCATCCCAGGCAGAAGGCGTTTGCGGGAACCCTTCAAGGTCAAGGTAGGGAGCTCCCTGGCGTAGCATCTCTTCTTTGATACCGTCAGGCTCTAGCAATGCTAGGACATCAACGAGGCAGGAGCTTTCGGTCAGCTTGCCCAGGGCAACAAAGATAACTGATTGGACATGATCATAAATCCTATGTTGGTCTGACTGAATTCGGCTTGATTCACTCAACGTGTCTCTTGTGCGACATATCTGATCAAGACAGCCTTCATCGAGCGTCAGGGACCCTTGCTTGATAAGATGCGATGCAGATACCAGTGCTATCGGCACGCCACCTAAAACCTCAGCGATCCGAGCTGCAGCCAGAGTTTGCTCGGGGCGTCCGCCTGTTTGAGTAAGTTGGGTAAGGAATTCGATGGACATTCCCTGATCAAACGGCTCAACATCAATGCCTAGCTGCCCAAAGAAGTTCGCCGTTCTGGTCAATGGATGCCGACTTGTAATGAGAATATCCCCTGCTCCACCTTCCGGCCAAAACTCTCTGAGCAAGTCTGGGTTCTCGACATTTTCAAACACAATTAGCCACCGGACATGTCCCGCAATCTGCTGGTTGTGCCGATCACTTCTTGAACAGTAGGCAAGCCAGCTCTTTAAGAGATCTCGACTTGCAAGCATATCACGGGCATCATCAATGGTGTGCAATCCAAGCCCAGTCGCAATCTCCTCATAAGCTACCCAAAGCTTGCTGACGTCGTCAGCGCGGATCCAAAATATGGCTTCGTATTCCGTCTGATGACTGTTCACGAAATGCGAAGCTATTTGAGTTTTACCGGAACCAACATCGCCGCAGAGAGCAAATGTCCGAATCTTATCCCGCTGACGGGCGCTACTGGCATCTGTGGATGTTTGCAAAGTGTCTTGAAGCGCCCGCAAGATCTCATTGCGGGCAAAGTAATTCGGGTTGGGTGGTGGGACATTATAGCGATACGGCAAGTGAGGCTCAACATTTAAGAAAATGTCAATTGCAATGCCATGGTCAATTTCCACAGGACTTTGTATTGTGTCAGTAGTATCTGATGAGTCAAAGGGCTGTCGCAGTAGTGAAGGTGATGTGGACTCGGAGCCATCCCTCGTGCAAACAGTATATTGCTCGGATGGTGTGAAGGAGGCACTTCCTACGGATCGTTAGAGTGAGAATTGGTAACATAGAAGGCGACCTACGGCGGAGAGCAATGCGATCAAGCGAGTTCCGTCTCTGCAAAACTGACTGGCGAGAAAAGTTGATAATGGCTGAATGCATCTGGCTGTTCACCGGGACAAGGCAAATCTCTTTGTGAGACCCATCTGCAAGTAGTCGAACCTCGTGCTTAGCGTCCGTGCTAGCAAGGGATGGATGCACGAGCTGTGATCATAGTTAGCTTATGATTATGACTTGTGGTTTAACCTGCTAGCTATGTTCCTTATAAGCTCGCGTTATCAACATTTAGTTCTTTAAATCGTTTGGGAGGTCATTCTCTGCCAATAAGAAGTGCTTTTTCCCAATTCGTTTCCCAATGTACCCAAGTCGGCACCTGGTGGCCAACGAGGCCGTCACAACTTGACAGACGCTCTTTCGGGCATGATAAACCCGAGAGATAACACGATTTCCAAGACATCGTACTTGCAATACAGGTACGAAACCCTCGCCTCTGGACAATCCTGAAGGGCGACCTATTTGGAAGCCGACAAGGTGACGACCTATTGATCCTTTTTTTCCTCTTATTTCCCTCTCAATACAATAAGACTTAGGAAAATTCAACTTACTGTAAGTTTCTTTGATCTGAACTTGGACAGCCGAGTGCCTTGGTTCTCATGGATAGTAAGTAGCTGAAAGTGATGGGAAACATAGTCGAATCTCGTAGAGAGGTCGGACAGTTGTGTCGCATCGCCTATGCGAAAAACACTCTCATGCATTGACCTCTCGATGAAGGCTTGTTTGAATCGATTGCAGAGCTGGTGAGCAGTCTCCTTGTCCTTTGGATGGGGACTGCCGAGTAGCACCAAGCCAGCAACATGTTCAGCCATTCCGTGAGCATGATCAATTCGAGAGTGGCAGAGGCATAAAGTCTAGATATCGATTCAGCCATCAACGGCGTTGGTAACCCGGTTTGCTTACCTGTTTTACGATCGAGCCTCCGAGGCTGTGTGCAATAAAAATGATGGGCTTTGGTTGTCCGTTGCTTCGTTGTAGGTCGATTGCTTTATCGAGCAGCGCCGTTGCAGATTCTGAGATAGCGTGCCATGAGAAACTCCGTTCAGGGTACAGGCCGTGGTCCCAGACATAGCAGTCTCCGTCTCGGGAGACTTCTTCGAGCCAATGGCTTTTGGCTCCGGTTGGTTTCCATTGCTCCACCGGGGGTGTTCCGATTCCTGGAACGGCAATATACCTGCATATTAGGAGTTAATCACGATGTCTTGCGTTAGGAGGGCCATCTAATCTGACAGGGCTGGTTTATCCACCTGGTTGCGTGGACCAAAAAGTAGCCTCAATGATGGAGGCATCGCTCAGGCACACCATCACGCACTACATTGATCAAATATCTTCCAGCGATCACTGGAAATCTTACGCGAGGAGAAACGAAAGCTAGAAGGATCCAAATGGAAGTACGGGGTCACTGTGAAAAGAGAAACGGGGAAAAAGAGAGCCTAGCTTCGAGCAAGGAGGGGTAGCTTAGCTTCGTTCTCGCATCTTGGGTGCATCTTTGGGCCGCCTTCCGGGGAGCCTCATTCACAAAATCCAAGGCGAAGGTGGCGAAGACCTGGAACTTGCTAGTGTAGCGTGGGTTGATGATCTGATAGGATGCCTCGAACTTTTTGGGTGGTGGTGGTTACGCGGAAGGTGGAGGATGGCAGCCTGGAGAACGCTTGGCAGCGTGATTGTGGTACCGCTAGCCCATACAAGCATCGCCTTGGGGCAGTGTGCATTCAACTAGCAAGAACATACATGAGTGGTACGCGAGCTGACCTGAGAGACGAGAGATCTCGAGAGAAAGGCAAATACTATTGCCATAGATTTGTAAATTGCAGATATCATTATCTCTTCAACCGTCCTCCCTGCGACAGCACCATACAACGCTTGATATCAGTACAGCAGCTCGGTAAGTTCCAACCAATGAGCTCAAATTCGAGTTAACGCTAGACACCAGTGCCATCAAGGCTTTCAGGATTAAACAGAAGTATCATCACTCTGTCTTCCTTTACGCACCTTAACCTGCGTCCAATGATCCTCAAATGTTTTGCCCTGCAAATGAAAGAGCAAAATGACAGAGCTGACGGTCAGCACCGGCACGCTCACAGCGAACCACACCCAAATTCTCAAACTCTCCTGAACGAGCTCTTTAAAGTTCATCCCAAAGAAGCTTGTAGTAAAGCTCAGAGGTACGTAGATCAACGAGAGTAGCGTGGCAATCTTCGTTAGCTGGGCTACGCTTTCTGCCATCTTGTTTGCCCGTGTAGACTCTGAGAGCGCAGCCTGGTGATTGGCATCCATCATTCCTCGATCGCATGTTGCACTCAACTCACAGCAACGCTGGAGGAGGTGCTCGTAGTCTTCAAGGAGCAGTGACGCCGCGTCCTTCGCAATCGTTTCTTGATCAGCATTGCTCGACTTGGGCCATGAGGAGCCGCCACGAGTCTTGAGGCTGATGATATTTTCGCGCAGCTGGCGAGCGTGAAGTTCGAGGAGCTCTTTATGGAAGATGAGGTTTGCGAGAGACGGTGGTTTCGATAGCACCGTGAGACCAGTTTCGTGGGCAAGGACACTTTCCACCAGATTGAGAAACTGGACCTCGGCAAAAGCAGCGAAGCTGAAAAGGTCGTTGATGGCGTAAAAGGCGTCGTTTGCCATAGTAGGTTTGTCAAGTGTTTTGCCATAGTTCTCGTTCAGAAGGGCGCGGGACTGTTGGAATCCGACTGATGCTTCCTTTTGCTCAGCTGGCGAGCGAGAGAAGCGGTGCGAATTAAGTCCAATGCGTGGATGATGTCGAATGACAGGGTAGAGCTCCAAAGGATGGATGTGCTTCAGAGAGTATTCGTGATCTGCGGACGATAGCCAGGGGCCTGGCAGTGATTTATCGAGATCCTTTGCTCAGCATCATTAATTTAAGAACGATCAAATAACATGTTTCATACCTTTCCACTATCCAACCATGCAATGACTTTACAGTGAGTCAGCGTCCTTCAAAGCCTTTTCATGTAGATCTCATGAGTGTTGCAAGATAGCTACTAACCTGTCCACGTATCGTTGACTTTGCAGCAAGTGATTGAGATATCTTGTTCAATGGAGCAGAAATCATGGTCATGAATGGAAAATCGCACAACCATCGAAGAGCCTACTTCCGCATTGAACTGTCTTAGCTGATTGATATATTCTTTCATGCCACGGTTAGCATAGGCCCGAGCAGCGTATAAACCGGCTTCTTGAGAGGACTGATTATGAGTCGTCCTTACTCCGATAGTGGGGATTCTTAGACGGACAATATTGTGGGAGGCGGAGGGTAAAGAAGGTGAGGAAAATCTGTTTGAAGGGCCGGGAACAATATTCAGATCCAAATGTCTCCGAAAATACTCTGGATCTACCTGGTATGGAATCAGGAATCAGATATTTCACTTGCCAAAAAGCGATTACCTTGAACTTCGAGCCAACAGCGTTGAGCCATTCGGGGCTTGGATGACCTCTGAGGAACAGAAGTAGTCTCTCAGTTGAATGAAGTGAGTTTGAAGGATCCTGCTTAGCCGTTGAGAACCTTCGATGTGCATCTAAGAGCTCTTGAGGTGTACGCAAATGCTCAAAAACGGGATCGTCTCCAGGTGAAGATAAGTGATACAATGAAGCGTAAAGAGCTGGCTTGGGGTTTGGAGATCTGGACGCATGGAGTTCCTTCTCCTCCGGAGCGTCATAAGGTCGATACAGATACTCTGCGAGCTCGAGAAAATTGTTGCCCGGAAAAATGCTGGTGCGCACTGTCGAATCCGCATGTTTCCAGACGAGCTTCGCATACGATTCTGGTGTTACTATTTTACAATTAGCGAGTTTAGTAGTGATCCCAGCCTAGTCGCATACGTGGTGCATTGAGAGTTAGAGCACGAGGTCTGCCTGTCCTCGTCTTCGGTAGCCGGGACTGGTCTTCAGACATTTCACTCATTAGGAAAACCTCATGAACGGTGTACGACTGTACAATTGTACAAATCGATGAAGCGATCGACTTCAAGCATTCTTATCTAATGCCGTGGGGGTACCATTGTCCTACCTGTTGCAATCTATTCCCAAGCAAGGCTGAGATAGTAGGCGCCATTTGCCTAGCAGAGTGGCTGTGACGCCACTCGCCGCCTTTTCTGGCCACGGTCATCTTCAGATGCTTGTGATAAGAACTATCGAATACGGTGAGACTTACACTCGTGGTCTAACAAAGCAGGTCGTCCGTTGAAAATAAGTCGATATGACCGCGAAAAAGTAATTTACCGCTGTCGGCCGTGACCGCTCCTGCTCAACCTTGTAGGAGCCTGCCGCCTGCGCCGTCTCCCCGTCTTGAGGCTAGGTATCAGAAGTCATGACGCATCCAGTTGTTAGCATTGGCGTCTGTCCGACTAATATCTAGGTCTGCGATGACTTCTGATATCCTGCCTCGTCAGCCTCGAAGCTGCACAACTTGCGTACATGCAAACGCGCTTGGAGTCATGTCCAATCCGCATTAACCGTTCGCGAAGTACTTATTGTGGGGGTTTAAAAGGAAGAGGCAGCGACCGCAATTGCATTTCTAGACTGAGAGAATAATATCTCTAGTAAGGTACTCGTCGCCGTAAACGCAATCAAATTGAGAAGGTTCCCACACGTGCACATTTGCAATTTAACCAGCGCTACCGTCCAATGTGACCAAATAGACGCCAACGCTACGATGATTCCTCTCATTCGGAATGCTTTTTGGGTATCGTCATGTACCCTGTATACCCATGCTATGCTCCAAAGACCAGAAGAAAAATATTTTGTCGAAGAATGCCGCCCGAGAAATTGTACCCTCTAGGCCCTGTCCGGTTTCTCATATCCGTAAAAAGATGCAGGTAGATCAGGGAAGTCTATGTCGATATTCCCATCGTTAATGCTGTCTATAGGTCTCATTCCGTCGACTGGGTTGACGCCGTTCATCTCATTGGTGTGGTTGATGCCGGTAACGTTACTGTGGGGGTTGTTGACGCCCTCCATGTTATGGATATTCGGAGTGCCATTGTTGGCGTGGAGAACATGAGGTGTACTTGCACCTTCGGGAACGCTGAATTGAGCAAACCAGGTATTGCTCGGGATAGCGCTGCTATCATCAATCTGGTCCAGGCAAGTATTCAAATCAGGTGTGATCATAAGATCATGAGCAGACGGAAACCTTCCATTGCAAGTCTGAATATCAGAAGCGTGGTCATAATGAATTTTAAAACTGTTTTCCGGGAAGTGCGAAGCGGACATTTCACCGTAGTTTGGAGGTCTTTGCTGCCATGCTTGTTGTATGATGTTCCCCATGTGGAGCCTTGTAGCGGGGTTGTTGGGATGCATGGGACAGAACGCACAGGTACACGTCTCCCCACAATGACATTGATGAGCTGGACCATTGTGATTGGAAGGATCGATGTTAATATGACCAAGCTGCATAGCCATAGTACCATTAAACATATTATTCTGATTGATAGGCGTGGGTGAGCTATTCATTCTTGCAGCAAAATTGACACCTGGCTGCGCTGAGAACTGAGCTTGGCCCGTAGGAGGAGGTACCATCATATTGGCACAGTGATTCCCTTGGATCGTCGAATATCCTGATAGATGGTCAGAAGTTGGTCCAGCCCCCATCTGGCTGGCCGAAGGGACGGGGTGGTGCTGTTGTGATGACGGGGTAGCTGATTGAGAAGGTGATCTATCGGACTGCGGTGTACAACAACTCTTGAGAACTTCTCCCGTGTTCTTGCTTGTTTGTATTGTGCCAATAAGCTTCCCGCATTCTGGTGTGCTGGTAGTCAACTTGAACACTACATAGAATTCCACCTGCTCATTTCTAATCTTTTGCTCTTTGGCCGTGGGGCGGCCTGGATTGTTCGTTCTCTGGAAGAAGGCGACTGATCCTTGACCAGGAAGAACCCCAGCTTGCTGTTGAAAAGTGTTCACCTCGAGACTGTATTTTCGGACAAGTTCATTCTGTTTCTTGGTGCCCCAGCACTTGCACTCGCCAGTGCGGTGGCCGTGGATACATGAGTCGCACGAGAGTCGCACCTTGCCCCAAGGGGGCACCACGATCTCAGGCATAAGTAGAGTTGTCGATCAGAACTTTGAGGTGTTATCTTGCGCAATATGGCCTTGTCAGATCGAAAAGTCTATGGTCGTAGGGTGTTGAAAGTGAACAAGGTCTCGAAGATTTGAGAGGGTTCTGATGCGGTGGAGGATTTAGATCGATCAATAGTAGCGACTGAACGTGAGATTAGAGCACTGGAGAGGGTGAAGCTCTGACGAATTCGGCGTATGAAGATTGATGACCCGGAGGAAGGCGTAGTATTCATCCAGTGTGTACAATGAAGGAAAGGGATGGACTGGCTTTGCATCTGGCTCGTCTTCATAGACATATGACGCCACATTCGTTAGAAAACCGAATTGTTGTTGAAGCTACGGAATCCTAGGTTTGGTTGGTGAGATCGCTGAGAAAGTATAACCCCTCCTGCTGCGGAGAGAAAAGGAACAGTCGGGCCAACCCCACTTCGAAACCCTACCAGATTTCATTTGTTTCGGAACACTGGAGCAGGTTTGAGACTTGAAATAAGGGTATGCTCGTGCATACATGCCCTTCTCCTTGTCTAAAGCTGGATCTGAGAAAGTCAGCTTTTCATTCCTACGCAAAGATTTTGAGCGCGAGTTGTAGAGGTTTCTGTCTGGTTGTTCAAGCCTTTCAGACAAGGCTGAGCCGCCAGTGGTGTTACCGATGTTTAACCGATATCTCCCTATAAACTCTCGGGAAGAATGTCTGTTAACGCCTGCTGTGTTCCGTGGAACTTCAAAGTTTGGACCAAAACTTTTTCGATACATGACTAAATTTGGAGAGACTCGTAGGTCACGTCCGATACGTATACGGTCCGTTGACCTCAATACCTTTGATGCTGAACAGTCACAACCCAGGGGTGATTTCACAAGGCCTTAAGCGCGGAGAGATCCAGCATATCGGTCTCATCCGGCTCTGAAAACCTTGCATTTTTCGCAAATTCCAATTCTGGTAGCATGGATCCGTGGTGGAGAGTTGGCTCCCATTGACCTACTGGGTAGCAAATTCTGATTTTGGCGCTTTCCAAGGGTCTTTCTCTTCGCACAAATCTCTGCGCATCCCTGTTCAAAATTATTGCTTACAGGTCTCGGCCGGCCGAGGCTATGCCGTCTCCACTCGCTCTAAAAATTGATCGACATGGTAAAGCTTGACCAGCACTCCGTACAGCCGGATGCTATCTCTTGACAACCCCGCAAAGAGGCTGCTCGACCCTGAGAATCCAGGTACAGACCTCCGGATAAATTCGAATAGCCTCGCTTGAAGGACTTGCACCAATCTAAAATGACGTTCATTAAATTTCGATGCACCTACAAATCTGACGGGCCACGCGAACTTGCGTCTAGATCTCGCCCAAATCCCTGACTCTCCACGTCGAAACTTGTCAGGATATGGATGGCAACGCTAAGCCAGCATTCAGCCGGAGATCGACGCGGCGTGTTCATTATTGAGTAGGTGTTAATGGACCAACGGACCGCAATCAAGCAGTGAGATGTTCTTAATGGAGGTCTTCCTATGTGTTCACACGATGGACCAGCGACAAGGACCTTCGTGTCGTGAAGAAATTTTAAGATGCGTGCCCTTCTGCTCTATGCTGCTGCAGCATCGCTAGCCATAGTGTCAGCCTTCCCACAGATTCATCCTCGAGCTGCCAATGCCTCTAATTCCCTAACCTCCTTGACATTCTTATATCAGAACAATCTCAACGCAAGCGACGATGTCAATCACGTTGGTGCAATTTTGCTAGATCCTTTACGTCAGTCCCAAGCGGCCGGTGCTTGCGCAAGTCTTGGAGAAACTCTCCTATCCAAAGCTACCATACAAACGCACAAAACAGACTTTGTCCAGCAGTTATCGTACCAAGCCTTTGCTCGTCGGGCCGCACCATTGCAACTTTACTACATTGATAATGGCGTTGTTGCAGTTGCTGAATCTGTTGGAGAGCTGACATTCCAGCCATTTCCTTTTGGGAATCTAGACTTGCCGGTTTTGTGTACTCAATCCAGCAACCAAAACAGCCCGACTGCTGCGGCTAATAGCTCGAATGAGATCACTGTGACTTCTACTGGGAATACTTATGTCGGGTATCGCAACAAAAAATCTTTTCGCTTCTCTGGCATTCCGTATGCCGATCCTCTGCAGCGATGGGTATATTCCGTTCCTTATTCTGGAAAGGGGCAGACAATTCAAGCAACAGCATACGGCTCACAATGCTCCCAGTCTGGTTCGGGAGGTAGCGAGAATTGCTTGTTCTTGAATATCCAAACCCCGTACATTCCGAAGGCTGGTTCGACCTCCAATCTCCGGCCAGTGCATTTCTGGATCCACGGTGGTGGTTTCACGGGAGGTTCTGGTTCTGACCCTAACAGTGATGGCGGCAATTTGGCTTCAAGGGAGGATATAGTGACCGTCACGATCAATTACCGCTTGTCTACGCTTGGCTTCCTCGCCGTTCCAAATACTACTGTCACAGGAAACTACGGTATTGCTGATCAGATCAACGCACTTCAAGTAAGACATTTTTGGCTTGATTCTTTTTCTGTACTAACAGCATCTAGTGGACTATAAATAATATTGCAAATTTCGGAGGGGACCCCAACAAAATAACTATCAACGGAGAGTCTGCTGGCGCTGGCTCAACTCGCGTACTACTTGGATCTCCACCGGCGATTGGAAAGTATCAGGCTGCCATTTCCATGTCTAATCTAGGAGGAGGCGTCGATCTTGGCCTGAGTGGAGACTATGCGACTACTTACAGCAGCTATCTCACCGTTGCTCAATCCTACGCCCTCGCTGGACAGAACATCTTCCGTCAGGCAGGCTGCAATCAAACAAGCCTTGATGCCCAGATCACCTGTCTTAAAGCTGTCCCTGCCAACACCTTAGTTTCCTATTCAAATGTTGCCCGTTATGTTGTCCAAGACGGTACCTACGTCAATACGCCAGAGCTCATCGTGGACCGGCCGACTCCAAATACTGCTCACGTCCCGGTGATCTTTGGCATTGTTGAGAACGATGGAGCATCCTTCTCGACATATCCAAAGACGCCAGTAGCGAACGAGACTGCGGGAATACAAGCTGCTCTTGGAATCTCTGCTGCCTATGCCCAGTCTATCATCTCGTCCGGCTTGTTTCCATACTATGACACAGGAAATGTCACGCTTGACTCGTTCAATGTCTCTCAGCGCGTTGCCACCGACAATCAATTCCGGTGTATAGACCAGGCTACGGTCTATGCCGGCGCTACGTCGGGGGCTTTTGCTAAAGCATACTACTACCAGATGGATCGCTCGATATATGGCTACGATCCAAATAACCTTGGTGGACCGCCAGCGAGTCCTGGGTATCCTAACGGAAACCCTAACTTGCCATATTTCCGCCTACATGGAGCTGACATGCCATGGGTATTTGGAAACCTACCAACAATAAGAGATGCAAATGATTTGTACAGTGTCCAATTGGGATCTGACTATTTTGGCCAATTCATAAGGACCTATGCTCCGGATCCAAGTGAGGTGTATTTAAGAGTGCGAGGCTACGACGCGACTCTGAGGAACGTGCAACAGTACGGAGAATGGCAGCAAGTCCAGGGGGAGAAGGGGCCAATCCAGCTGATTGACTATCCCAGCACGTCAACCGGATTCATCGATGTCCCTCAGTGTGCATTCTTGAATTACTCGCTGAATTACTACTTGCAATGACGGTTCACGTAGACTAGTCAACTCTTCTTCCTACGTTCACAAATGGAATATACTCTCGTGCATTGAACTCTTAATAATTTCAAGTTCGTAGTTTTGCCTCAGTTATCGGGAGGCACTCTTGCTGCATAGATCTCGACATGGTTCTTGCTTACCTAATTAGTGCACATGCATCAAACCTCGCATAAACTTCAGAAGGAGAGAATCCCTGCAACAATTTCTCAAGCTCCCAAGCTGCAACAATTCCCACAACATTCATTCATCTCAAGCATGGATGATCTCTACAATGCCCACCGATGACAGCGCAGGAAATGAAAGTAGTGAAGCCAATGGAAAACCCTTCAATGCCTCAAAGTCTCAAAGACCTGCACCACCGCACCGCAGCCTTTTCTCCGTTCCCGAACCCATAAAGCGCATCTTTGACCGTTTCCCGCTGGTAACCTACTCTTCAAACAGCCTCCCAGCACGAGCTCCATGTGGTCAGAACAAGGACGCTCTATATGTCTTTAGCACGAACGATGAAGCCCGTCGTGGCCTACCATCTTTCAACCCAACATGCCTCAAATGGCAGGTTCGTACCTACTCACTTTCATAATTGTCTCTAGCTGACCCTCCCACCAGGCATTATTGACCTTCCACCGGATTCCTCACGTCCTAGTCCCTTCAAACAACCATGCTTCTCCGACCGGCGTCCTTCCCTTCCTCCTCCCTTCTCCGTCTCCCTCGGCACCGAACCCTCCCCCAGTGCCTGCCTCGAAGCTTCCCAAACACCTCTCCCTCAATCTCCCACCACCGTCCGTCCGTCAAACAGCCTATACAACTCTCCTCTCCTCTTCCATCCGCCCTGCTTATCTTCACTCTCTCTACCTCCTCCCTAAGAATTTCTCGTCAGTCGCTGCACCGCTCTACGTCGAGCCTTGCACTACCTCAAGGCCTGTACGAGCCTCACTCTCGTATACACTCCGTGATGCTGCGTATCAAGAGATAGTCAAAGCCTCGCCGACGGCTTCTAATTACATCGAACCTGACGAACTATACGTGAATGCTAGGAAAGCATTCGAGGCACTGGAGACTCTTTTAGGGAATGATGTATGGTTCTTTGGTGCAAGTGAGCCGGGGGAGATGGATGCAGAGGTGTGGGCTTACACGTTTGTCATACTAGGCGGCCTTTATGGTGAAAAGCTGCAATGGAAGGATGTGAGGCTTAAGGAAGAGTTACACCGATGTCCGGAGTTGGTACGGCATGCGGAAAGGTGTTGGGAGCGCTTTCAGGAGAAGAGAACGGGATTATAGATGTAATTGAATACTGACACCGAATACAATGAATATTTCTCTGTGCCTCCGGGAATGAACGCCGTTTGTTCTTGAAGCTGGTGGTCGGTTGGTGCTAATCGAATGACCTATTGAGCCTAGGAGTATCTCTCGCTTGCATCTTCGCGAAAACTCTCAACAATATCTCACCCAGCCTCAAGAAGCTGTAAAAAATCCTATGGCGCATGTCAGTCCATCAAGCTCTCGGTATCCCACGCTGAGACGGGACCATCTGAGGATTGCGCTGGCGGAAGCAAGAACGCTTTACTACGCTGCTGCCCAGAACCAGCCAGTTCGTTGACAGCGGCGAAGAATAGGATTTACCCAACTTCCGCACAACCATTGAGACCGGCCGCCTCTACGCTCTGACAAAGACAGATGAGGATTTGGAGCTGGAGACAGGCAGCCAGCGGAAAGCATCAGTCGTCAACTTTGGCGAGCCCTTTTCAAAAAGTGCTGGCGGGTGCCGTGTGCACTTGTTAGAGCAACTAGATGACTCTGATACGAGGAGGAAGGAGGCTGTCGAGGGTTCAGAGCAGGTTGGTATTGCCATGGTTGGCAGGTTTGGGGGATTAGAGGGGGGATGCAGTGATGGTTTGTTAAATAATGGTAGGAGATGGAAGGCTGATGGGATAGAGCAAGGGAAGGGATTGAGCGCCGGAATTAAACAGGAGGCTCTTTCATATTCAGGGAGCCTTCTGAATACGATCGCTCTCCTCAAAATCCGAGTCTAGCGTACTACGAGACTCTTCATAACCGTGCAGCAGACTGAGCAGCTGTTACCTTCTGCTGTCATATTGCTCATTCTGATGGTTCTCGGCGACATTAGATGTGTTGCAGCTTGATGGCAGTCCTCTAGCACTTTCTTGCCTAACGTAAAGTTCCGGATATTCGCATTGTGCCGGCATATTGCTCTTGGTACATGCCTCGCAACTTGTACACGCTCTGCTACAAAATGGCGCGGATGCTTCTGCAGAGCGGGTTGAGTACCTCCCTTCTCCACGGCTTGTAAAAGGTTAGGTGGATCTATGTCTTGCTCATTGACACAGAAATTTATGAGATAGAGTAAGCGACCTCCAGCCGAGACCATTACGCTAATGAACGGTTGCGAGAGGTCTTGGACTGCAGTGGCATGGGAAAGGTAGTTAAAGGTGCTTGGCACAGCATTTTTACGCTCCCAGAGAAAAACTGCCTGTGCTCTCTGCTCGATAACAGATACACGGTCGTCAGGACCGTCTTGCCTTGTGCAGGCCCATCGCCTTTACGCGGAAGTACTTTCTTGTATTTCAATTTTGGTTGTACCACACTTTTCTCATTATTCAAGGCATTACATTGCTACGCCTGATGGTGTCCGTAGTCCTTTTGCTAGATACTCATTCTTTCGCAAAGAAATTTCCTGTCGAACGTCTTGCGCTAAGCGAGCGACTGCGTTCGAGAGTGCTCTTTGCCAATTTCTATTATTTCCTAATATATCGAAACATTAACTGACTTAATCTTTTACCCGACCTTGAAAAGATTCAACCTCAATGCCAAATTTCTTTCCCCGCAGCCTTGTAACAGTGTCAAGGGATTCTCTAGGGCTTATGAGCGCCGTTTGAGTTGATTGTTCGGCGATGAGAAGCTGTCTTCGACACCTTCAAGCCATTTTCCTGATTTCTTTTCAAGGCTCGGAGCAACATGAAAGCCGTTTGAGAGGGACATTCGCATCGCTCATGTGACTTCAAGACAGCTTTGTGAGGGTGCTCTTCGGGTAGCCGAGTTGGCAGGTAGTGGCCGTTCTGAAGTGATGCTCGAAGATGTTGTGTAAAGCAAGAATACGCTTGAATAGGCATGGCTCGTGACTGTCCCCTCTCAAGTGCTCTTGTCCGGTTTCACGAATTAACACTGCCAACTGTTGTTCTGCAGCATACCGCTCCGACCCTTGCAATGTTCCACAGACTCTGGTCAAAACTAGAAAGAGTCTGTGGCTCATGTTGCAAAAGGTGCCATCAATGCACATTCTACCGAAGTATGACAAGATGTCCAGACATCTTCAAAAGGGCCATGGCCCGAGCGACTACAGTCCCAACATGCCAGACTCGTTCAGAGCTTCTACTGTTTTCTATCATCTACATATCACCACAATGTCTGAAGAGGGGGCCAACGCCCGCTTAGAGGCTCAGAATGAAAGACCGACTGAGTTTGGTTATGCTAAAGTGGCACGGGTCATGGCGACCGATGAACAGTTTGCTATATTTCGGCGATTCTCCCATCTTGGACGGCAGGATCTGCTCTATCGTCAGGCAGAGCTAGTCCACATGGAAAAGGACTATCTTGATTGTGTAGAGGCGGATGCCAAATCTGGGCAGGACGACGCTGGGTTCTTTCCTTCGGACTGGGGAACTTTGAATGATAAAAACGCGACTCAATGGTCCAAGTGGCTCCAAATTCGAGAGAAACTCGACGCTTATTGTGAGTAATGGTTTGCTCCATTGTACAAAACCACAGCAGACTGACTTTCACTTGTTCCATTGCTAGATGACTGCTTTTTACGCCAAATGACCATCACAAAGTCTCATAACCCTTATCAATACGACCTTGAGGTCTTCCGCAAATGGCTCGAGTATCCAATGCAAGGAAACTATCCTTTGCATGGTAGGGACCGTGATATGTGGACGAACGAAAATTATAGTCACGATCTTGTTTCTCTTCTTCCTCCAACTTCCTCTGACAGGTTCACCCGCATGCTACTTCAAAAATTTTATCCGACTGTCCGCTCCTACTTGATTCGTTTCTTTCGCTACATCCGGGTAGGTAAGAAACCAGCAAGCTCAAAATCGGTACCGAAGCATAGCGGAGACGGGACGAGCAGAGATCCGGAATCTGGCCTGTATCGGTATCACATTAAGCGAATCAATTCAACGATCGATATTATCGTCACGGTCATCGCTTCTTTGTTCCCAGTCTTATCCATTATCGTGCTCTGGTTCGTTCATTCTATGAACGTCCGCCTTGGTCTTATCGCTGGGTTTACGACAGCGTTCGCTATTGCCTTGGCGACGTTGACACGGTGCACAAGACAGGAAGTATTTGCTGCGTGTGCAGCATACGCTGCAGTTCAAGTGGTCTTTCTTCAGATGACTTCGCACTGATGATAATCTCTGGCATTTGTCCAAGATGGTGAACAATGGAGTTTGCGGACAGGCGTTTCTCACCGTAGTGCAGCGGCATGAAACACAACGGATGTCCAATTTAGCGGTGTTTGTCATAGAAATTGGTACGGTGCAAAGCAACGGAAGCACAGCTCGGTATTCATGAGCCTAAAGGCTCGGCGTCTATAATCAAGAAGATTTTTTAAAGACACGCCGGAACCACCCCTTCTTCTCCCCTCCTCTCCCACCCTCCTTCTTCCCCTTCCCCTTCCCCAACCCCAGCCGAGCGACGAGGCGGGCGGCGATCCCCTCCTCCTTCTCCTTCTTCCCCTGCTGTTCTATATGTGATTGGTCAGCTTCAACTCCTACCGTATACGGCAATATCAGAAGACTTACCCTGTGTAAGGGGGTCTTGGCCCCCGCCAGCGCCCTTTCCCGAAGGAGTAGTCATTATTTTTTTTATTTTTTTTGGGTCGGTGGTGGTGGGAGGAGGCGGCGAGCGGCGCGAAGAGACTCGGCACTAAAAAAAGCTTTATGGCTTGGTCTGGGCTAGAGTTAGCTTAACCATGGTACTCTGGCAAAGCTTGACTAACCAACAGCGGCGAGGCAGCAGCAGCAGGAATTTGAGGGCTTTGGTGGTGCTGGTGAGAGCTTGAGGTCGACGGTATGAGTGTTTTTGACTGTGACAACGTGCGGGCGGGCGAGCGAGCTCTGACCACCGAGCAGTGAATATTACGACGATGAAGGACACCTGACTCACCGATCACAGGTTCACCTACCGACGACGACCTTCTCTAGCCGCCAGGCATCATCATATTTTGGCCTACGCGACTTTCCTGGCAGTGAATACTGGCGGGATCGGCACTTTTACCCTCCGATCACCGTATGGAACCCTATTCAGTCTGTCTCTATTGAGGATACATATCACAGATCAATGATTACCGTATAAGTATCTGACGGCTTCTACATCACAGTATTAGCTGTGGCAGTTCGCTATGAGAGCTCTCTCCCGAACGTCAAGCAAAATTAGAATGTCAAAAAGAGATAGCCGTCGAAAACGTTCACAGCTACTTCTACATCGTCACATATAGACCGTCGGAGGTCCTCGATAACTTTTCCAAGGTCAAAAGCGATCTGTGCTCATACGACGCGATTCTCTGAATTCTCGTCTAGGCTCACGATTTTCAGCTTCATCCCGTACACAGAGCTCCCCCCTTCATCGTTGCATCGCAAAGAGAACATTGCAGACACCTCCGGCAATCCTCATAGCAGCACATCCTGCAAGCCATACTCTCTGTGAAAGCAAGCTCGAATGACCGTCCCAAACCCCTGTTCGTACTCCGCCTGAACGCACAATGGCACTGCACCTACACTGCTTACGTTCGATCCGAGTACTGCCAGGATATCAGCAGCGGAAGCTATTCACATATCAAAAAAGCCCATAAGACATCCAGGCGGCTATTGGATGAGCTCCTTAGGTCGTCATTGTGCAATGTGGTAATGCGAAGTTTTGGCTCCGTGGCCGTGAGAACTAGCGTGAAACTTTACAACACCATCAATTTCCCCTTTACATCACACCTATGCTTATCAATCCTGAAGTTAAGTTTTCTATGCTATGTATACTGGCGGAATCAGCTTTCTTACTCTCCGGTCCGTATGGGCTGCGGAGTGGAGGATCATATACCGCCTTTGGATCTACCGACGGCCTCTGGGCAGTGCTTTCATGCCACGGAGAGACCTCTGTGAAAGCGTTTAAGATCTGAAATCTGAGCATGACTATTCAGAAACGTAAATTCAGTCTTGAATCGGTCAAAGGACCATGACGGACTTCGGGCACTTTCAGATATCACACAGCACTACGAGAGAGCATTGCTAGGACTATGTTTATATGTGATCTGAAGGATGAAAGCATGTCTGATATATGCCAGACAACCCTCAGATCACATCTTCGGGTGTGGTAATGCATTGTGAGAGCTTCCAGCAGATATAACGATTTAGTCGCATTGTGTCAGAGAGCGTCATGTATTGTAGTAGAGGAACCTGACGGCGAGCTGTTAACTTGGTCTTTTGGTAATACTGGCGGGCACTGGGTACAACTCTACACTGTCCTGTGTTCTGTGACAGAAAACGCCTGGAGGTAATTCAATAACGCCAGCGGCTTGTTAATATCGTGGATCAAGTCCCTCGGCGTTTTAGTACATGTCATCCGTCTCCCGAAGATGTGTTTGTCCTAGTCTTTGAGTCTGCTGGTGGTAATGATCGGCTTGGCTTCACTGGATATGGATTGCGGCGTTGGATCATCCATTTTCAGCCTGATAGCAGCGATAGTGGCGTATGCTACAGCCAATGTAATTGCAAGTCTTCAGCTGAAGGTCATAGCTGCATGTCTTCATTCAGCTCGCCACACGACTATCCAGAGCCTGCGGCGACACACTTTGTTGAAATCGGCCTGGGGAACTCCCCTTTATATAAAATCTTACAAAGGAAGTCCTTGTCTTTCCCTTTCCGATTGCGGAATTACCCCTTTGAGGTAGTCAGAGCCTTTGTTTCAACGCAGTCCCAGCCTATATATCAGGGAAACTGGAGCCGTCAACTTGGACAACACCTCAACTTCTTATGCAAACTAGAACTTAATCGACATAGGAAGCTCTGATACCCGAATTACCCATGATGTCCGACCCTCCACCGTTCCCGATCCCTGCGACCAAAGCCCAATGGATCATTGACCACCTCGTCGACGGGGTCTTCAAGGGAAACATCAAGGACTTGGACATTGCAGTGGCGACTGCCGTACAATCTGGCGTTCCCCAATTCAGTGACTGGGGCATCAGCGATAGTGACACGTTCCTGAGGTTTTTGAGCGGCGTTCTTACCTGGGTTCCGACTGAAACCTGTAATGGCAAGCTCATCTACTATACGCTGTGCTTGTTCTACTTTGTTTTCGATCAGGTGCCTCTGAATGCCCCGCCATACCAGAACCCGATCGATCCAAGCTCCATCGGGCAGGCTCTACTTCCGCTTAGCCAGTTCATTGTCGACTTTGCCAATGAGGTTGGCAGCTGGATGAGCACTACGAACTCTCTCACCCAGGCTTCTATTGCCACCTTCCAGGCGTCGCCGCTTTACAACTATGCAGAGGCTGATCCGCCACCTGGCGGCTACCAAACTTTCAATGAACTGTTCTCGCGCAAGCTTAAACCAGGCATGCGTCCTACCAGCGGCGCTAACGGCGCGCAAGATCCCAACTATGACCGCCTCGTCACCTTCCCTGCCGACAGCACCTTCGACGGAGCTTGGTCCATCGACTCTAATGACAACGTCAACATCAAAGGCGTCGAGTGGAATATCAAAGACATTCTAGAAGAAACCGCCCCAAAATATGCCTCTTACTTCACGGAAGGGATTTGGATGCACGCTTTCCTCAATACCTTCGATTATCACCGTCAGCACGCTCCGATCGCTGGTACAGTCGTGGAGGCGAATGTCTTTCAGGCCATGGCTTATCTGCAAGTCCAAGCGGATCCTGTGACGCATCAATTGCGCCCGCACCGCAGCTATGTCAACCCGGACAAGAAGGATCGCGATCCGAATAGCGGCCTCGCCGGAACTCTAGACGCACCAGATGACGCTGGATACCAATGGCTGCAGACCCGTGGCTGCGTTATCATCAATAACGAGCTCTTAGGCCACATCGCCGTCTTGCCTATGGGAATGGCCCAGGTCTCGTCCGTCAAGCTTGCAGTAGAGCCGGGTGATCTGGTCACGAAGGGTCAAGAGATCAGTCACTTCGAATTTGGAGGGAGCGATATCGTACTGGTTTTTCAGAAGGATGCTGATATTCAGATTTTGGGGGCGCAAGGTACGGACTCGCAAGGGAATCCAACGAGTAAGCAAAAGTATCTCGTGGGCATGCCGTTAGGGTACTCGACGAAGGGTATGACGCCGCAGCCTTAACTTCCAGTATGTCAGTATAGCTCTGACGGCCACCAAGCACCCTTGTATCAGTTCGTTCGTTCTCGTGAGAAATGTTAAGGACATGTACATACGTACGTGGAAAATTCCAATGGCTCTTCTCATTGTTCACTCGAGTACGGAGGACATGAAGGCAAGCTCCTGGATGGTAGATCGTCCTATGTAGGGCGGTATGAACAGGTTTAGGTGATTCTGCTACCCCTGAATTTTTTATAATTTGGCTGCAATAACATTCTGCCCACATCGCATAAAAATATGCCAAGATTCGTAGAAGGAGGCCTCCCGAGGGCATATAAAGTGAAGTTTATCAATGAGATAGACGTATAATAGAACACAAATCATTGTCTCGCATTGGAGTTCCGCTGTACTAAAGCTCAATCTTGATGTCCAGTGTTTAAAGTAGAGAATGATCGCTCAATACGCGACGCGTCGTTTAAGTAAGAGTCCACTTTCCCAGTGCGATAGGAAGGATTACTAGGACTGCAGTGGGCACTAAAATGCCTCTTCTGCAAGTTCAAAAAAGTGTATCCGATAGTATCTGCGATGAGAAAATTCTTTACAGAGCTTGTCGTAGCGGTGGTTGCGGAGTTGCCCAACCTCGAGACTAGCCAGGCCGGGGTCCTGGGTTTGGCCGCAGGCGGGAAATGGTCAGCGGGATCCTTTACGGGATAGGCTACCAACAATTCGTTTGTTTCAGCCCCCATCCTTTTTGATCGTTTCCTAAGGCTTGAAGAAGTATCGTCGTCGCTCTGAGTCTGCACACAGCGTGAACATCTAGGGACTACGAGCCATTGAATGCGTCCCAAGTCATCGGCTTGGGCTCAAACTCTGGCGGCAATGCAGTCAACAACCCCCATTCGCCCTCCCGAAGCCCATGTGCGTTAACGTGCATCAACCCTTGATATTTCGGCCAATTCAGCTAGACAGATTCCGATTCATGTATCAATAAAGCAAGAGAGTCAGAACCATTGTCACGATGAATTGTCGAATCCCACGAAACCAAAGCCTCTCTCCGTGCCTTCGAGGCCACCATCCGTGGAGCAATTTCTCTTACAATTTGTGTATTCAAATCTCGAAGCCGCACGTCCAGCACTTTTTCTTCAGAATGTATCTCGATTACATCAGCCCCGCATCTGTCGTTGTACTCTGGGTTTGCGTAATCTTTCTCAGTCAATGGATCTATCACCATTTTCGAACCGACGACCGTCTGAAGTCGTTTCCCGGCCCTCGGCTTGCCCGCTACACAAATTTGTGGATCGTTAAAGCAGCTTTCAGTGGACGCGTTGGTGAAGAATATCTCAAAATTGTTCAGAAATACGGCCCTATTGCACGAATCGGATCCAATCACCTCGTTACTAGTGACGAAGAATTTATCCGCCGCATGAGCGCAGTCCGCTCTCCCTACGTCCGCTCAGACTTCTACGCCGCATTCAAGTTCGATGCCGATTATGAAAACGTTTTCTCGGAAATGGACGATGCGAAACACACCGACATGCGCAAGAAGATCTCTCCAGCTTATTCCGGGAAGGAGAACTTTGAGCTTGAACCGATGATCGACCGCGTGATCATGGATTTAGCGTCTCTGCTGGAACGACGGTATCTCTCCACCTCGACCGAGTACCGCCCGCTCGATTTTGCCCTGATCAGCCAATACTTTACCCTCGATGTCATTAGTGGACTCGCCTACTCTAAACCTTTCGGCTGGCTCGCAAATGAAACGGACATGTACGGCTACATTGGCAATATCCATGCCACCGTCCCAAATATGTACATTCTTAGCTCTATTCCCTGGCTACTCCGACTCATGAAGCAAAGATGGTTCCAACGCCTTACCCTTCCAACAGTCAAAGACTCTATCGGAATGGGCGCAGTGAAAGGCGCGGCCCAGAAAGTCGTCGCCGAGCGATTCGATCCAGAGGCTCAACGAAACAACAAGCAACAGGACATGCTGGCAAGCCTCATGGCGCACGGTCTCACTCTCCAGCAATGCGCCGATGAAGGGCTCCTTCAAATCCTAGCCGGCTCTGATACCACTGCAAGCATGATCCGCTTCACGATGCTACACATTCTCACCCACCCAACATGCTACGCGAGGCTGGTCAAAGAAATTGACCTCACTGTTCAAAGACATGACCTCCAGCCTGACCAAGTGATCCCCAACTCCGTAGCCACGGGTCTACCCTACCTTCAAGCCATAGTCAAAGAATCCCTACGCCTTACGCCTCCCGTAAACGGTCTCTTAACCAAAGTCTCCCCACCAGAAGGCGACACTCTCCCCGACGGGACCTGCATCCCGAGTAACGTCGACATCGGAATCTCCATCTTAGCAACGATGCGCAATACTACCGTCTTCGGACCCGACGTCGATATCTTCCGCCCAGAACGATTCCTCGAAGCCAACGCCGACCAACAGAGCAAGATGGATCTCCTCCAAGAACTCGTCTTCGGCAGTGGGAGGTTCATGTGCCTGGGGAAATATATCGCAAAGGTTGAGATGGGGAAGGTGGTTTTCGAGTTGTTCCGCAGGTTTGAGTGGGGGATCAACGATGGGTTGAGGCCGGTGACGTGGTCAAGGGCTTACGGGCTGTGTTTGCAGAAGGGGTTTTGGGTGAGGGTTGAGAGGAGGGAAGGGAATTGGGAGGAGTTGTGAGGCTCCATCCGCAGGGGCTGAATGGAGCGTGGGCGTATGCACTGGAAGGAGGTCGTGAGCGGTATTTCGGAGGATTCGTCTACGATGTGAAGGATGGCGTTGTCTGGATAGGGCGTCGTTCGGATGAGGATGTTCAGGAGGTAGATGCCAAGGTTCTGGAGCCGCAGCAGACTCTCGCAATGGTTCAGCAGCAATCCAAAGAAAGGCGTTATGGAGTCATTCAATTAGGCGTAGGATCTACAATTCGAAAGGCAAACGAGACATGTGTTGGTTCAATCTACGCTGCCTATTTCTCAGCAGTCGATCAGACAAGCCTCTAAATAAACACGAAGCAACCACCAGCATAACCCTTCCCATCCTCTAGTATTCCGCCGACACTTCACACCGCTTCATATCAACCGCTCCCGCATCGACAGTCACTTTACGCATGTACTAGCACACCACCACCCACCCCGCCCATCCGCCCAATCACACCCCTCGGCCCCAAATCCCCCAAGCGTCCACAAGGACCTCGGCACCAAAAGGCCCCAAAAAAGCACATGACCCCGCGTCCCTAGCGCGCCCGCAATCTGCACGCACTCAGCCGGCCTCCTGCCGCTTCGAGTAGGAAATCCTTCGCAGCTCTACGCGAGCCGCGTCTGTCTGTCAGACTGGCTAGCTTTGTAATCGGCCTGATCTCCCAGACCACCATCTGAAGAATGACTCCTCGGACGGACCGAAGTACGGAGAGAGGGAAGGGATGGAGGTTGATGGGGGTGTGGCGAACGGAGAGGGGAATGAGTCATAGCTAACACAACGCAACGCCGAACGCCTAGGATAGTACCAAGGCGCGCGATCTGATCACCTAATCTGCTACTAGGTACCTATCGACTACGTAGACATAGTACGTCTATTACTCACACGAACACGAACAACAGCCCTTCGCATCTGAGAGAGAAATGCGAGAAGCGAAAAATGCGCTACATCTACAGGGCGTGGAGATCCTCAGGCACGCAAGTGAGGCTTTAGGCTCAGACACCGTGTGTCGATAATGATATGCCTGAGGTGTCATATCGCATCTCCATACCATAGTGTTGATTTTGGAGGTGCAACATTCATCGAAATATTTAAAATCAAATTAGCTGGAAGGCATCGGAACTGGTCCAGGCATCTACGCGACATGACACGGCGGTTTTCAAGGGCATAACATAATATGCTGCGATGGAAGATGGAAGTGGATGGAAGGCAGCCGGTTAGGCCTGGTGTAACATAGATATAGTTCCTGAGAGAAGAGAGTGTTGATTCCCTGCCAGATAATTATGTCTATAAAATGCCGAGAAAGTAGCTATTTAAGATCAAGATACAAATAGAAGACAAACGCCCGGTTATGCCTGTTGTAATATAGTTGAGTGAGAGAAGAGAGGGCCAATTTCTTGCTAGATAGCCATGTCTATGAGCCCGAGAATGTAGATATTCAAGATACAAAAAGAAGACAAGGATGGAAAGCACCAACGCCTGATCCCAGGTAATTTGATTGATGAGAGAGAAGACAATTTGTAGTCTAAACATAATGACGGACCGATTCCCCGAAAAAAAAAACGCCCCTCCCTCTTCGGAGTAATGAGTATAGTAATCCCGTGGTATCTCTGTAAATGTCTCTTGTACAAAAGAAAATATGCCAAAGTAGGGGTAGTCCTATGCCCGAAACACCAAGAAAAGAAAGAAAAAGTGTCATCCAAAGCCGAGTGTGGGTGCAACCGTAGCCCAAACACCATCCATATAAACAAAAGAAAAATATTTCTCGTAAGATATCATGTCATTCCAAGGCTTTGTTGCCGTCCACCCATCTGCAACCGCGCCCTCAGCTGCCGCACCATATCCTCGAGGTATCGTATCCTCTCATCCTTCTTCCGACTTTCATGCTCCATCTTGATGAGCCGCTCGCTTAGCTCGATGTGTTCAAAGTTCTCGCCTGATGAGCTTTCGCGTTTTGGAGGAACGGCGAAGATTGATCCTCTTCTGCTGCCGGAAGGAAGTTCAGGAGTCTGTCCTTCTTCCTCCTCGTCGGCTTGAGCCCGCTTTCGCTTTTTGTTCGTAGGCACAGGGCTGTCTTGTTGCGTGAACTGTAATGTTTGTCTGATGTCAGGACTCGTCGGCTCGTACATCTCAACCCCTGCAACGTCGACATTTGAATTACCGCCCGGAGCATGTCGTCTCCGCATGTGCTCGTTCAGATTTTCTTTTCGCGTAAAGCCGTGACCCTGTCCGACGTGGCGGTTGCAGTTCGCAACTGGGCAGAAGAGAAGCTTCTTGGTAGTCACGTTCTTCTTGTGCACTTCGCGCTGGTGTCGGAGCAGGCCGCCCGAATAAGTGAAACCTTGGATCTTGTCGCAAGCAGGATCGGGACACTTGTAGGGTCGTTCATGTTTGTCCATATGTTTGCTAGAAATGAACGTTAGCATTGACGAGGGCGATTTGGTTGTGATAATACTTACTTCCATTCACACGACCGGCGGAATACAGGCCGCTCGTCCCGGCATTCTGGATGATGGCACTCGAGAAGACCTTCAGCATTGCGAGGAGGCTCTTCGCGCTTGACAGATATTCTCTGCCGGCTGCCTTCTGAGGATGGGGAGGTTGTATTTGGGTCGTGTGCAACAGCTATAGTGGACATGGGTGGAACGCCGGAGGACTGCGAGGTGACCGACCTGCGGCGGTCAAAATCGGTATCTTCGTTCTTGACACTGTGGGGGCTGGGATAGCCAGCAGACTCCAGCTCAGCCCCTCCCATAATCGAAAAGTCGTAGGCTTGGGCTAGGTCGACTGGGAGAGAACGATTGCGGTTTGGGCTAAATTCTACTTGAAGAGGATTGAAGAGGTGATGTGTGGATGGAGGAGCGCTGACGGGGGAAACCGTCAAGTTGGGGATCGATGATAGTGTTTGTATAGGATAGAGGGCTTCGGACTGTGACTGTGACCAGACATTGGAAGTTGGAATAGACTCAGGCTGCTGCGGTACGGAGCTTGCGTAGGGAAAATTGCCACCTGAGGAATCCGGCCAGGGCGAGTCCCGTGACAGGTAAGAAGCTGTGGGCACGGCGGTACCTTCATTGTTATATGGAGCTGGGAAGGAACCAGCGGGAGTCGGGAAGGTACTGGGTGGCAGACCCAGTTGCGCTTGCCGCCCAAACGAAGGATAGATGCCTGGGAGCACGGTTAGTCTTGTGCCACGTGAAGGTGGGCGAAAGGGGTGACGGTCGCAGCCTAGTGCTGGCAGGAGCAGCGTACCAGGCTGCCGGAGTCGTGTCAAATGGGCGATGACTCACCTGGGGTGTTCGGAGCAGGCTGCGTGATGCCCTGTGGCTGGGGGTAGTTTCCAAGCTCTTGATTGGCCGCGGCGAAAACCTCCGTTTGACCAGGGGCCCCAAACGGGTTTAGCGCCAGGGAAGCTTCGTCTGCCTGCGCGTAATTCGTGGCGGCCGCCGCCGGGCGCGAGCTGTCGTCCGGAAAGGCTAGGAGTGACTTTATTAGTTGCCTAATTTTTAATTAGGTGGTCTATATCTGGCAGCGTACCTTGCTCGTTCATATTCCACTGCCAGAAGTCTGCGCTTCCATAAACCGGTTGTGCAGGCATGCTTTCTTGGTCCGCACCGCTGCCTACTTGCTGCGGGTAGAACATCCAGCACACACCCCAGAGTACTACCAACGAGGGCTTGATGTTCCAGGGCATCGTCGAACTGAATGGCGGCTGACTGTCGGGCCATTCAGCGAACCATCCGTCATCGGCCTTCTTCCGCTGTAGCCAGTAATTGTTCCAGTGATTGGCGCATTCGTCCAAGGCTTGCAAACTGCGACGCACCAAAGTCTGCAGGAGCATATGCTGGAGACGACGTAGAAGATGGGTCAGATTGGCCAGAAACAGCTCGTCATTGAGTCGCTTGCACTCCGGCTCGTATTCGAGACCGACGTCCGAGCGGAAGGTACCCTTGGACCGGACCGCATCGATGCGGCTCAGTAGAAGAGTACTCAAGTCGAACAGGTACGCAGCATGTGGGAGCGTGACGTGTCGAAGAAATGTTTCCACCAATGTGTCCTTCGAATGACTCAACAAGAGTTTGTCATTGGCGGCGATTTTAGTCAATGAATAGACCTTGAGATGTGTGTTGTCGTCCAGGTCATGGAGAAGGCTATGAAAACGTTTAGACGAAAGCTAGATGGCAGCCTGCGACAGAGCTTACGAGTTGACCCAATTTTCATGGTTGGCATTGCCAACAGGCAACGTCGGATCGACCTGACACCGGCGTGGCACGGATACTCTGTTGTCGTCAGTCTCAATGTCAGAAATAATATTATAAAAGTACACCATACCTCTCGAGATCCGAGAAGGCTCTCAGACGGAGGCCTCTCTGGTATGAGGCTCCGTAAGGATTGGCTCCTTTGCGCTTAATCTGCAAACGCTGTTGGAGACGATGCTTGACCTTTTGCACCACTTGAGCAAGGCGACAAGTAATGAAGAGAGATGGACGAGGCAAAGGATCTTCTTGGCCCATTCGAACGAGTGATGAGCGATACAGAGCAAGGAGAAGATGTCTGTGTGTGAAAGATTCTCTAAACCATCACGAATGCCGTGGGGCAGACCGCTTATGAGTTGACGAGGCAGACCCATCGACTGACCCTCGACTGACCCCCGACTGACCTTGCGCCATGGTGAGAGGTGAGGCATTGGATCCTTCGTGGGAGACGTCAAGCCGCATTTGACAAGCGGAGAAGGTCGATGATGACCCGGGGCGGAAGCGGTCGAGGATCCGTCGTGTTTGATCGGTGGCTCATGGTGGCACAGGATGGTGCTGATTGGCCGACTGCGCCATGTCAGAGAGAACGCGGAGGACATAAATGGACTAGCGCTTGATTTTAGTGGACGATAAAGAATTAGCTCATGATTCAAGCATTGATAACCAATCATGCCCCAGAGCGTCACTGGCGTCAAAAGTCTTGGCCGCATGAACCGCCCGCCCGCTACTGCCAGCACAGCCTCAAGCCACACTTTCCTCTGGTCAGAGTCGTTCCTCACGTTGCCCGCCCCCTCGCCCTGGCGGTCAACGTTTGGAGTCCCTTTAACGTCATCATAGGGTTTCATGGGCTGGCAGCGGTCGTCTTGGGCCTTCATCGCGCCCTTCTCCGAACCCGAGTTTCACTTTGTAGCCGCAGCCGTTCCTTCTGGAAAGCATGTTGTTCTGCTAGCCTCTTCTTTGACACCGCTTGTTTGAACGACAACCACACGAACTATCGTGGTAGATGGCTGGGAAATGGTGGAGATATACGGTACAGATGTGCCAGCCACAGTAGTGCTAGAGTCATTTCGCGACCGTATTTCGTAGCAAGAAGATGCTTTCCTGTCTTTTACGCTTTCTTATTGGTCATGAGCGCTTCTATTCGAGTATTTGGGTCTATCAGGCCAGACTCTTCTTTGCCGGGATTTTGAGGAGTTTAAATTTGTGTCCTTGCGCTCATCGCACGCCGCCATGTGCAGATGAAAGCAACGTCCGCTCGTCTCTGTGATGGCATTGCAGAACTCCAATGAGAGGGAAACCGACTTTCGCCACGATACGCCAAGAAGGACATCGACATCATGTATTTTCAGGACCGAATGACTCCAACGACCTCTAAGCCTAGATTATGCAAAACGAAAATAGGGCGGAAGACATATAAACAATTTTATTATTATGTGCTGCAATTCGTTACAAGACCTGAAGCTCCGCCTCATATTGCTGGGATGTCACATCTGAGAGTAAGCATTCAGAGCCAACTGGCCCCCAAGGTGCACATACAGGACCTTTTGGCCCTCTTTGATCTCCTCATTTCTTACCATAGCCATCAACGCAGCCATACTCTTTCCCTCGTAGACGGGATCAGTGATGAAACCTTCCGTCTCTGCACTAAACTTCATAGCGTCTTTCGTCGTCTGATCTGGAATACCATAACACCCAGCATGAAACCTATCATCCAAGATTACGTCTTCAGGTTGAATATCATTCTCCTTCAGACCTATCTTCAACCCTGTCATCCTAGCAATTCGCAATACGCCCGCTCGAGTCTCTTCCGGCTTCGCACCTGCATCTACGCCGATGATTTTGCGCTGGTGGGAATTGTTGTTCACCTTCTGCAATAGCTTGAATCCTGCAATCATACCCCCATGCGTTCCTCCTGTGACCGAGCACACAATGATCACGTCAAAGAAGATTCCCATTGCCTTCTCTTGTTGTTCAACCTCGAAGGCCCACCGCGCAAAGCCTAACCCGCCTGATGGATGATCGGAAGCTGGTGGATGTTAGAGCCATGAGATACTTCCACAACGATACGTACCTCCTGCTGGGATGTAGTACGGGCTTCCACCGGCAGCACGGACTTCCTCCTCAAGTTTCTTTAGCTCATCTTTGTGCTCAATGCCGAACGAATTGTCATCTAGACGAACGTCTGCATTCATGAGGCGGGAGAGCTGGATGTTACCGACTTTGTCGTAGACTGAATCTTGCCAGTCAACCCAATGACCTTGGAGAAGTTTGGTCTGCAGACGTTAGGATTCGTAGAGAGCGTCAAGGATCCACTGCTAAGATGAAAACGTCCAAAAGCATGGATTTAAACCAAGGAGAGTGGCATGAAGCACAGATTTGGGAGCTACGGCTTACTACCATCTACTTCCAAAAGATCGCTACCCGGGGTTGAAAATCTTTGGCTCCCATGATCTGTGAGACCTACCTTTAAGCCTGCTGCCGCTGCCGCCCCAGCAACTTGCCTTGTATGGTTGCTTTGCACACCACCGATACTGACCAGCGTATCGCATCCCTTGTCAAGGGCTTCGGCGACCAGATACTCTAATTTTCGTGTCTTGTTACCGCCGAAGGCAACACCAGAGTTGCAGTCTTCTCGTTTAGCATAGATATCAACCTTTCCGCCGAGAGCAGCAGAGATCCGAGGCAACGGCTGGATGGGAGAAGGGTGCGGGAAGAGGAGTGGAAAGCGTGGAATAGAAGAGAATGCCGATGGAAGTTGGACAACAGGATCTGTCTTTGAGACTATTGACATGTTGATCATTGAGCGTAAATTACCAGGACAATTTTGAGGGCATGGAGTTGGTCTCTCTGTTGCTGTGGAGATATCAGAATCCTGGAGGATCCCTAGCGTTTCTTTGATCTTTATCGCTTTGACAGCTAGACAACGTACTGTCCAAGGTTTTCACCTAACAAGAGGGTCGAGTTCGGGGGCCAAATGTCCTGTTAGAAGGAGACGAACTGTCCAGGCACTCAAGACGACCTTCTAATGCATAATCATGAAGATAATTGGCGACAGCAACCTTACGGTCAAGGCTGGGTGACAGAAGTCGTGGCGCCCCTTCAAGCTCCTCAGGCCGATTATTAGCCGGTAGGAGGGCTTCGGGCCACGATTCATGTCATCCAGCCTCGGGTGGACCTGGAGACGCGCAGCAGTTCCGCTCCTCGTCTTAACTACGATGGGGCTCAGCAGCGCACACTGTAACATTTTGTCCTCAAGCTCGCCTTTCTCCGCGTCTCTTTTTTATTCTCATCTTACCTTTTAACACGACACTTTGATTTCGTTATTCAAGTAAATACAATAGTATCGCACGCAGGCGCTTACATAATATTACCTGCTGAGATGAGCCCCACAAGTCTGCTTTTCTTTTTCTAATCTGAATCACTGAAATAAAATCGGATTTGAGCTTTTACTTGCAACAGGGAAAAAGGGCTAACTTGTGAGAGTTGGTGCACATTGACCGTAGCCATAAATGGCCATCCGCTCCCTGTCTAGAGCCTACCGTCCTAACGCTCATTCTTCTCCTCTTTGACCGTATTCTCTCCGCCTTCCGGGACCTGGTTTCTGTTATTTCTGCCGTCGGCATCTCCTTAATTTACCCTGAAATTCGGAATACCCTCCCCTATCCACAGGTAAAGCTGACCCAAGTCAAAGATAAAAACTTAAAAAAAAAATAGCAACATCAGAAGAAAGACATTGAATATTGCCGAATAAGGAATGTACAGTTCAAGAGCTGTTGTAGCTATGTTCGTTAGAATGGCGCAGGGCACCCTACGACATAGACTTGCCGCTATAAGTTCTCGAAGTAATAGGTGCCAGATCCGTAGAAGAATTGATGAATGAATCAAAATCGATCTGACAATTATGAGAGGTGCTAAATTTCTTTGCGTTCTGTTGTTGTCGTCCTTAAGGGACTCGTGTTCTATGGATCTTCGGAGGAGTCTTGGAAATGCTACCCTTCGGCGAAAATTCTTCGTCGAGCTTTCTTTCTTGAAAAGGCTACGGCCAATCTTTACCCCTCTGTGGCATGCGCATGTGAGCACGGGCCTTGTTATCTGCGGAGATCTCATAGGTCGGCAACGGGATCACGGTCTCAACGTCAACAATGTCAGGGGAGATCTCCAATCTCAATAGCTAGCATTACATGCAATTGACTGGCTGGATGCATACAGAGACGCAAGTACATCACACTATCTATGCGACAGGGTTGGTCGGTATCGAACCAGGTTGGCAGAACCAGGTAATTACTCAGGTTGCTCCGTTTCTCGAATTACCGATCCGAAACATGGTAGATTTCAAAGAATCTTCCAGCTGAATGTTGACCCAATGATCGGCGTATCTAGCCACGGCCATCGTTGATGGGTGAAGTGCGCAAAGTGGCAAGGCTTCAATCGTGATAGTACCTCTAGGGATGTCCCCATAGTTCACGGTAGTCTGTCCATTGTTTTTGGCTTGCACTTTGTACCTCTGTGGCTCTGACGCGGGGCGCGGTATGGCTGGCTCCGGGTCAAGCACGGACACCTGCGTCTAATCTCGTGTCGGGATACAGGACAGAACCGTGCATCGTGCACGACCGTTGAAAGCTGATCTTTGACAACGGCGTTTGCATCAAACCGATCAGCACCCTTGTCAGTCCGACCTTGCCTGCCCAATCAAAAAAATGGCGCACTCCACAACAAATTAATAGATATCTCGTCCGCCAAGCAGTCCCTGCCTCAGCTAACTTCAATCGGCTGATGGCATGGTGAAGGCTCAAAGAGCACAAAGAATCACTCATATCTAAAGTATTCTAAGTGACGACAGAAAAAATCTTGTTAGAGCGGAGTTAACTGATGCAGCTGCAGAAGGTTGTCCTCGCTGGGACAGTAGCCGCATAAATCAGGGTATGGGCAAACACTGAGTGCAAGTCGTTACAAGGTTGCCAGGAAGCCCCCAATTGGATATTTCACTTGTGGTGTGTTGATCGTTGAAAGCCGCGCAAGTTGTTGACCCTCCGCTCCTCCGCCCATGACTTCAATTGATCATATCGATGACACCTCCTTGGCGTGTGCCACCCGGTTACACCTCCCAAATCCATATCAACCACTTCGAGAGTCGTATCAGCGGCACACATGAGACCCTGCCGCAGGTAGTCGAAGCAGTGCCGCATATGAGCCTGGACGGAAGGATCATGGTCCTTGAAGTTGCCTTTCACTGAGGCATAGTAATGGTGATGGATGGACCACTGCAGGTATGTTAGTAACTACTAGAGAATTCCATTCGGATACATACCAAGCAATGCAATTGATGTGCTACCGATACCGTATAGATACGGTCCTTGCTGTCGGCAAGTCTGACAGATCCTTGACCTTCTGTCGTCACTGTCAGTGGCCCCCTGCACCTCAACGAGTCAAGTAAACATACGAGGCAGAAGCGAGTCCCATGCAGCTTGGTTTGATGGATCAACGTCAGGGTCCTCTCCAAAAGTCCTATTGTACGTGAACGACAAAGTGACAGTGTCGAGCCTTGGCTGATCTGTAGATCCAGGTATAAACGGTCAGTCACGGCTGAGGACGAGGGTCTGTGGAAAGGGGACCAACGACTGTTGATTCGCAGTGCTGTACCCTGCTCCCAGTGCATGCCGGAAAGGGCAAGTGCAGCGCCACCAATCGCTAGGAGACATAGCGGTACAACGAAGAGCCGTCGACTCCTAGCGTACGACTTAGTTTCTCGCATTGTTCGCGGGCGAAAGGGAGTAAGCTTTAGAGCTTTACGAGTAAGGAAGAGAAGAAAGTGCAGCTGATGAGATTTATACTTGCTGCCTTACTTGGGTGCTCTTACGCAGGCGGCTCCCGGGATGACGCACTTAACTTATTAATGTTTGTTGCTTGAGATGCTCTCCCCTCCTTACAATCTCTGCAGTGATAGAGTAACTTAGCATGGAGACGGGAAATTCAGAGGCCAAAGACTATTTGCTATCTCCTGAAGGCCGAGATTCGACTGATGATGATGTCAATTCTAATTTAGTGCGACTTACCAGCGTTTCTCAGACCAAGACTTGTTGGAAAAAGTTTTGGATTTCCTCTCAGTGGTCAAATTTGCTCTTCCATTTTACTCTAATTTTGCTATATACTTTGGTCTTTATCATCTCCGTTCCGACATTACCAGGGACGCCTGATATTCGAGCGGAGAACTTACCACGTTTGGGACTCTTACTTCTCGTTAATACATCTCTAATCATGGTCTAGTACCGGCGCGAGAAGCTCTAAACTCTGATGTACGATACTTTCCGACAAAGATTACCAATAATCCATTCGTTGGAAATCCTCGACCAGAGCTACACGCCGCATGGCACAATCTTCTGAGAAGTACAACTTTCAGGCCTGTGTCGATTGTAACTTACATTTCTAGATGACAATATACGAGTCCTTACTTCCGATTTGGAAGCACTTAACTTGACGTCCGTCTATCTCAAAGATGGTTCATACGGTGTGGCTTCTCTAAGTGTCTACCATGCCCTTCACTGTGTGGTCTGTATCCGATATTCAATATAATCGACTGATCTCATACTCACCAATTTGCCGTAGAAAAAGGTGAGAGAAATGATGTACCACGAGTACTATCACAGAGGCAAGGGAGAGGCGCAATTTTCGAGGGAGAAAAAGCACGCAGGTAGGACTCCAAGACAACGTATTTGACTTGGCTAAAGTAGCTCACAGACCACTGTCTCGAGTACATCAGGGAATCGATCATGTGCAAAGCCGACATTTCATTGGTCACGTTCCGTTGGATCAATGATACCGCACAGCATGACAACCCTTCGGAGTTCTATCCCACCAACTTCGATGCGTCTCTGCACGAATGTGTGGACTGGAGCTCTTTAGACGCATGGGCAGGAACACGCGTCTTTGATTTGTACCAAGTTGACCAGCTGCAAAGACCGGACCCTGTCTATTAGAGTGGGGCAAGAGCTGAAAGGCCAGTGATGCACATGCGCGAGACTGAAGATCGTAGGATATTAAGACGAAGCATAGTAATAGGCAGAAGCCAGCTGGATCATACGATCTGCGTCACTAGGCTGCTCATGCATTTCATCACGATAGCTTCAAAATTTCTGTTCCGTGACGCTGTAACGCTCTTTGTTTGACATACTTTTGCATGATCGGCGGATCAAAGACAGAAGCGAGCGGTTCGGACTAGCCCAGGGTAGAAGTAGTTCGGGAAATATCGAGAGTAGCAGCATTAAAAAGCCACCCTCCTGTCCTGGACCGGTGCCTCAAGTACGAACTTCACACCTCATATCAACACATACCATCCTCAACTTACGAGCATTTGAATTTCGCAATCAAGCATTTTGATCAGGCAGTATGAAGTTTCAAATCACCTATCTTCGAATTCTCTTGCTGCTGGGCTCGGCCATAGCACTTCCACTATCGGGTGAGTATGAGGCAGCTCCCTTTTCGGAGCAAACTCAGAGCTGACCAGAGCCCTTCACAGATGTCAAAACTCCAGCCCTTACAAGCAGGGCCGAAGCATCGAAGGATGCGGACGAGGCGGTTGTGTACCCTGCAAGCGTTGACGTTTCCTGGGCCGATGCACCGGCCAATGGAGATGTCAAAAGATTTTGAGCAGGCCCAGGTCGATCAGTCTTGGGTGGATGCCGCGTGCCGATACAAGGCACGTAAGATGAATTGCAGGGGAGCCTTAGATACGAACAGTGGGCCAACCAAGGAGATATAGCGGGGCTCCTGGGAAGATGCAGAGGATGGCCATGTTATCTCCCACATTTCGTTTAGGTAGCGATGAGATGGACAAAAGAAGGATCGAGTCACTCTTTCGCAAATTAAAGAATGCTGAAGCCACCTTTAGCCCGAATCCTAGGTTCACAATGTACAAAGCAACCATGCAGTAGCATTATCAGCTGTATCTTGAAGTGGAATGTGATACTCCCTTCCATTTAAGGTAAAAATAGGCGTTGTCGTTATGGGAAGGACGTTGTACGTATCGTTTAGAAGGGTAATTCGCCGAAATGAGGTGTGGAATTGTCCGTTTGATCATCTTACTAGGCTATTAGTGCTCCAGAATACTTATATTCGAGGCTTTAAACCCTCCGTCCTTAGAACAATCGAGGCTTCAGCACAATTTGAGTGTTTCTTGAGCAGGCTTTATACAATATCAATTTGAGCTTTTGCCAATCCTCAAAGACCATACCCAATTTCACTTTTTATTCAAAATGAGTGAGTATGCCAAGAGATACGAGCTACTCGCCGATGATGATAGGGATCCGTTTCCTGTACTTAGTCGGGCTCGTCGAAGATGTCAGCCTGCAGTCTTCGGCCCCATTGTGATTCCATTGTTGCTTCTCACTCTGATGCTGTCGATCATCCTCAACTTAATTTTATTCAAAAGAGAGAGGCCGATCAACGCAGGACACTGCGACTGCCGAAGTCCATTTGGTAAGTGCCAAATTCCGCACGTTTCGCTAGAACTCATCAGCTGCAAAGCTCGACTCGAAAGGACGCTGCCAGTTCAGATCTACAACTCCGACAAGTACGTTGATGAGAACGTCACAGCTGCGTCGCTCCAATGGGAAGCACTGAGCGGTGATATCGGTGTGGTAGCACTGCCACGGACTTGGACTGCTCAGAAAGGCCTTCCTCGAGCCTTGGAATATCCCTGGGACCAATCGAAGGAGGTATTCTTGTTGCAGGGCTATCACAATCTTCACTGCTTGGTAAGCTCGGGCACCGGGATAATCCAGGATGCAGCCCATACTGATGTCTTCCAATCAGAGGACGATCTATCGCTACGCAAGAAATGCACATACCGGCCAGCCGCAACAAGTCGCATTCATCCACATCCTACACTGTCTCGATCAGCTGCGTCAGGACGTCATTTGCAACGCCGACGATACTCCACGATATGCGGGCTTTCAAGATCCTCCAGGGACGGGTTCGGGTCAAATCAGGATGTGCAAGGACTGGAGTCGGCTGGAAAAGTGGTCCAAAAAGAACTCGGCTTGTTTTGAGCACGAAGACGAGACGCCGGCGCCGCTGATTAGTCGATTCAAGCCATGCTCCAACGCGAGTCATGCTGCACTCACCGGCTCAGAGAATCAAGTAGGGGTGGACAGCTAGCGACCAGGCTGAGATTCGAACGAGCGGAAGGAAGCTTGCCGCTTCCGATAAGTCTTGCAGAGGCCATACAAGATTGTGCCTGTGCCGCAGGGTAAACCTAATTGCACCAAGACGTCATGTATGTACTACGTACGCCACACAGCCTGATGAGAGAGAGCTGCCTTATGCCGGTAGTGTCTGAAGTGGTTGCCTATCCCGTGTGCTCATATAACCGGGGTGTTCCTAGCCCTGTAGCGGTCGCTAAAGACATCCCGACCACCCTACATACTGCCAGCGAGTATTGTGTCTACACGAGGAATGATTTTCTTAAAATCATGGGCATTCCAGCATGTAGAGGATTGTCCAGACCTCCGCGCGGACGAATATGATTACAAGGGACGGAGGTGTGCGTAGCTCCTTTGACTGCCAAAACCGGTGTGTTCAGCTCCAACAGGGATCTGCAGACTCTTGTGTCGCTCCATTGCAGACTGCTGTTCGCCGAGAAAGGGGCGCTGTTGTAAGACCTCAGAGTGCCAGGGGAAGAGGCATCACGTTGTATGACAATTTTCGACCTACGAACAGGTCATTTTTAAACGTCCCATAGCCAATAGAGAGAGCGAAGGGCTCCAGCTAAAATGACGTGCAGTTCCTTCCGGTCTATGATACAATGATATACACACGGCTTACGATGATTAATTACGCCGCCAACTAGTTTTTGATTAGTGCCCGCACTGCGGAACTAACTCAGCCATCCAATCGACAAAAGGCATAATCTATCATACTCCAGGGAAGAGAGCCTTAGGAGCTCAATGCCAGTTGGTGCTGCTGCTGCTTGTGATACAAGCAAGTTTCTCGATGACGTGACATTGCGCCTCCTCACAGCACCCGCAACTCAGCTTCGCTTCACTTCTACTCCCTTCTTCTAAGCTCCTGGAAAGCAGCTGATATTCTTTTGCCCACCCTTTTTCGCGCTCACAGCCATAATGGGCCAAGAATCAGGACAGGGGACGCAAGACGTTGAAGATAGCCCGCAGCTACCCTTGGACGAAAAGTCGGATGCAGGAATTGGGGACAATGCTGTCTCTCCAGCAAGCCAGGACTGGACTGCTTGGCTCCAAGTCGTGGGCGCGTTCTCTCTCAACATGAACACCTGGTGAGTGTGAACAAGGCCAGTCCAATACCTCTACGGCTAAAACTCAGCACAAGGGGATTGATGAATGCCTTTGGAAGCTGGCAGACTTTTTACCAGCTTGATCTATTGCGATCCTACTCTGCATTCAGTATCTCCTGGATTGGTTCATTGCAAGCCGCACTGCTGTTCTTCGTCTCACTCTTGGCCGGAGCTGTCTTCGATGCTGGATATGCAAGGCCCATGCTCGCGGTAGGAACCCTCCTCAACGTCCTGGGGATCTTCATGACAAGCTTGTGTCATACGTACTGGCAATGCATCCTTGCCCAAGGGCTGGCCATGGGTCTCGGATTCGGCTGCATCTATCTTCCCGCGCCGGCGATTGTGTCCCAGCATTTTGATAAGCACAGGGCCCTGGCCATTGGTACTTCATCGGCGGGTAGTGCAATCGGTAGGATTCAGTACACAATCAAACCACACGTGCATGCTTATAGAAGCTAGGGGGCGTTGTCTATGCTGTGGTATTCTCGCGCGTACAAGCAATTTCGGGCTTTGGCTGGGCTACCCGCGCCGTGGCATTCATTGTCCTCGCCACCTCAATCTTGCCACTTTTCTTCATGCACAGCCGCCATGTTACCACCGGTGCTCCGCGCTTGTTCGATCGCACAGCCTTCTTTGACGTACCATACATGCTCCTCAACCTCGGTCTTCTCTTTGGCTTCATGGGCCTGTACATCATCTTCTACTATGTGCAATTATACGCAATTACAGAGATTGATGCCTCCTCGCCGGTGATTCAGTACCTGCTCACAATCTTGAATGCAACGTCGCTGCTTGGCAGGGTCGTGGCAGGATTCTACGCCGACAAGATCGGCTCGATCAATATGCAGGCAGCTCTCGCCTTGATCTCAGCACTCCTAACTTACAGCTTGATTGCGATCAGGAACACACCAGGGCTTATTGTCTTCTGTCTTCTCTACGGAGCTTCCGCCGGTGCATTTCAAGGGCTTCCGGCAGCCGGGATAGCGACGCTCTGCGATGATTCTAGTGCGATCGGGATCCGAATTGGTATGACATTGGCTTTTGTGGGCGTTGGCGTTCTGGTTAGCAATCCTATCGCCGGCGCAATCCTGGGACCCATCAATGGTCGGGACGTGGGTGATTGGACTGGACTTATTGTGTGGTGTGCGGTGTTATTGACAGCATCTGGGGTTTGCATGATAGCGGCAAGAACAGCGAGAATTGGCGTGAATTTCAAAGCTATCTGAGGTATTAGATATTGTGACTAGGGCGAAGGTTCGAATCCCATGCTTTGAAAGACGTTCCAGAACCCATGCTCTCAAGAAAGCCTGCTGTTGCTACACACGGCTACAAAGCAGCCCTTTCATACGTCACGGACATGGAGGTAAGCTTGTGAACTTTGTTATGCTCCAAGTCTGGCTCTCGCGAAGTCGAAGGCTCGGAACGATATGCGGCAGCATGGTATTCGTTATCGGGTCTGGAAGCAGGAGCGGATACATCGAGCAGAGGTATAAAATTACCTCCAACTGTATGATTCTTGGTCATCCTGCTGCGCTCACCACTAATGGCGTACCTCAACCCGTCACTTTTAGGTGCGACGCACTTATTTCGGCTGACTAGAGGCTTCAGGGTGGGAATGGATGCGGCGATTAAAACGAGGTATGCTTCAAGGCTGACTTGTTTAGCTAACGCTTTTTGAAAAATTGGAGTCACCTACGTCCAACAAATAGCAGTAACACACATAGCATCTACAAGACTGATCAGGTCTGGTATACACGAAACAGGCTCAATTCACTCACAACTGATGTCTGCTTCATTTGTGAAAGCTCTAAGTTCGATGGTCTTCGCGATCGAAGCAACCATTGCACTACGATCCAAGTGAGAAATAATGGTAGTCAACAAGAAAAGACACTTACAAGACACCCAAGCCCATCAAGACAGACAAAGAAATCTTTGTCGATAATTTCATTTTCAGGTTCCAGAACATACTGGCAGGAAATACAGCTAGAACAAGATCCACTGTAGAACACAAGGCTAGGAAGAAACCATTAGCTCAGTCAGCGTTCGAGAGGAGCTTCCTCTTTCCAAACATACAGCCCTGGAAAAATCCCGTGTACTGTTGGACTTCTGGTCGCCAGCAGTTCCCTGGAATACTGTGATCCCAGAAGCGAGTTATTGGTCGACACTGTGAGAAACTAACGATGACCGTGATAACATCAACCACAAATTGTAACACAATGATGGTCCATAGGAATCTTCGCCGCCAGACTGTTGGTGGAATGATTGCAAGGAGGAGAACGGCGAATGAGATTCGGCCGAAGCAAGGGCTCATGATGGCGAATACCTCGCAGAGGTAAACCCACTTGGTGGAGTACATTAGTTGCTCTTGGGACAGATACCGCATATGTTTTCCAAGACCCCAATGAACAGAAACGGTGCAGAAGGCGGTATCTGCAAGAGCGAGCGCCTGCAACATTCTTTGAGCGGAAAACCCCCAGGAAATACGTCATTGCCATCACGAAACTCACTAGAGTCAAAAGTGTGATCCAGTCCTCATATTGCAGCTTCCCGACAGCCGTCTTGCGCGTGTAAATTCGGGCGGCCACCACTAGGATTCCCAAGAAAGCACATGACCAGGCGGTGCCGAGGAGTGCTGGCCCCAGATCATCTTCGGACGACATATTGGGATTTATGAGAAACTCATGAGAAAGGGGCAGCAAAAGTTTAAGCTCAATAAGGTGGAAATTTTGGAGGTTCTATAGAAAGGAGAAAGACCTTCGCACACAACGTCGTAATCCTGCTCAGTAAATCGCCTTACCCCTGAGGTGATACAGTTTCAGAGGGGGAGGCGAAGAAGTACGTCAGAAACCGGACCTTGCGGCACACGGGTGCAAGAGCGTTAACCCCCAAACCCACATGCATGGTAAAATAGAAGCATGACTTCAATCTTTGCAACAGTTAGTCGGCGCAGGGTATACACGGGTCCTCCCCGACCTCGGTTGCCGTGCCGCCGAAGCATTGCATGAGCTGAAAGCAGGGAAGAGGAAAACGCTCCGATGAGCGAGGGTCAGGGGTAGCTGCACGTGTTTAATAATACTGTTAGGCTGCGTATCTCCCTTGTCGAGGACTTTGCTCAAGGTTGCGAACATTTTCCAGACACCGCTGCCAATCTTTAACAGCCTGGTGAAAATTACGCGGATAACAGTTTTGAGCCGTAAATAACCACCACCTACGTAATACACTCGGGCCTCAGTAACATGACCGCCGAGAGCTCTTTCCATCCGAGGGCACTGTTGCATCTAACACTCCCCGAAGCCGAGCCTCATAGATCTCTCATGAAGGTTTTGAGTCCTCATAATTGCGTAGACACTCTACAACTTGGTGAAGAATGGCCAGACCAGGCAGCGCACTTGCGTCAATCCAAGAGCTAAGCAAGTTTGCCTCAAATGGATCTATTGAAAATGACCCGATCGCTCGCATGGAAGCCCTAAGACTGAGCAAAAACATCACGAATCACCTGGAAGACCCTTTCAGTAAAGCAGTCGAATTATGCTTTTCCGTGAGCCCCTAATGAAAGGAAGTAGATGCGCTTGCTGATATTGGAACAGCCTCTACTGGCCATGAGTGCAAGAGTAGCTGTCGATATAGATTTGTTCTCCCATATTGAGAAAAGCAGCCCGATCACGTCTGCTCAGTTGATGGAGCAAACTGGAGCAGAGGAGCTACTGATCAGTGAGTCCGCAAGACAACAATTCAGACTCGATGATTGACATAGAAAGCTCGAATCTTGCGACCACTGGCAGCAACCGGATTTATCAGTGAGGTAGGCCCCCACTGCTGGGAGGCGAACGACGTGACAAAGGCCATGGCAAACATCGGCATCGCATCAGGCCACAAGTACATGTAAGACCATTCGAGCCATTCAGGAGAGCCGCCGCACTGACCAAAGGCAGCTGGGAAGTCCCAATAAACGCAGCTGCAAAACTACCGAAATTCTTCAAAGAGACCACATATAAATGTCCAACCGATCCAAGGGATGGCCCCGTGCAGTATGCTTTCCAAACAAAATTAGGAACCTTCGAGTTGACTAAGACGATGCCCGCGTACCTCGAAGCATTCAACTTGTTCATGGGTAACACTCTTGGTGCAAGAAAACACTGGGTAGACTGGTTTCCGGTGCAGGATCGCTTGCTTGAGGGGGCCACCAAAGAAAAAGAGTTTGTTCTCGACATTGGAGGCGGCAAGGGGCATGACTTGCAAGCGTTCGACGAGAAGTTCCCGGGCTGGAGGCTTGTACTGATGGATCTTCCGCACGTTGTGGACATCGCCGAAGGGCCTTTCGAGAAGATCGGTTATGACTTCTTCACGAAACAGCCCGTGCAGGGTAAGTTTCTGCTTTGGCCTAAAGTCGCTCTGGTTTCGCGGATTGACTGATATATTAGGAGCTCGATTGGTTTACATGCACCACATCTTGCATGACTGGTCGGATGACAAGGCGCGCGATATCCTTGAAAACCAGCGCTCATCCATGACTCCCGAATACTCGAAGCTTTTGATACATGAGATGATCCTCTCAGACGGAAAGGTGCCGCTCTTACATTGCCTTCTGGACGTAAACATGATGGTCTTCAACGCGGGCATGGAACGTTCACGCAAGCAATGGGTAGAGTTGCTTCAGTCAGCCGGCTTTGAGGTGGTGAAGTTCTGGATTCCAGAGGAGGAGGATGATGATGGGATTGTTGAGGCAATACCGATCTAAATTAGACCCTTGGCCCGGCTCCAGATTTAGCAGCAGTCGACAACCAGAAGACCATTAGTCATAGCCTATATCAGTAGCTCATGTTCAGTTCGGGGCTCTGGTGGTGAGTGATCATAGCCTGTCGGTCGATATATCACTAGATTTGCAAGAAACGCGGTCTTCAAATCCAGCAGCCTCGTGCCTCGTCAGTCGGCTACTTCGAACGGTGTACTATATGGTGTTAAGGTCATACTGCCAGCTCTCGATTAAAAGTAGTGTTTGAACCATATGCATCCGTACAACTCTCGTCTCAACTTGTTGTTGAAAGATAAGAATGACATTTTCGTAAGTCCCAGTGCAATCCACCATAGCCCCCATGCTGTCTCTAGCATAACATCCACAGTCACGATGGAATACGCTATATGCCGTCAACCGGTATCCTGATACCCGAATAAGCGCGCCTGAGACGAATTCCTATCACAGAAAGCGCAATGAAACGGCGTTTCTGTGGTAGGTTGAGGAAGGTTCGTCAAAGGTGATTCGCGAAAATACCGATGCCTAGTCTAGTATCCCTCGAAAGCTCAATTGATATGCGATGTGTCTCTATCCCCTCGACTGTTAACAACGTCGACGGTTTTTTGGGGTCAATGACGGCATTTCCATCCTCCCTGTTGTGATCGGCGCCGGGGGATGGAAATGCCGTCATTGGCCCCAAAAAACCGTCGACATTGTTAACAGTCGAGGGGATAAGCCAGAAAAGTTGGTTCAAAGCGCGAAGTGGTAGGTAGGCGAGACTTCAAAAACCCTCGAAGGTGAGATACAAGTACGTCAAACATATAACAGAGCGAGAGGATATTGTATAGGTCTCAAGACTTGTTCGCCATTCTGCATGGCATGCCTACCGCATATCCTTTTGCTGAAAACACCTCGATTCCTTCACGTTAAAGCTTGACCAAGTCCCCACACGGGCAAAAATTCCTCGCCCCCCAAGCCGCAAAGAGATGACAGAATTGTCCACGCCCAGTCTTCAGTCTGTTAATTACTTTCTTCGAACAATCAAGCTTGTCTTCGCTAAATCATGATGACAGTCTCAGGACTTAGACAGGAGAAGTTGTCTCTGGTTCTCCCACTGATTCCGGGTTAGTTACGGTAGGCGATGGCCGATACTGTAAAGAAATCAAGATCTTGGGGCTCTTTTATGCATTTTTTAAGTAATCAAGGTTAGTGCCTATTACAAATTATACTCATAAGAAGTTTATTATACAATATTTAAAATATAAACTAATTATAGTATTAAGAAAGTATTTTCAAAATATCATTAAACAGAAGGTAAGAGGCTTTGAACCTTGATATAGCTGCCTTCATGCCTAGTAAGCTGTGGCTGCTGGATTTTGCTGAGTGAACGCTCACCCTGGTTCGTTTGAAGATCACGGTGCTCTGGGCGGCGTCGCCCTATCGATAGACCAGGACCTCGGGAGCGCGGGAGCGGGTGAGCCGGGGACAAAAGTGCAACAGCTCGGCATTTTAGAAGCCAGCTCTGAGCTCTCTTAGACAATCACAGTACCTGCATGAGGTACCTAAGTCAATCAGAGCAAAGTCACCTACCTCTAGACTTTCAATCGAACCCTCCTAAGCTCTCAAGTCGACCTCTCATCCGCATCTAAACATTGCTGCCTCCACTGGCCTGTCCCATCGATCACCACCGATCTCTTCAATCCCCAGTCCACCTCTCCGTAAACCCTCGACATCCTCCCCACACTATGGCTAAAAAGATAGAGCAATGGGAAATAGATCGCTATTGGGAGATATTCAGCTCCCTGTCAGCCGGCAGATCTCGCCTCACAAACGACCAAGCAGCCACCGTCCTCCGAAACTCACAGCTCCGCGATGATCAATTAGAAAAAGTCTGGGACCTAGCAGATGTGGACGGCGATGGAGAGCTTGATTTTGAAGAGTTTTGTGTTGCAATGCGGTTAATATTCGACTTGGTCAATGGAGTATGTAAATTTTTGTCGCCCCCGGATGCCCTCACCAAGCATACATTTCCCTTGAAAGTACCCTACATTGAAACTCCACAACACCCCGCTGACGATTACTCTCTAAGGAATATTCAGACGTCCCTCAATCACTACCCGACTGGCTCGTCCCTGAATCCAAAGCCCACCTCGTCCAAGCCAACGCCGCGCTTACCGGACGCGGTCCCCAGTTCGAGCGCGTGGAAGACGACGACGACGACTCGGCAGGCCTGAAGGATGGCTTTGAATGGTACATGTCCCCCTCGGACAAGCGAAAATACGAAGAGATCTACAGCGCGAATAAAGACCGGCGAGGCGAAATCTCCTGTAAGGCCCATCCCCCCTCCTTCTAACTTCTAATCACTAATCCACACGCAACAGTCGAATCCCTCGACTCGCTCTACAGCTCTCTCTCAGTCCCCGACACCGACCTCCGCAGTGCCTGGAACCTCATCAACCCACGCGCCTACTCCACCATCACCAAAGACGCCACCCTCGCCTTCCTCCACATCCTCAACTACCGCCACGAAGGCTACCGCATCCCCCGCACCGTCCCCCCATCCCTCCGCGCCAGCTTCGAAAGCAACAAGATCGACTACCAAGTCGACTCCCAACACTATTCCTCCTCTAACAAACCCGCCTCCACCTACGCCAACACCCGCACTGGCCAAAAGGCAAAATTCGGCGATACATACCTCAGCCGCATCGGCCGCGGCGGCGCAGGCCCCCCCACCAAGGGCACAAATTTCGACACCGTGACCGAAGACTCGGACCTCGAGCGCGTACGCCTCCTCCGCGAACTACGCGAGCTTGAAGACCAGCACTCTGCGGCCCTCGAGACAGCGGAGCGCCGGCGCAAGGGCCGCGAGGACGGAACGCAGGCGCGGCGCGGCGGGACGAATTGGGCGCTCGTCAAACGTGAGGCGCAGCAGTTGCTCGAGTGGAAGCAGAGGATTTACCTGGAGGCGGAGAAGGCGGGGCGGGACGGGGGCGCGGAGGGGAAGAGTCTCGAGGGGTTGCGGAGGGATCTGGAGCTGGTCGGGGAGCAGGTGGAGGGGTTGGAGGGGCATTTGAGGAAGCGGGAGAATGAGCTGGAGAGTGTGCGGCGGGAGGTGAGGGAGGTAAGATGAGATGAGATACCTAGGTAGGCTCTGGGGCGGAGAGAGCTGGTATGAAAAGCTTTTCAAAGTCAAGAACACTCCGTGGCATTCTTCGCGTGCTGAAGAGGTGTACCTACCTACCTTTGGTCTCTGATTGAAGGGGCGCGGTGTGCGAATCAACGGATCATTCAAGATCACTCGGCCACACGACGGCCGCCTGGCGCCCATTCCTGCTCAGTTCGGACAGGAAGAGTGTTGACCAAGCCTCGCCTCGCTTGTCCTCCGTCGCACTTCGACCTACCTATGGATATGGGCACGGTATCCCAAAGCCTTCCTTCCCACCTTCGAGAGGTGGTGTGCAAAGAATAAGGCTGGATCTGCCACCTGTATTGTCAGCGTGTCGTTGGACATCAGGTGACAGCGGAACGGTCTTCAGGGTTAGATATCTTGAGGCGTGAAGAGCGCCGGATCGAACCATTTGACATCCTGCAGCTGAGGCGTGAATGCAAGAATCCTACAACCTCATGTCTAAAGCCTGTGAGAGAATGCCAGATCCGCTATCTTCTCATCATGCTCCGGGCGTCGATTGATGGCGTGACGGTTCCAGGGTCAGGAATGTGAAAGCCCTGGAGATATCTCGCCGATGGTCAGATGCGACTGTGACTGATCCATCGGCTCGCCTGCCAAGTTATGAGAGACCAAGCAGATCGTGGTCGTCGTTTCGGAGCGGTCGCAAGTCCCAAGATCGAGAGCAGAGGTTTCCACAAATCATTGAGAGAAGACCGCTAGAATCTCAGCTGCAGAACAATGTACGGCTGGCCAGAATTCACAAGAGGGACAAGGAAAGGGGTACCGAGTATCTAACATCTTGAAGCTAATTGAAGTATCGTCCCAACATCAAGTCCAAACCTGTCCTTCGCGATCAAAGTCATTCGAAATAGGCTCTACAAATTTACAGGTAAAAGGAAAGTAGAAACCACGTAAATGACTCGCAAGCAGCCGGGATTCCATTACCACCCTCGGCTGTTTTCATCATATCCGACAGCCTATTCTGCGACAAGCATCTCACGTAACGACTTAGGCGTCCAGTTCCGTTGGCGAAACATTCCGTAGGCTGTTTGGACTCAAATCCAAGTGATCGATGCGGTCAACGACCGTGTCGAGATCTGTGCGTATTGGTAGTAGAGGTTGTTCGGTAGTCTGCACGTGGGCCATTGCTTGACTTTCCACAGAACTAGCCCCTTGACTTGCCGAGGAAGGGGTTTGATGACTTCCTACAGAATCAAGTCTTGCACTTTTCGGTTCGGCGTTTTCCTCGTATTCTGTAGGAAAGTTGAGAGGTCTATTCTGGGTGTTGTTTCGAGAGGACTGAACGAGACCTTCGTTTCTCTCTGTCGAACTTTCCTCATCCACGTGACTGGGAGTGTTGTCCGGTTTTTCGGGTTTCTTAGAAAGGGTGGCCGGATTAACGAGCCTTGGATGTTGAGGATTCTTGCCATCGTAAATCCCAAGTAATTCACCCTGTTTGGTAACTGGCACCACTGAAGGTCCCGTACAGTTGGTCCAGGTTCCAAGCCCTAGTTCTTCGTGAGCCATTCGCTGCAATTGAAGGGTATCGTTGCTGAACCATTCCACGCTAGAAATCTTGAGTATGCCACGACGTTCGAGCCAGCCAAGAATAGATTCTAGAGTAGCTTCAAGGAATGTAATCGAAATCCCGAGAATCAGGATAATCATAAGCCACATCATCGAAAAGTTTGTATAGACGGTCGAGATAATTTTCTAAAGAGTCGTCAGGTCTATGCCTTACGCAAAATAAGAAAAACGAGTGTCTTCTGTTCGTCTCACCACTTGCGATTACCCTACCATGCCTGCGCAGGAAACAGGTTGATTGAGATATAAGATAAAGAGAGGTATCTACTTACTTGGCTCTGGCAAAGATACTTCTCTTCTGTGTTCGAAGGTCTCTGCCAGAAATCTTTCAACATCACAGGATCTCCTGGGCCAACTGCAAAATCTAGGAGGTTGCCTTGAATAGAGGCTAAACTAATGCTGTTCCAGTGCTCGACTTCCAATTGCCACTGGTTGGCTGGTAATGGAGCTTGAACACCGTAGCTCAGACGGAATCTTGATGTCAAAGCCGAAGCTTTAAGACTTGCTATCACCCCTGCCATTGAAATACCAGCATTAAGGATCCAATAAGCCAGTCTGTCTTTCCGCGTTTCTGGTGGGGTTAAGGCAAAGTTGGTATCAAAATTACCTCCCCATGGAGAGCAGCCTTGTTCAGGAGGCACGTTAGGCTCACAGGTCTGATATTGTAACTTGCACCCCAAAGCAGGGGCTGTCTCGTCTGCGTAGTAGGGAAGAAATGACTCTTGGTATAGCCAAGACAAGTTATGTGAGCCTGCTTGATGTGCAGAATACCACGGATCATCAACCGGGCTACTAAACTCAATCCCATTGGCCGAAAGGAAGAACACCGTAACGTCGCCATCGGCCTCTCGAAGATCTTCAATCGGAATAAATTGCGATAGGCTACGAATTTCTGACCCGTTTAGTACAAGCGAAGAAAGCGCACTTATATGATTAGCCCACAGGTTTTTCGATTCTTAGTGATAACCTACTCAACTCGGTAGTCGGGCGACGCAGGGTAATCCGATTCCCATCTGATCTCATCGATCGATTGTCGTGGCATTTCGTATGTGAAATTGCCCGTCTTTGGGTAGGCGTATTGTATCCTTGGCCCATAGAAGTACTGCGCATACGGTTTGTCACGAGAGTAATAACTGGTCTTCCGGTAACCTTCCGTTTTAAGGGGTGCACAGTGAGTAAGAATTCTGTAATCGAATTGGAAATCATTAGGCGCATTGAATCCGAGGTCTCTCTGGGTATTTAAATAGCCTGTATCAATAAGAATATTGTTATTTGTGTTCTGACAAATTCTTTCTCGAAATGGGCAGCCTGCGTTTCGATCGACCACACTAGGAAGAAATTTCTTAATATATGGTCCATTGCAATCTCCTGCTTTTGTATTATTAGAATAGCATCTCTGCGCATAATCGGCGTACGATGTTCCACGTTCAGTGACCCACGGGGTGTAAACATCGGCCATTAGTTCTGACAGCGATTGACCTGATGAAGCATTCAATGATAGTATGCCGCATTCGGGACTCGAGATTAGAACTTCGTTTCCTATTGCCGTACTAAGTTTTGACGAAAAAATACTTCCGAGTGTAAATCCTGCTGTGATGAATGCGGTGAAAGTAAGCAGAGGCAAAATCCGGAAGAATGGTCGGTAGGCCTTGGAGTGCCACGCCCATAATACACGAATAAAGCTCACGAGAGCAGCTTTTTCATCGAGGGTATTTCGTAGAATTGCCTGGCGTTGGTGATACAGTCCATCCTGCGGCACTGGCTCTGATAGAAGTAATTGATGTAAGACAAAACAGGCAATTCGCCAAAGCCGAGAACTCGTAAAGGTAACAAACAGAGCGAGGAAGGCTGTAAGTAAAGCTCCATTTCGGTGGCTCAAGGTAAGAACTGCTCCAGTGATCCGGCCTCCTTTAGCCCAATTCGTCCAAACACCGAGGTAGACAGGATAGTTAATCGTACCAGAGTCTGGCATATTTGCGGAACAATAGACTTGCTAATGAAATGACAGAAAGAACAAACTTTGGAGCAAGCTGGCGCAGCTTGAGTTCCAGGTCCGGAATGACTTGAACTTTTATATGTTCACGGGAAAGTTTTGATCCTGGAAGTCAGGAAGATTCCAGACTGTAGCAGTTGACAAAGCAGAGCAGAGCAGGGCAGAGCAAGGCGAAAGAACAAGCAAGGATATGCACTGCGACGCTCTAACTTTCAACCCGACCTATTGTTGTATATGAGGCTGACTGTCTGTATTGGGAATGCAGCCCCGCTTAACCATTTCCATGTTCGAAAGGCATGTGAGAGTCTTTGGAAGAACCTCTTGTAGTTATCCGAGCTATTGGACAGGGAATATTGGGAAAGACAGGGGGCATTCAGGGCTTGGGAAAAGACTTGCCTTCGCTCAATTGGTCTGCAGCCATTTTTGCAACATTTCTCCACCTTCCTTTCGGAGCCTTAAGGAGGGCTTGATGTATGGAAAAAGGGGGGAGCGTCTTTGTCGCTGCAACCTAGTAGATAAGCAAAGGTCTTATGAGAAATCATGCTGTATCACGGGATAGTGATTTCGCCTACGGACTATGCCCGCAGATAGCAGTTGCACTTCGGCGCTGAATGGCCCCATGCGTAGATAGGACCAATGTAGAAAGGGCGCCCTGACAGCTAGACTGTGCTTCGCGATCACGTTGGAACCGAAATTGGCCCCATCTCTGCGTTCTGCACGTAATCCAAAGGGCCTGCAACGCTTTTTGTCTGCAGTAGCTTCTTTTCGAAGCCGACACGTCAGACAGATAGGTGACGGTATTTTCTGCGAGTTCGTGACCGCTGAAAATCGCGAACTGCATTGAAATCCAAGCCAAGGATCTCATGCAGGGTCCTACGGCGCACACATATGAGGGGCTTTCAGGTATGGGAACGCGTTTCTTCAATTCCCATCTCTTCCATAAGTCCTCATTCTTTTTGAAAGGCTGGTTGTTGAGGTGGTCAACTAGGTTGGCAACTGTAATGCCGCAATCCAGGAATCTCTCAAGAACAAACAATACAGCGCCGGCAAGAGTCACTATCAGAAGAGTGGAGTGAGCTATAGTCGTACAAAGGCTACTTCTCGTGCGTCCGAGCAATTTCAGCTGGACGCTTTTGAGAGAGCACATTGGCGAATTCTGGGGTGTGGGATGCTGCGAGCAATCCATAGGTGTTCAGCGCTTGACGAGTATTGGAAGCAGAGTGGGACAAGAACGAGGAAGGGATAATAGAAGTTTCTGGTCCTACGCTTCAATGAGGTAAAAATGAGGCTTTGAGCCTTTAATTTGGTGACTGAATTGTGAAGATGTTCTGGCCGAACACGAGAGGCTAATCGCCGTGGGATTTGCCTAGAGAGAGGGCCTTACGTGCATGAACACCTGCAGCCACGGATTGTCTAATGGAGCAGTCTCCATGACATCTGGATAATGAACAATGGATAATGAATAATGGATTAATAATATGCAACTCAAGATCTAATCTGCATTAGGCGCTAAATATTACAAATCTGTCCAGAGCCTGAGCACGTCTCGCTACGCCAACCGTCAATCCGAGCTCTCGATGCCCGTCATAGTGTCTCCATGCTTGTTAGGTAGCCAAATCTATCCCTACCGCATCCCCGTAGGGAAGACGCTCGTCGGCAGCTCCGGCCTTGCTTCCGCTCTCCCTGTCCAGGCACCCATGAGCATCACGAAGTTTGATGAGGCTTCAGCTGCTTGGTTGGGTTCTTTCCCTCGCCTGAAGAAGAAAGCCCAAGTTTGGCAGAAAAGATGCTCGAGCGATTACGCAGCAACTTAGAACAGAATCACGGCTTACTACGGTCACAGGGGTAACAAATGTTAGCGATCTCCACTACCCTACTAAGTTTCACGTACACATACAGCCTCCAGAGGGCGGCAAGCATTCCTATTCATGTAACATATACGCTGATTTACCAACATTACAGAGGGCCAAGAGAAGTTTAGTAGGCTTGTGAACACGGTAAGAGACGGAAGAGATTAAGGGTGATCTACAGCTAGACCCGAAGCGGCAAGATTGATGGTTCGATGTCCATAGCAATCGCTTTAAAAGCTATCATCTAGCCGCGACGGCAGCCTATCTTGCATATGAGATTGAGGTGTGATGGTTTCGATTTCGCCTCTGAGACCTTGAGTTGCTTGACAACTCCTGGGAAAATTCCGGTCTCGCGGAGGTCCGGTTTGTGATAGGTTACTTGTGAAAGATGTCTGGCTTCCACATCAACCCGGAACTGCAAAGGAAATCTTATCATAGCAACGTTCGTTATGAATCACGTCGACTCGGAGTGAGCCGCTTCTCTGACTCAACAGCTCACGCCTTGCCGAGACAGAGATGGTCTTCATACAAATTTCCGAATTGAGCTAATTGCCCGTCTCGTCGCCTTCACAGCTGAGGTAATAGGCGTGACGGGAGCCTATCTCTTGTGCTGCATTGCCCCCAAAAGTTAAAAGTCGAGAGTTGACATGCAGGCCTCTCGACACCCGACAGCCACCGCCGTTCGGAAATGTTTCACTTGATGATCGTTCACGAGGCTTGCGATCAGCATGCCTCTTGAAGGCTCAATGCCAGAAGACGTTGTTTCTGTTTGGGTGGCCTGGTTGGATCAGTGATCGCGAGCACTTTCCCTCGCCGTATCCGAATTGGATAATGACCCCCGGCTGCTTGTCTCAGTGAGTGATGGATATCACGACTCAAAGCTTTGGCCCCTAGAATCAGTGATGACTCGCAGACCTTTCGGCCCCAACCAAGTTCAGAGACGAGATTTACGAGACCTCGGACAACCCAGCCTTAGACATTTACCACCTTATAGGACCGACCGAGGTGGTATTAAATCGACGAATCGATCATAGATTAAAGACAGACCAAACATCGCGTCAGCAGATCAATAGGGGTTAGTTAGAACTTTGGGGGCTGCTTTGGTTCTCTTGATTGATCATAGATATCTCAAAAGCCTAATCATAAGACCTAGAACCCACAATCCGGAAAATGCATCCTACTCTCAAGCGGTCAAATACCGGACCGCCATCCTCCCACGCGGATTCAAACCAACGCTTTATCCCCGAACCTGATACGAAAACATATCTCAGCCTAATACCCTACCAAAACTCTCAACCCCCACCGCCGGCAGAAGGGTCCCCATAAAATACCATACCCGCACACCTTCACCACATCCCCGCCTAGACCATCTATCCCGGCCGGGGAACAACTTAGACCGTCGGGCTGGGTTACCTCATCCCTCGGCGGCGGCCCGATTGGCCAAAAGCAGGAACAGCCCTTTCGGGCAGGAATCCCGCGGAGGATTGATAGGATGTGTTCGACGTAACGCAGAACGGAGCGTTGCTTTCTGAAGGTGTGGCGTGTGCGAAAGAATATGGCTGTGCTTATGATGGGCGAAATAGTGGAGGTGGCGAGCGTCCCGAACCCTAGCTGCTCGCCGCTATATAGGGGCGAACGGCTTCGGAGACCAATTAGCGTCTCCACACGTCTAAAATGACCGCAGGAGACTTCGCTGACTATGCACGGACTAATTGATTAAAGAAGATCCTGGTATCTCTGAAATATGGCACCGCTATTGGTGACGTGTTTTAGTATTCGCCGTCCATGCCAACCAATTCTCGAGTTGAAGGTTGGATCAGACCCAATGATCGTGGCAAAGAACATGGAGATGGTTCCTAAAGACTCAATGGAGCTAGCTTGGATGCTTACGTTATTAGTGATAGTTTTGGATTTGACCACAGAATCTCGCAGCTACGGATGAATGGGATTGACAAACTCGAGCCGGAGCTAGATTTGAATGCTCATGCCGCCGCGAATATGACGACCGACCCAAAGCTCCTCTTCGGGACAGAAGACACCAAATTCGAAGAACACAGCATTAAGCGTCCCGGATGGATGTACGACAGATCCTTTCTCGTTTCCCGCAAGCTCGAGTAGAATGTCAAGGCTTTTGAAGACCTCACAGACCAGTAGCAATAGAAGAACTGTGAAAGCAAAGCGCACATGGGCGCAAAGCTGATGGGGGCGGTGGCAAAGTGGTGAGTACAATATTGAGGCATTGATCCTTCGCCTTGCGGGGATAATACTACTTCGCTGCTGACTCACAATGATTGCTCCACTGGCTGTGCCTGACTTTTACAAAGAGGACTCGAAAGCTCCCGACACAGCAATATTGATCAATAAACCCACTCACGCGGATAAAGTATGTCCTGCGTCCGCACACATTTGAAAGACCAATATGCGGGAAATTTTTACGAGTAATGACCACGATCGGAGCGCTCTCCGGACAAGAACAAGCCGCAACAACGTCCCACTACAAGCAAACACGAAACCGCCGGACCGACGCGCGGACTCTTGTTTGCAAGCTACGAAGGTCACTTTGAGGATGGGTTCCAACACATGCAGGGGAACTAGAGCATCCATATCAGTAGGTATGTCATTGTGCCGTTGGATATCGTCCCGTCGACGCGAAGGCATGCCGTCCCGGAGTGAAAGAGTGCTGAGGATGCCCAGGCGCGCTCCATCGCACTTCGATGTACCTGTGGATATAAGCGAGGGATCTCAAAGCCTCCCTTCTCACCTCTAAAAGGCGGTTAAAAAAAAGAGGCTGAATAGATCGCCTATCTTCTTAGTGTGTCTTTAGGCGTCTATTAAAGACGGGACCGGCATCAAGGTGAGATAGTCCGAACAGGAAGAAGAGTACTACAGGGATTTGATCTGCTCCGCGCCCTAATCTCGAGTATAAATATATGAATGCTACAGCTTTACGTATAAAGTCTGTAAGAGAATGTCAGATCTATTGTCTTTTTAGATATTTTTACTACAGAACATTCAATGGCGCGATATTTTCTAATATCAGATAATCGAAAAAGAATCGTGCTGATTAAATTTCGGCTATCGTATATAAATACTTTTTAAATAACAGTTCTATCTAAACAATTGCCGAATCGTGAGACGTTAATTTGAAAGGTCCGCCAGGAACCACGCCTTCGGCTTCCGAGGTATAACAATGAGCCGGCACTGGCCAAGCACAAATCCAAATGCTCTTCAGACCAACGTCACAACTCTTCTTTCGCACTCAGCAAATGGGTCGCTGCTCAGGGGTCCAAAAAGTTTCCCTACCCCTACCCTGGCATATCGGTCCTGCCACTCCATATCTTGAACCACGAGAACATCCCAGAACAAACGAAATGGCGGATTCTTCTTCGCTTCCTCTTCCTTGGGACCCCACTCGCCAAGATTTGTGCATATCATCTCCATACACAGGACTTCCGTTCCCGAGTCCGGCGTAGTAGAGTCAAAACTACACATGCCGATCCCGCTCCCGAATTCGACAGGGCTGTTTGAATCGGGGGCGCGGAGCTCGTAGACATCTCGTCTCGGTTCCCAGGTCCCACCATACACGCCCACATTGAACCATTCTTTGCGGTCCTCCATTTTCACGACGATGAAGCGCTGTATCCGGGTCCGGAGGGTGATGATGCCGGATTCCACAGTCGAGCTGAGCCGCTGCCCTGTCCACCGGGTCTCGACATCCAAGACTTTAGCTTTATGCCGGATGCTAAGCTCCTGGAGAGATAAGGCGTAGCGTGCCCATGGCATGATGCGAACCCCTGGTAAGGAGAACCACGACCAGGAGGGCACGCCGGGGATCCGAGGAGCCGGGCTTTCAACGTACCATAGGCAATCTTCCACGATCTGGCTGTTCCACAGCCCCGCTAGGCACTCGTCCCTGGATTGCTTTTCCATGTGTTTAGTCAATCCAGCAAAAGCAGCGAAGCGGTCATTAAGGTCGGTCATCAATCTGCCGGTGTAGTCGCTCACAAGAGACCACCATGTGCTACTAAACTCGCGAGAGTTCCCGGGAAGCAATTGAGGAAAAAGTGGCGAGCTGTTGTATGCCCCGTCTTCGGAGGTAGTCCTTTCTCTACACTCCCAATACAGTTGATCGGTGGAAAAGTGTACAGTTCGGCGCGAGAGAGTGGTTTCTTGCAAGGTCCAGGCTCTGTGATACAAGGGAGATTCGCTTAAGGAGTCAAGAACGTCTACAGCGCAGCGAATGCGCGTAAAATGGCCGCTGTTAAGTTCGGATTTCTGGATCTTCATTGCAGGCGTTCGAGTGTGTAGAAACCCTTCACTGGCGGCAGTAGATGTAGTTGCGGCAATAGTGAGGAAAGCATTCTGATAGACAGATGCCATCGTTGCTGATTCGCGTTGCCAGTCATCCTTATCGTCCTGGACCACGCAAAGGGCATCAACCCACAGATACCTGATCTTCAGCTTTCGAGCCATGTAGACAGCGTCTCGCAATGTTAAAGGTAAATTCCCTTCCTGGAATCCTCGCATTCGTGCACTCAAAGTCTTGGTCGTCGTAGTAAAGGCTGAAGGATGGGGCCCCCAACAATATGTCAACGCGGCATATCTTTTTGACTTCAGCTGGGAAGAAGGAACAAGCCTGATCAGAGATGAAATTCCACCGCAGCCTATATCTAAAAGCCTGGTAGGCATGAATGTGGCGGCATCGGAGCAGCAATTATGGCGTGACTCGCAATCTGAGAGCCAGTCCTGAAGCTCTGGAATACTAGCTTCAAATGCATGTGGACTCGGTGAGCCCCATATAGCCCTCTGTGACAAGCTGGAGGATGCCGAAGATCTAGTCAGTGGATGATTTTGATGGAAGAACGCAAAATCGAGGAATGGAAGTAGTTTAGCATATGAACCTGTGTGCGAGAGCAACCTTCTTGTAGCTCTTTTGAAGCGACAGAGCAAGAATCAGATCAACTCACCTACTATCCTCCGTGCAAGTGATCAAATCCGCCGTCGACACGATCTCGTTCCACCCTAACACGTCTAAACGCCTCAATCCCCATTCTGGCCAATTTTTGAATGAGTCGATCACCCAATAAGGCTTATGACCCATGTGACGCCGTTGAATTGGCTTCGTCCGGTCATTGCGATCAAGAAGTTCCACATACAGCCGACATAGGTCACAGCTCAGGCTCGATTTCTCTAGGGCACGCAAATTAGGGTGGTGCTTCTCACGGCTCGCTTCCGAGCCAGGATTTCCTGAGAGGTCACTGTTCTTGCACAACTCGCAGAGAGGCATAGTACCGGAGAGGCAAGCAGAAACCCATGACTCGATAAAGAAATGTGTGATGAGCGGGAAAAGGTTGTAAGGATTGGAATTCTAGGTGACATGGATGTCAGAACTTATTTTGGTGTGCTGACTGCGGCTCGTCGCCGTCACCGCTATCATAGTACTGCGGGCACGGCAGCTGAAGCGAGCTCCTAGCCATCGATAGAACACGTTGCCACAGCTACAGCCTTGGAATCCCATACTCATCAGAGACGAATGCGTCCCCCAAGCTGTGGAAAATTCATCGTTCACAGGAATGGTTGTTTTGCTTGTGTGCGAAGACAAAAATTTTAGGAGCCTAACCCCCACCTTCTCTACTTACAAGGACGACGATGTAGGAAAGTAAAGGTCACGACCGCACCTACAGCAGGACCTCCTTATCTGACGCACTTTCCCGCCGATGAAAGATAGCGTTTTCTAGCCTCCACTCTCGCTACTAAGCGGCATCGATAGCCCGTGTACGGACCTAGTACCTTCAGTAGGATGACGAAGGCCACAGGGTGACGTGGAAATTTTACTTCTTAATGATTGCTTGTATTAAGATTCACTGTTCCAGCAATGTTGCACGATATCTAAAAGCCAATGAATGAGGCAAGGTAGAATAATCGTAATCCCGATAAAGTCCGGGTATTAAACTGCGCACGCCGGTCAAACCTTTGTTGCTGGCATGCCGTTGTCTAGTAAGAAAAAAAGAGTTCCCACGCCAAAGACATCCGAAGTTTCCAGTCTCTGCCGAGATTCCCATGCTACCCGTTTGGAAATGCTATGCTCAAGCCTTTTATGCCCACCGTAATCCTTGTTACGCCTCTTCCTCCTCAATCGCCACCCCATCCATCGGCGCCGTCTCCAACCCATCTGTACCTTTCTTCAAACTCTTTTGAAATTCCCTCTGCATGCCAAATTTAACCGCATCCAATACCGTATCCACCGTCATCTTCGGCGCGTATCTCGGCTGGGTCCCTTCCTGGAACACTCCCGTGCGAACCAGAATCGAGAACCACGACGCGTCCTCCGAGACGTCCGACTCGTCGAACTCGTTCGTGCCCCGAACATCGCTCTCCGGTGTGTCGCCAACAAAGTACACCGTGTCGGGCGGCGCGTCGATGCCGTGTGTGTCCTTGCGCCACTGGCGAAGGAGGCGGGTGGCGAATTGAAAAGTGCCGAGCTGGGGCTTTCCGAAAGCGATCGTCTTCAGGTCGTGGCCCGTGACGGCCTTGAACATGGCTTCGAGCGAGGCGCGGAGCGCACCCATGCCCAGCCGTGTGTGTTCGTGCGAGGTAGACCAGACGATGTCATTGTGGGAGAAGTAGATGGGAGGCCCTTCGTCGAAGGTTTCGGAGCGCGTGCCCAGGCGGCCGTGCTTAGACATACATAGGTCGAGGATGATTTGTTGGTCGCCGGCCCAGTCGCGGCTGTCGGCGAAGACGAAGACAGCTTGGATCTCGACATCGTTGAAGTTGCGGAGACGCGAGTTATCGAGTTCGCGGTCAGTGAGCTTGCGGAAGGGGGTCGTGTCTTTGTTGTCTTTGATGATATCGCCTGGTGTGACAACATCGCAGAAGCCGTACCCTTCAGCTACTTGGCGGCATTTCTCGCCTTCTCCGCCCACAACGAGGACCGTGTGGTACTTTTCTGCCATTTCTCTCATTGGCGTGTGACCGCAAATGAACTGACCAGGAGAGACTTCGAGTTCGAGCTGGCGGGAGAGGTCGATGCACCGTTCTTCTTCGGTCTTGCCGCCACCGTTGGTGACAAAAATGTAAGGTCTAGAAGAATTGTGTTAGTTATGTACCTGGGAAGACGACATGAGAGGTGAGGTGGCTGACACTTTAATCCCAAATTCATTTTCGCCGTTGAGAGCTTTCATAGCCTCGACAGCAGCCGGGATCGGCTTGCCTCCTCGTATTAGCACGCCATCAATATCAAAGGCGTAAGCGTATTTGTCGGTTGTGCGTAGCCCTTTCTGGCCCACAAGCTCTTCCTGGCTGTCTGGAGTTGCGATGCCGCTTTCGACTGGAGTCGATTCATTTGAATCATGTTGAAGATGGTACTTGGCGATCTCCATGGCCAGTGCCGTCTCATGGGCCGAGCTCTTTCGCTCATGGTGGATGTTTTCAGGTGGTCCGACTATGGTAGGACCTTGGTAAAGGTCTGTTCTCTGTGCGGCCATACTGGAGAGGCGGCGGGGTTGAGGGGAGGTGGAAGATTTGCGGGTGGTGGTGGGAGAAATTAAAGTCGTCAAAGGTGAGTCGGAGGCCATTTTGTAGACGTGAATGAAGTAACTTTAATTGTGCTATTTGGTGAAGCGGACAAACGGGCAGGTGCGGCCAGTGAAACGCTGGTAGTCGCTAGCTCACAGCAGCATAATCCAGCGGTCTGGCAGACAGAGCCAGCCGAGATTGGCGGGTGGATCAAAACGGAGACAGATGCTAAATAAATGGATTCATTGGGTTACAGAGAACGAAATCTATGGTTCAGGGACAGATGGTCAAGGTTGTGGATGGTCTCCGGATGGTACAGCTTGGAGCGGACGATTCGGCTTCTGCTAACCTTGATATCCTTCTCGCACTTTGACTAATCGACGGTACAGCGTTGCAGTGGACGAAGGCAAATGGAAGGCAAACGCGGTCAAGGGTGAAGATGCTGGTGGTCAAAGTGGGCCAGAGATATCAGCTCGAGATATCATTTTGAATGATGGGTGTGCTTTGACACTGCAAAGGTCCGCTAGTTGTGCATGGAACATGACGTCTTAGCCTCGCTATCGCCATCACCACTTGGGACCAATCGAGCGGTCAAAAGCAAGCACCGTGGTGGCAGATCTCTGAGGGCCAAAAGCTGTGGATCATGGACGAGAATGAGTAGGAAGATTGTTGCGTAGAGTGGAGAAAGTCGAAGAAAAAAGCGGCTCTATTTGCCGAAAAAATCCCACTCTCTATGCGACAATCTTCACAACGTGGCGGGCCGCGACATGTGCTCAAACTGATGCCTGATGCTGCAACTTCCTGGTCGATCATCCAGATAGAGTCCATCTTCGTTGCTTGTCTGCTTCCCTTTTAGACCTGATCCCTGGACATTGCCGTGCTCCCGCGCGTGGTGACGTGCCAAAACAACATCGAACGTCAGCATGGTAATGACTACGTTCATTCATCCCCTTTCTCGCGCAAAACACCGTTCTCGAGCTGCACGTCATCCAATCGAGTCGCTTGTGGCGAATTGAAAGTTACGAAAAGAGGCAGCGGTGCTGTAGATCGTTGAGGTATCCAAGTCACTTACACTGTGTGATCGAGATGCGGTATGAGGCACTTGATTCTAGAACTAGGTGTGGAGACAAGCAGTTGAGGGTTGCATATTGATAAGCTTACTCGGACAGCTGAACGTGCTTGAGAATTAGACGTTAGAAACGTGGAACATGTGAAGATATATTATATATGCGGTGAGTCCCCGGTGCTCTCCTTGGCCGGAAGCGCTCTCCGGCCGCTGACAGGGGGACCGCGAGATTGGACGAATGCGTCTTTTTTTCTGCCAAACGCCATCGCTAAGCAACGAACAAAACAGGTGTTCTACATAGATGCGACAAGGCCAACAGCAAGACACTATATCTTAAAATCTTCCTGTAACCAATGCTTGACCACGATCTTGCCCTCTTCAAATTTAGGCCTATTACTCCGTACAATAATGGCAGCGTGGCTGTGGTTGCTCTTGTGAATCCAGACGCCATATTTTTTGAACCCGACATCGTCCAACGCCTTGATCATTGCAAATTGTTCTTGCGTGAGGGCCAGGGTCGGGAAGTCAGGAGCTCGTAATTTCGTAGGCTCGCTGCACACGTCTGAATTGGCCAATGACTTCTCCGATGGTGTTGACTCAACAGCTTTATCAGAGGTGGTTGGTGAGCTGTCGTCATATTTTAGGCTACTGTTTGTATCACCCTTGGCAAGCTCCTCTGTACCATGCGAGAGATATTCCTGGCCTTGCGACGCATTGACATTCTCAAATGCATCTTCAACCGCCTGTCGGACCCCTTGGACCATTAGAGGGACACGGTAAGTGCGGAAGCCGAGACTGTCATCGTCCTCATGTAGCCGAATCCTCTTGTTGCTTCGTGCAGTTTGGATGACGGAGTTGACGGCAAACACGATCGTGCCAATGGGAATGAAAATGACCAACGCAAGGTAGATGGGAAGTCTGGAAAACAATGTCTGCCCCTGGCCGTAGGCCCTTTCATAGAAGGATGGAAGTTCCTCTTCTCGTAATTGTTCAGCAGGAAGTTCTGGATCCAGCACCACAGGCTCATACCCCTTGACAAAGTTGATCTTGAGCTGATTTATACAGGAATAGGGGTCGGTGCGAGATATGCTGGTCGTGTAGTAGACCGCGGATCTGTCGTTGAGAATATTCGTGTACAGGCATCGCTTCTCGAACATGGCGAGAGCTTCTATGAAGATACTATCCGGATCTGCGAGAACGCTGAGGAGCGGTCGACCCGTATCGCGAAACTTGTCAATCAAAAAGAGCTGCCGTCCCGATAGGGATAACGTCCTAGCACCCAGAACATTCCAGACCTGGTTTGCATAGCCCCTGAGCGGTGTCCGAACGCCTAGGTGAGGCGTCGCAAAAGTTGTGAAGTTGACGGGCTGCAGCCTTTTGAACCAGCCTCTTGAATGTAGTAAACCGATTACATAGCGAGCGACAAGTCCTCCGAGGGAGTACCCGACCATACTTAATTTTGTGATCTTATGGCCATCTCTTGCCAGCTGTTCCAGCGTGTCTTCTATCTCTTTGACAACTCGCTCCCCGCCGCATTCGATGCCGTCGTAGGTGAAGCTACCAGCATTGCGTTTCACGGCGAGAACAACGAGCTTGTTGCCGTATTGAGAGCGAAGAGCGTCCGCGACATAGCCAAGGTGGCCGGGGTTTCCCCAGAGCCTGTACATTGTTTAGTTCGGGTTTCCTTGCGAGATTCCCTTCGCTCACCCATGGACTAGGACACAAAGATGATCTACATCTCGTGAGATCTGAGGCACGTCCATCCTTTCCTCCGCTTCCATTTTGTCAAGTTGGGTTGTAAGTGAGGGTGAGGGTAGTGGTTTGGCGGCGATACCTGGTACCTTAAAGGCTTCCGTTTCACGGACGTACGCGATCCGGGGCGCTGGGCCCCTGAGATCCGGCCGGTTGGGTTGCGCCGACTCCTGCGCTCGCCAAGCCGGACTAAGGCGGTGGATGGTACGGAATGATGATGTCGACGTACTGTACGATACTTCTGCTGCTTACCCTCACTACCTTATGTCCGCTATTGAGATATTCAAGAAAAGCAGATCGCAAAGTCTATGATCACTCAAGGAGTGAGCAGGCCAATTTCCAGTCACCTTGGGAGATGGATAAGACCATGATCAAAAAGACGTGGAATCGAATAATGAAGGGCAGGCTCTCGGGCATGTACGGTACATGTGCTCTAAGCGCCCCCGTGAAGCCTCAAAAGAACAACTCCGCGGTCAGGCATGGACTTAGAAGCTCGAATTTCTAATAGCGTTAATGTCGCTTGATCTGCCGCTCTCGCACGCTCTTCCCACTGCTGCGTGTATTTGCTTATTTCTTTGCCGCCCCCGTTTTTGGCCAATGACCCATCCAATACCGCTCTCCTTCTACTTCACGTACCACCTCCCCTGCAGACAGCTCCAAGGCATCTCCAGCAAGAAGCTCCACTGGTGGCTGGGGTGGAGAGTTACGGGACTCATGGGCTAGCGAAGGATGTACTTCCGCTTCCAATTCCGATTTGTCTATCTGCATCCGAGCGCGTACGCCAGCCGCAACCGTCGCGTCAAGCTCTGCCTTTTGTGAGCTATCCTTCGCCTCGCTATATGCCGAGGTGCTCTGGGAGAGCACGGCGGCTTCTGCGCCGCCAAAGTCATCAGTTCGGCGCTGCTTTAGGCAGGCTGCGCTGATGTAGATGACTATGAGGACAATACCAACGCTGCTGAGAGACGGGATGAGAATGTAGACAAGGGAAAAGGTGCTTTCGGGAGCGTCGCCATCGTTACTCGGCCAAACGGTGGTGATGGATGTAGGAGAGAAGGACAAGGTCGATGGTAGTAAGACTGTTGAATTTGATGTGGGGGATGACTGGTTAGGGAAAGATTCGACGATGGAAAAGTTGCCACTGTGGCAGACGGAGTCATTTCCATCATTGTCGGGAAGCGTGAGTTGGATTTGATAGCCGTCTCTGGCGATGTGTAACTAGGTTATGGGGGTGATTCAAGGTCAAGCACAGAGAGATGTGACTTACCCAGCAGGGACAACTTGGCGAATGAATTGCATGTTAATGGCAACGGTAGCATTTTTCCCAGGAGATTTGGTACGTGTAATTTTTCCTTTATTGCCGGCGCCTTCGACATCGAGAAGCCAAATGTCAAGCTTTATGAACTTTCTAGGATCCTGTTAGACATGATCGTATGTTTCTGAGGTCGACAATGCTTTTCTAAAACTCGTTTCCCTCTTGTGAGCAGGTGCTATCGCTGACGTACTGATTAGTTGAGAACACGACATCGAGTCCCGTTGAAAGGTTAACAAAGTCGCCGGGCTCAGGTTGCAAGACGACGCCCGTGTTGAGATTACCTTGAGCCGTTATGAGGGCCAAATAGGCAAGATAGAAAAAGGGAAACCGGATCATGAACATAGCAGCGTCTGGCGCTGTGGTCGGCCAGTAGCGGAGGATTTGATACTAAGGCACCAAACCATTGCACTAAACAAAGGAGAAGAAGGGAGCGTCGCACAGATATCTGACACGATTTCAACACCATCTGAACGGACAGGAACGACAAGCAAGGTTAGCGACCCTGAGTAGAAATGGAAATGCCTTCCCGCGAGCAATGCAACAACATTGGCTTCCTCGCTGCTTTCCAAATCTCTTCTTTCCCCAGACACAAAGTTGACGGTCTACAATCGGCTCACCATGCAAGTCGTCGGAGCATGTCCGAATTTCAGATTGATATAGCTGCGAGATCGGTTTGATGTTGCTGTAAGGCTGATTTTCATGCAAGTCATTGTGCAGCTTCATGACGATTCTCAAGGGGTTGGACTAGGGTCAGGAGACCCTATTGCGGCGTTCCGACGGCAATGGAAGCGGCAGATAGCTTAATGTATCTTCAGAAATGTAATTGAGACTACATAAACTGTACGTGTAAGGCATGTTACTCCGATTTTTCTTCTGTTCGAGCTTGTTGTCGGTCTCATAATTAACGAGGAGAAAAAAAAGACATCGAGGCAGTAATGGCTTCTCAAGCAGGATTCGACGGCACGGAAGCGCCAGGGATTAGGCTTGCACCTTTCCATTGAGCCGGTCGCTCTTAATGACCTTTTAATGATAGAATTATTATGCCTAAGACTGGTGAGATCTGCGCGATCTAGCCTGATGGCTTAGGCGAGATAAGCTTTTACATATCCCGAGAAATCTATCACCGTGATCATTGATGGCTCTAAGCCTCGGCGGCTATCCTGGGGCAGGAGAAGAGCAATCATTGCATGGAAAATTTCCCGATACTCATGATTTGGGCTTGGAATACGGCTCCATTTGTGGATTAGGATGAAGCACAAGTCTCCGGCTCCTGAAATGAAAGCCCTGCAATTAGTTCCAATACTGGCACTGCATCTATCTAGACATTTCAGGTGCTGCGGCGATGCGCTGTCGATATGATTGCTGGACAGAAGGAATGGGAGTATTGGTGCTGCATCAACGGTATTCCTTGCGATTGAAATGTGTCACTTGCATCTCCACGAGAATCCTGTATGTTTTTAAAGACTCTCGACCGTTGAGGGAACACGTTCAGAGAAGGGCGTAGAAAAGGAGGATTTCTCTCGAGACATGCACCAGCCTTGGAGGTCGGTCATACACCCATATTTTTCAGGAAACCAACGACAAAAGTCATATTTAGCAAGCGCTGAAAACCCGATGTGTCTGGATTCTTTCCGGAAAATTCCTTCGAGATCACCTTACCAACCTAATCGCGGCTATCTATCCGGTCGAGTCCAAGGCTCAGCCCCAACCTCAGCCGAAAAATCAGCCTCACGCCAAGTCGCGATGGGAAAAAGTGGCAGCCTCTCTACTACTTTTGGCCACTGTTCTAATGCTAACGTCTGCCAGCGGAGCGCCAAATCCACCAATAACACCCATTACCCGGCCTCAAAATCCCACAGCACAGGCCAGCTCAACTCAGCCCTCGTAAACTTTATGCCAGAGCCTCCGAAAGCCTCAAGGATCACGTGATCTGAAGTCGAAGGGCCAAGTCGAGGCGCATTCGGTGTCTAAACAGGCCCGGTACCATACTAGGTGGCAAGCTGTTCCTGATGAAGGCATAGCATGAATCTCCGTCCACGTGGTTAACCGAGTGTCTGAAGGAGCCCGGTAAAAGTTACCCGGCATCGAGTAGAGCGGATCCGTAATCGCCTTGGCCCATGCAGTTCATAGATGCATTGCGCATCGGCCCGCAATGCACAGCTTGAGGCTCATTTGAAAGATAATGTATATTTATGTCAGGACGGGAGCTGGTAAGACAATGATGCGGAAATAGGAAATAGGTGCATGAAGCTTGGAATGATCTCAAGTTCCTTGAGCGCTGTGGTACAAAGACTTTGCCCCAATTCTATCCACGTGAAAATAGGATCCGAAATTTGGAGTTGCCACGTGGGAGAAGGATGACACGCATGGAAACACTAAAAGTGCTGGTCAGGCATACTTGTATGCTGTGGAGAAGCCAAAAACGCCAAATCCAACCTCCAATTATCGCTTGATTTCCTTCCATTCTATCCTTGAGCCCGTGTCCCGTAGCTCGTTCTATTTCCGACCCGAATTCCTTTTGCAGTCTATTCCGCTATACCATATGCAGCCCCTGAAACGCCTCTCCAATATTCAAAAACCGATGTACAAGAAAAGGGGCATAGGCAAATGAGTGTCCTGTAGATCCCTATCGGAGCAATAATATTCACGTAGAACTAAAAGTTGCAAAAATGCAGATAACGAGTCAGAGAAGCAAGAGGCGCGTGGAAATAGAAATGATTCCTCATCTGACTCACTGTGTTGACCATACTTCGTACAGCCACTGTCCAAATCGTTTCGGTTGAGTTGAGAGGATTTGGTTGAGGTTCGGGTTTGCAAAATCGTATCTCCCTTCGGAGGTGGCAATCAAGTGTTGAGCTCTTTTCTCACGAACTGGGTCTTCGAGAGCGCGCGCGTACAGAAGCTCGTCGTGCAAAGATTCAGTTGCATAATGAGCCACTTCAAAAGCTTGTCCTGTTCCAAAGACTCGTCAGTGATATGGACAGACACCTTGTGTTGCATAAAATATGAAAATCTAGCACTGACCTCCCCAAAGCTGCTCGCCTGCAGCGATAATCCCACTAGCCGATAAACGGTCTCCTCGGAGCCGCATTTCGGTAGGCCATGAAGGGAGATCGAGAGCAGCAACAACATAGCGGGCCACGTCTCTTGCGCTTGTCATGCAAACAAATACTTCCTCGCCTAAGGAGTTGTACAATGGTATCTGGGCTCTCATGTTCTTGAAATCCATCATGAATTGCCCCTCTCCAGCTATACCACTATTGAGTCCAATCTGAGAAGCAGCCATGCCACCAGGACCAAATCTCTCGTAGAATAGACCGCACGTGATGACTGTGTAGGCCATACCCTGCTGCGCGTATTGTTGAAGACGGGTCAGCGCAGCTCTTCTGCCAGAGTCGAGTGGGTCATTGTATGCGCGTGCGGCCGGGCTGCCCTCGAATTCTGAAGGCATGAAGCGGCGTACATGCACTTTAGCGGCGGCATCGATGAGCTTGATTTGCGCCTGTCCGCAGATGGTGGAGATGACAGTGTCAACGCCGGCAAGTTTGTATTGGAGATCGGCAGAGTTGTTGTAGTTAACGGTGAGAACCTGCCATCCCTTCGCAGTCAAACCGGCGTTGGCCTGTACAGGTTAGCATCCGATGTTATACACAGGGCAACAGACATACATGTCGGGAAAGAATGATGAATTGGTGAGAAGTGTTTGTCGCAAGATAATGCGCAATAAGTTGAGCGAGGCCGTTGGTACCCGCGATTGCTACTTTGATCATCTTGTCGATTTGCTCGCTTGAAAAGCTTTGGTATCCGAACAAAACTTTCTGTCCTGAACCAGGCATTATATCTTAGATGTCGTCGAAGGAGAGTATCAAAGAGGATTCAAGAAGCCCCTTGAGGCGCAATACTTATCTCAAAAAGGGACAGTCTCAGCATTCCTAACTGCACTGCCGCCGTATTGGCAATGCTGCATTTGCTGAAAGAGTCAAGGACGGAGGAGAGGAAGCAAAGCACGAAGTAGAATATTGAGTCAATGAAGGCATCAACACGAAGAGCTTGACCAGTTCACTGGTTGTATATCTTTGATGACAAAGTCTGGAGAGAAGAACAAGCGTCGATAGCAAGGGACAAAAAGAGAAATTTGCGTCAAGCCTCCAACAGTGTCTGCAATCCAGAAAATCTTACGAAGAGACAAATGGTGTGGCAAATCCATCAAGGAACTTCCACATGATATCAAGCCCAAGGCACCAGATGTGTACTGGGGCCAGGTACTGGTAACGGGTTCAACCACAGTCAAGGATGCCTAGTCGGAATCTTCCAGGGATCTTAGACCCAGGGCGGCGGTACTGGGGAGTCTTTAACATTTTGGTGTGTTCCTCCCGCTTTAGGTGATGGGAAGCTTGAACGAAATCCACGTGGAAAAACATGAAGGCAGAGAGTTTAGTCATTTTAGGGAAAGTGGCTGGATGAAAGATCGATGCTTTCAGGTACACGGTTCAGAATGACTGAGAGCCCTTCGTCGGGCTACATGACCAATCATTAGCATAAAGTCTACTGTCAACATAGTCTGTATCCTTTGGCGCAGTGTCGATTAGTCAGGTACCTGAAAAGACCGTCGGGGCTCTGCGGCCGCGGCGGGACGTTGTTAGAGCCGCTTGAAATATAGGCCACAACCTTCATGGTGGGTTTAGCTCCTAAGCTGATCCGCCGGTATCACAGCGCTTTGTGTAAGTAAGGAACTTTGCCTCTCATAGGACTGAGGAGGTCGTAAGATAGCCGCAGCTAAAGTTTCATGCTACCCTCGCAGTGGGTAAAGGAGCTTGAGCCGCATCGATCCACAGCGGCCAATACTCATAAGGGAACAAGATGGGCTCTTAGTCTCGGGGGATAAGTAAGCGTAATAACCACGTGCGGCGCGGGTAGTTGTTCGAGGCTTACGTTCATTTTTAGCAAAATGTGACCACCTCATCGGCTGGTGCGATGGTTGCCCGATGTCCTCAGGGGCGAAGTGTAAATCCAAACCTCATGGCTTCGCGAGCAAGAGCATGTAATTGGGACGGTTTGAGCAAGATCGATAAGCAATCGTAAGTCCAGCCGCGAAGGGGCAGTGTGGGAGGGGCCGGTGGGCAGTGACGGCCAAGACTCACGGGATCGACGACCGTGAAGCACGTAAAGGGCCATGTCAGCCCTGGCAGTCGAAGGATTTGGTGAACCAATCATCAGCCGCAGACGCTGGAGACAACGGCTTTTGGGGGCTGAAAAGGGTCAGTAGGACTTCCTTCGCAGAGATCAGATAGCCACTGGGGTAGCAGAAAATTCATTTGAGGTAGTCAATTTCAATGCTGATCTTCAACGAAAAAGCAAGTCGCTGCCGAGGTCGGATTCGAGAAAAGGTTTCTTGCGCTGGGACTTGGAGGGATCCAAAGGCTTGTTCCAAGGCCACGTGCCTTCGCGCCCCCGACGCGATTTCCCCGCAGCCAACAGTTGGGGACCTGCACGAGGGAAACGAACTTAGACTGGTGTATAGTAATATCGTTCCTTGATCAATTAGAATGTTCGTATACTTCACCGTTCCCCAATAAAGGAATGTCTCAATTCAAAACTTGTTCAGTTGTTTCAGCCTGAGGACAAGATCCGCTTCGTCATCAGGTGTCGATCACCTCGTGGATGAAGAATGTGGCTATGAACCGCCGATCAACCACGTTGTAGTCGAGGGTAATCGCACGCTCTTTGGTGTAGAAGATTACCAGTTTGCGGGTTATGTCGATGTGTAATCGTACAATTACCAAAAGAAGCTATGTGCTAAACACCCATGAAGAGCTGATGAGTTAGTTAACCAGAAATAATGGACGGCCTTGTGGCAATAATGCTCTTGATCAAAAGTCAAGTCAGGTGCAAGCCGCGTGTTCTTCTCGACCGAGTGTTCCTAGGAAGATACGAACTGAAATTTCTCCCTGTGCAGTCTAGCGCGAACGTTGTCGTTGACAATTCTCGTAGTACCCACGGAAAGAATCGTCAAAGCCTGTTTAAAGCTCCCAAGCGCAGGTCTTCTACCAAACGCTTCTCCCAGTGCCTAAGGGGAAGTAACACCACATCTGATAATGCCCGCTGGAAATTCTCACCACAAGCACATTTCAACTCCTAGAAAGCCTGCCTAGGATGCAGGATGGCGTACTTTTCATTGAGTATTGAAGCTTTGCTAACGGGCATTATCCGTCCACCTTGCGAAGGGAACATTTCGACGGATCCTGGACCCCATAATAATCGGATGTTCCATATGTCTGAAAACTATATGTAGTACATGCGTCAACAAGGCAAAACAATTCCACAAGATATTTCTCGCATGCTGTTTGGACCTACAAAGACGCTAAGCATTCGAAAAAGTCTCCAAGAGGCGTTGCAGAAGCACCATAGAAGATCTGACATGTGTTCCCTGAGACTGCTGGTGAGATTATAACAGACCACCTGTCCCAAAGTCTTCTCTTTCGGAAACTAGTCGTGCGAATAACATCTATCTTGCTCACCGACATAGAGTCTTTCAACAAGACCTTGCACCTCTAAGGCTTGGAAGCGCGTTTGAGCATAGCAGGTAGAGCACATTGTAGACTCTCTGACGCTAGGCAACTGGAAAATCGTCCAGGCTGCTATCCTAGGGCCTAGGCTAGTTTGGGACAGGTCGAACAAGACACTTGAAGGAATTTATAAGTTTAAAAGAGGTCCATTTGGCAGTAAAAACGTGGAAACCCATTTTGTACGCTCAGTATTGACGGCGTGTGTGCCGTCGAGGTAATTAGAGGCTGAAGAACCTGATAGATTTCGGTGTGCTTTTTGCAGCCTCGGAACCAGTCCCCCACGCGGCGCGCAACATCGGCCCTTGGCGTGACAAGAAGACGCATCTGATCTACGCGACGCGATGCTCTCAGCCCGCCAAACAAATCTCCTCTTTATTTTTAATCTCATGATGGATATGGCTTTACTCTTTGCTTGTATCGTATAATATTGTTATTATCTACTTTCCACTGCAAACCCTCTAATGCCACTCCATGGGAGCTGATCTCCACATTCAATGCATCCCCCTACAGATCACCTCTCAATTGAGGCTCCTGATTCAGAGTCTAGATACGCCTTCCTCGTGCATTCTCAAAACACGTTGACACAGAACTTACCGCCTCGCGTTGACAACAAGATGCTTGCCCGTCAAAAGCGGAGGAGGACCAGGTGAGGAGATCTCTCGTCCAACGCGTTCGATAGATCGGTTCGCGCTCTGTGACCCAAATGAGCTAAAATTAAACCCCTGGACAGTCCCGAAGACCAAGCCATCCTCGAATCAGAATACAAGAAGAATTCAAAGCCAGATAAGGCAGCAAGAGCGGCAATTGTGAGCAGAGTGGCTCTTGGGGAGAAGGAAGTCCAGGTATGTCCACACCTTTTGGCCCAAGCATTTGTCGTATCATTCCTGTCACGGAAACTTGCTAACAAGGTCGATCTACCCTTAGATATGGTTCCAAAATCGACGGCAGAATGATCGACGTCGGTCGCGTCCGCTGATGCCTCATGAGATGATACCGCATCTGAAAAACAGTCAGTACGCGTCTCCCTCACTTGGAGGGTCACCCTGCGCGAATCCGACAGCCATTCAAAGTATTGACAATATAACACCGCCATCGTCCTGTGCTCTTGCCAATGCGGACGCGCGCTCTTCTTCGCGATCATCGAGCATACATGACCTTCTCAATCCTGGTCCTCCCCAAGATGACACAGCGTGCTGTATCCCCACTGTGAGCCAAACACAACCATCATCGTCTTTCAGCACAAGTATTGTATCGCCAAAAGCCGTGAATGGAGAGATGGAGCCAGATGACAATGGGGAGCTCTCAAAAAGCGCACCATATCAGTCAAAGAAGAGGTCATACGAAGAGACTGGCGCGGCAAATCCAACACACGATTTGCAAAAGAAAGATTTGCCTGTATCTTTATCTGAACGACACACCAAAATAAGATTGTCTCGGTCGCTTGATGGTTCCGTCAAGGTGAAAACGACAGACGAGGATACCCCCTCGCCTCCGAAAGAACGGTCCCATACGGTCGACGGTGCGGCTCCGATACCTTCCAATCTTCCGAGGAGCAAGAGCGCCACCACTTTGAAGACGTTCACGGCGGAAGCCTCTCACTCAAAACCGCGATCTGGAAGCGGAAGCTTTGGTCGATCCCGGGATTCGAGAACATGGGAGTTCTATTGCGACAGCGATGTCAGAGAGTCCTTGTCTGTGCATGCAGAGCTTGAGCGCACCGGATCAGCTGCTGGTGCTATTAGTCTCATCCGATCTTCAAGCAAACGCGGCTCTGATAGTCATCGACAACCCTTGACCCCGAAGCTGGGAGGAGGCAATGCTAAGAAGCACGAGAGTGGAATGACGGCAAAGCCAAAGATAGAGCGCGCTAGATCGTCAATGGCTCGCATTCAAGGCAATAAGGCGAAAGAACCTCCGCTGAAATCACAGGCGAGCCAGACGGAGAGAGCCCAAAAGAATGGACGTCCAGGTCATGGTAGAAGCCCGTCAACGGATTCCGACAAAGAGAATTGGGCGCCGGGGACGAGGGACTCCATTCATCCAATGAGGAGACAGCATTCAGCTTTCCCTGCTGGCGCGAGAGCTGTCCTGCGGGAGACCGCGCACGTTTCGAGCCACGCTGGTGGACTGGGTATGTCTGGCACTCAGCACAACAGATCTGCAGCCTATGACACGGGAAAGGAGAACGTCATTGATGCCGCAGAAGTCGATGATGAGGTTGCTGCGTTCATGAGCGGTAATGTTGGTGGTGAAGAGGAGGATTTGGATTGTGTTCAGGGTTTACTGTCGTTGAGCCAAGGGGCGTGGAAATGAACCTGCTGCCTATCGCGAGCATCTGACAGATGTACTTTATGCTATGCTGTCAGATTCTGCACAGCGGGGAGCGGACTATTTGGGGAAGACGTATCGTTACCTTGCCGGTGTTCGTGCAGTAGTTCACCACAGCGAAGTCTTACAAGCAGCCGCGTTCGGCACATTTCCAGAGATGCATTTGTTCGACTCGTCGATGATTTTCCGTGAGCAGCTGCGTGGGGGAGTGGGGTTGTCCGGAGTTTATGTGAACGGCCGAACACCGCCATTGTTCTGCTCACTCCGTTGGACATCTGGTTCCTATCTTCTTCCATTTCTCTTTCTCCAAAGACTTTGGGCGTTTGCACTTCAATTTTCTCGCCTAATCTCGTCCTGCGCAATTTTTTGGCATCGGGACGCAGGGCCTCATGTGCTTTCTGACTGGTGAGATCTCTGCTTTCCCTGCTGCCCATCCTGTCTGTCTTATTGGCGTATGCAACCATGCGACGTGGCTGGATACCATCACCTTCGTTGGGTGGTGTAACTCCGATGACATTTCCTGTTCTTTCGCTCCCCGCATCGTCTACGATTCTAGTGAATCTAGACAAAGCCATCTTTAAAGGGTCGCAATGCTTTCGACTATTTCAAGGCTTGACTTCGGGTACTGATGCTCAAGTTCAAGCAGCATCATATGTCAAATTCCCGCATATCTAGAGACCTACACTCTAGCCCTCACCACCGGCAGTTCCACGTGAATGGGGATGTCAGAGGCATGCAAAGGCTTGCACGCCCATTGGGCAAAGTACCGCATGTTGCTGTCGTGGGTGCCGGCATAGCTGGACTGCGGTGTGCCGACGTCCTCATCCAACATGGTGTTAAGGTAACCATCTTCGAAGCAAGAGATCGCGTAGGCGGTCGAGTGAGTTAATCGAGTCGCCTGTAAATGCTTTGGGCTGACTCTGCGTAAGGTGCATCAACTTGAATCAGGCGGCCAGCTGATGGACCTGTGAGTGTTGACGCCATGCGGACATGCGCTCAATTGACCGTTCATTAAGTGGTCCAAATTGGATACATGGTTCGAAGAATAACCCTATCTCTGACATCGCCAAGCGCACCAATACCGTGGTCCATAATTGGGATGAAAGCCAAGCCATTTTTGACCACGACGGCACATTATTTGATGAAGAACGGGCTGAGGAAGTATCAGGAAGTGTCTGGGGGACGATCACCAAAGCATTCAAGTATAGTGACGAACATTCGGCGGAGATTGACCCATCGACGAGTTTGATGGATTACTTCCAGGAAGAGGTGCCGAAGACTGAAGACGACCCTCAACTCATCCAAGACACCCTGGACTGCGCTTCGATGTGGGGAGCTTTTGTTGGTGATCCTATCGAACGGCAAAGCCTAAAATTCTTTTTCCTTGAGGAGACGATTGACGGAGGTAATTCGTGTCTCTTTATCCACTGGCTTTAACTTGACCTGTTGCAGAAAATGCCTTTATGGCCGGCACATACAAAAAGGTGCTCGCTGACATAGCCGCTCCGGCTCTTTCACAAGCCGAAATCAAGTTCAACACACCAGTTACCAAATTCGACAGCCCAAGAACGTCAGCAGAACCTGACCTACCCGTCCACCTCACCTCCACAGACAACACTGAATATACCTTCGACGAAGTTGTCATCACCTGCCCGCTCGGCTGGCTCAAACGCCACCACACGACCGCCTTCTCCCCACCTCTCCCACCGCGCCTAACCCAAGCAATCTCCTCCATCTCCTACGGCCGCCTCGAAAAAGTCTACATCACCTTCCCGACCGCTTGGTGGAACACTCCCTCCACCACCTCCTCATCCTCTTCCTCTTGGCCGGGCTTCACCCAATTCCTCCCCCCAACCTACACCCCCCACCCCCCCTCCACCCCCTGGAACCAGCAATGCGTCAACCTCGCCGCCCTCCCGCCCCCCACCGCCCACCCCACCCTCCTCTTCTACACCTACGGCCCCTGCGCCACCCACATCCTCTCCCTCCTCCGCCCCCACTCGCGGGATTCCCCAGCCTACACCTCCATCCTCACTTCCCTCTTCGCCCCCTTGTACTCAAAACTCCCAAACTACTCAGCGAAGTCTTCAGACTGCGCGCCGACCGCCTTCCTGGCGACGGCGTGGCAGGACGACGAGTACGCCGGGCGCGGCAGCTACACGAACTACCAGGTGGGGTTGACGGAGGGGGATACGGATATCGAGGTGATGAGGGAGGGGTGTGGGGGGAGGGGGTGGTGGTTTGCGGGCGAGCATACGAGTCCGTTTGTGGCGCTGGGGACGACGACGGGGGCGTATTGGGCGGGGGAGGGGGTGGGGAGGAGGGTGGTGGGGAAGTATGGGTTGGATTAGGATGGCGTGGGGTTTGGGAGGATGAGGGTTGGGGGTTGGAGGGAGAGAGGAGTGGATGGGGAAGTTGGGGATGGGAGAACCGAAGTTGCGGACTTTGTGATTTGAGATTTGGTGGAAATCAGCTTCTGATTGGTGTGTAGGTAGATGTCTGAATTGGGTTGGATTGGATACTCGTACAATAGTACCACGTTCATTAAGGCTACTCATAGCCATGACATGCCATGCCATCAATCCATCCAATGAGAAACCAATAGACGCCCATAATGCCATCCCTCCAAGCTATCTAGAATACAGATGCCTACCATAGATTGACACAATTATATGCAAGAAGTTCCCCTCCCCCCAACCGCGCAGAAAAATGCCCATCTCACCTCCAACATACACTACTTCCATGTCATGAGCTCGGCCCCCCAACCGTAACGCTCAGCACCTTCGCATTCGCGCTGGCCACCACCCCGCTCTGATTCACCGCCCCATCCGCCACCACATCATCATACGCAAACGCGTACCCCGTCCCATCCACCTCAAACTCATGCACAAACTTGCTGTAGTAGTTCGTCGGCACATCCGTCGGATAGAACGCGCTCTCCAGGGGTCCCGGCTGGGTATCCCCGCCGGGAATCAGCAGGGTGGAGCGGTCGAAGGCGGCGCAGAGGCGGGGCACGACGGCGCGGTGCACGTCGTTGTCGCTGGCGATGATGCCAAAGGGCCCGCTGTTGCAGCCGAAGATGTCGGCGGCGGAGGGCTTGTCGTAAGCGCGGTTGTCCCCCGAGCAGGTCAGAGTGTCGTCGGGCTGGACGCGGCAGGTGACCGAGCCGGCGGCGGCCTGGGTGGCGATGGTGAGGTCGTTGGTGGTGTAGTGGGTCCAGACCTGGTCGACGTAGGAGGAGTAGTAGTCGCTGAATTTGTCGGGGTTGATGGCGGTGTAGTCGCTCGGGGCGATGATGCGGAGGGGTTTGCCCGAGGTGTCGACCATGCAGAGCTGGTCCCAGGGTTGGCCGTCTTTGGCGGCTTGCGCGGAGAGGGCGGAGCAGATGCCCGAGACGGCGTCTGTTTTGAGGCCGCCGGCGGATTGGATGGCGGATCCGTCGGTGGTTGATAGGGACATGCCGAGGATTAGGCCGACGAAGTCGACATAGGAGATGTTGGCATAGAGGCCGCCTTGCTCGGTGTTTGTGAGTTCGACGAAGCCCCAGTTCACGTTTGCAGAGGGGTCTTTGGGGTTGACCGCTGAGGGTTCAACCAGTGATGGGGTGCCTGTAGCGGAGGCGACGACGAAGAATTCAAGTTCGCCATTTGCTGCGAACCAGACGCGCGCAGCAGAAATATAACCAGGGATTGTGATTGTTGTTGCTTGGCCCTGGCCATTGAGAGGAAGGGCAACGTTTTGGGTTACCGGTAGAGGAGTCTTTTGGTCGGGGGTGACAGTGGGTTTGAAGAAGGTGCCGTCCGGTTGGAGCATTACAAGATCGTTGTTCTCGTCGAGGCCGGTGACGTAGGCATTGATGGAACCACCGAAGTTGTTCTGGAAGGACATGGCCAGTTGGCCATTGCCAGCAGCGGAGGTGTTAATGGAAAGGAGTTCGTCTGCATGAATTGTCGAGTTGGAAACGTCGGTCCCATTGAAAGGGTTCGTTCCGTTTCCAACGTTAGTGGTAGGGGCGATTTGAGTAGCATTGATCGTGTTATTGGAGGTTATAAGAACATCGTGAACCCCTCCTGGATGGACGGTTTGAACCGGGGCGGCCAACGTATGACCAATAAGAGCAGCGGCAGCTGCCAAGACGATGCTTGAAAAGGAACGCATTGTGATGATATTTGCTAGCTCTAGGCTGAGAATGTAAAATGTAACGATAGTATTGGTAGAGAGTGACTTTGACAAAGAGCGACTGGTGTAATGAACGAATGTTGCAAAGAACGACTGCAGAAAAAAGAGTGACTGCTGAAAAAAAAAGAATGTTGAAGAAAGGCCACAAAACGTCAAATTGGGGGTTGAGAGAAAGACATTCTTGTATCCTGACTTGCACGGTCCTTCAGGCAGGATCTTCTATCAACCTACTCCTCTCGGCAGTGGTTGCTCTTCCCGCGGGAGGTCACATTGTGGGCTAGAGGAGGAAACATGATTCATTCTACATGGTTCATTCGACAGTCGTCTGTAGCAGAATCGAGGGGGCAGATGCTAAGCTTCGCGGCTAGATTCCCAAATGCCCAATGAGGCGGAAAAGGGAGGGAGTTGAAAGGTCGTCAGCCAGAGGTGATCGGGTTCTTAGCACGTAACAGGGACGCGGAAGGAGCCGAGCTCTCCCCTGAGGCTAAATCGTGGGCTCCATTGGGATAGAATCAGTCAGGTGCTGGAGGTGTATGGCGTCTCAGGTCGAGTCCAGAGGTCTAGTAGCGTCGTACGATCAGCCAACAGCCTTGCGTAGAGTAGGATCGCCTCGTGGAAGAAGTCGTTGATCCCTGCCCGCCGCGCCCGGAGCTGCCGCCAAGCTAAAACTGTTCATCTCCGACTTGGCAGGCACCATCTCCGGGCCAGCGTATGAGATCGGATGCTCCCCTTTTCATCGTGCCAAAGGAATGTTGCAACCACTTTAGTGCATGGAGAACCTGTCGACGCCTCGAGGAGGTGTCAAGAGATAAGACTGTCTTCCAAAGCTGCGCCGCTGTTTTACGCCAAAGGATCTTCTTTGTCTACGTTTCGTCGCCAATGATCCTCCACGTGAGTTGCTCAGACATCGGCAGTCATCCAAGCACCAAGGTATACAGCGTTCAGTTCAGTGTTGGCTATTGTGAGCATCGAAAGTCTGTCAGCGATATCGTCACCCCAGCTTTCGGAGCATTATCCGCTTGTGGTATCTTTTGGATAAGGTACCTAGTCTACTGCAAGCCAAAAAGTACACCTGCATCTCGATGTCGCAAGCACACGCCATCAGATGGTACCTACTTGAATTGACAGCTTGCAGTAGATCGATCAGCGCTTACGCGCTCTGTTTATGCACGGAACCCTCGGAAGATTTCAAGCAGCCTGAGGCTCCCTGCTGGGGGGCGAAAAGGCAAGGCGTGGGGACCGTGCCGTTCCCCTTTTCCATGGTATGGGCAAATTCCGATTGATGATAGATGCTACTCGAATGCCCAAGGATGCGAAACAATTCCTCCTGTCTCAGCGGATCATAATCTTCTCTGACGTATTCGTCAAGGCTGCTACTCCTGTCTATATCACTAAACCAGGGCCGTACCGTTACAATTCGGCTCTCGGGGAAAGAAATCACCCAGATCTAAAGGCGACGGCAACCCTCGCTCATGCAACGATGTCTTGAGAAATTGCACATCCCGCTCAACAGACTTCTCCCCCTTCATCCTGCTCAAGATCTCCCTCTTTGCCCTGTTCAAGACCTTGTTCTTCCCATGACTTGCCCACGCCAGAGCTAGCCTCTGTGACCGGTGGGTGACGCTGTCTCTCGCTCTCCTGCACACCCTCCGCCCCGTGTTGTCTCGGTCGTGCTCGATCACCTTGTCCTTGTCCCTGACGAGAATTCCCTGGCACCGTTGTTGCCGAGGGGTGGCTGCTAGCTGCGCTCTCTTCTTCTCTAAGCCACTGCAGTTCCGCAAGCATGATTCTAATATGTTGTTGCAGATGCCGAATCATGGCACTTCGCTCTATGCGATGTAGCTGCCGCCTGCCTGGGCTCTGACTTTCGTCGGGACTTGGCACGCTTCCACCAGCCCTGCTACGCTCAGGCGTGGTAGCGGGAACAGATTCTCTGAAGGGGTTCGAGTCGAGTGAACGATGACTGCGAGATGTGGCAAGTGGCCTGGATTCTCGGTGTAGGCGATTTTCGATATCGGTGTTGTACTGATCTCGAGGGTTGGCCGGAATCCGCGGAGGACCCAAAATAGAGTGGCTTCGGCTCTCAGTAAACGGTCTATCACCAGCATTGTAGTCATTATTAGAGCCAGCACGATGATGCGTGGGCTGTCTAGGTCTAGGAAGAGTAATAGGATCCACTGCACTGGCAATTTGATACCCGCGGGTTGTAGGATAGAGCCCTGGCGGCCGTATGGGTGCAAGATAAGGCCGAGAACCAGATATACCATGGGACTGCATGATCGCCTGCTGGCCGAGATCTAAGAAGTCGTACGCGACCAGCTCACCAATGTGGACGTTTGGTCGTTGCACTATGATCATGTCACGTTAGTCTTATCGAATGACGCCAGACGTAGAAAGGATAAAGAGTCTTACTGCCACTAGCGAAGGCGTATTGTTCCAAGGCTTCATGAATACATTCAAATAGCCGGGGCGTTTGCTCAAACTCTTGATACGTGTCAGGAGCATTGTCGTCATTGCTTTTGAAGCGCACAACATATAGGTTCCGAGCCTGACGCTGCCCTTCTGCCTTGTCGTTGAGGCTGCGGAAGACCTCATTGTATACCATTGGAAGGGGAGTGGATGCTGGTACATCGAGATCCCGAAGGACTTGAAAGATTGTAAGTCGCATTTTGAAATGTCTCCGGGGACATGCTTCGGATTTCTGACTGTAGTTCAAAGAAATGGGCAGAAGCGAAAAATCTACAGGCGAGGGTTTTTATATTGTTCCCTGGATAATTCACCATCCCATAGATCAAGGTGAAGCTTTGTGCTCCATAGCAACGGATCATCGCTTCTGTAGAAATGTGAATTGGTACATGATGACCATAGTGAAAGAATACCACCACAGGCAATTCCCTCGTGGTTGCGGAATCACTGATAGCGAGCTAGAAAATTGTAGTCTTCACAAACAGAAGGAAATTATCTCCATTAATTCGTCACAGCCTTGGGAGGCGCGGCCGCAAGGGTCGAAGTGAAGATTTGCAAGTACCTATGGATACGAACATTGGTATTTCTCAGTCACTGTAATCATTGAAAATTGAGCCTCATAAACAGTTTGCAATCAACTGTGACCTCTGAGATGGGTTCGGAACCCTAACAGACGGTGTTCGAAAAGTCTTAAGAAGGTGGAAAGAGCGCCTTGAAGAGTCGTTGATAGGAGACGGTATCATTAAGGTACTAAGCTCCCGCAAGTCAGAGAGATACTTCATATCGGTCTGATAAGATTCCGCCTTGGGAACCAGTTTTGCCTCTGACCAAAAATTTTCATAAACCTGAGGACTGCTCGGTCAGGAGGCGGCAAGCTTTGTGACAACTCTCTGGTGCTGGCAGACCATGTAAGGGTGAAGACTACAGCCCGCCGGCGAAAAACAGATCAGTTTGAAAGTATTAAGATTGATCATGGTGATTCCATTCCAGCGGTCGCACAAATACAATTTCAAAAAAATACCTGCCTCATATTTGCGAGTGACAGCGTGCAAAGGCTATTGGGGGAGGCTTGCTCATTTCTTGGCGCGATCGAAAAAGGAATAGTTTTGTTAACAATTCAATGGCTCACCCTTGCTTGCTAGCTTCATCCTCAGACACGATCTTCCTCTTCTTAGTAGAAGTGGAGCCATGGAAACCATATGTGATCTTTCCGATATTTGATGTAAGTTCCGCAGCTGTTTAGTCTGCCTTGGAACGCGACTGTTTAAAGATGGCAAGCAAGTCTTTAAAGGCAGCAGAATGGCTTGAAACTGTGAGTATTGCCACTACAGCTCCATTGTTCAACATTCCGCACGTCTATCGCTTCCATATCCTTTGAATTTCTGGTTGCGCTGGGCTACAGATAGAAAGCATTTATTGGCTAATATGAATCTTACTCACTTCAGTCAACTGGCAACAAAATCTCTAAAAAGCATCAGATCCAAGGTCTTCAGCACATGATTCTTGAGGGAAAATGCGTGATTTCTCCCGAAGTGTTAATACGTGCAGACCTTGTTCGCCCGCAATCGACTTCATCCAGCTCTTCGTCACAACCTCAAGTCGCTCTAAAGCTTGGTCGCTACGTCTTCATTAGCCCAAAGTGTATCCTCAAGCCGCCCAGTCGCCTCGTCACCACTCAAACCAAAGATGGCCAACACTTGCAGGTGTTTCAGCACTACCGCATGTCTATCGGTCAAGTCGTCCTCATTGGACCCAACTCTTCGATTGAGGCGGCCGAAATAGGATCACACGTCGAAATCGGATCGAATGTGACTATCAGTAATTTTGTGATTATCAAAGACTATGTCCGGATTCTTGATGACGCCGTGCTACCGCCGATGAGCGTATGGCCGAATTTCAGCGTGGTAGCAGGAAATCCGGCAAGGGTTGTTGGTGAAGTTGGGGATGGTTGGGGTTTTCTCGATTATGGACCAGGAGGCACACAAGCGGCTCGAGATCGCTGGGCAGCCATCGGACCGTGTCAACGAACTGGCGTCTCCCGGGGCAAAGGCTAAAAGAACCAATCTCGCTATTTAAGATCAGGGGCAACATTGGTAATCAACTTGGCATTTCGGCAACCAATTTACTAGCTTCACGACCCGGTGGGTAGGGGGTAATAACAGAGAAAGGTGAAACTTCGGTCTCACAGCTCACGAGAATCGGCACGAAACAGACCTTTCCCAGACCCCAGAGATCAGTCGATCGGCACAACATGGCCTCCACTTTTTGATGATAAGGAATCGATGGCATACATTCGAAGTCTTCCTAATATGCTGTTTTTGGAGAAGAACAATTGCGAACCTGATTTACGTGGAAGATCGACGCACGTCTTAGTGGGATCATCAAATGCACAACGTGGAACAAATTGCTATTTTCTCCCATAATCATGTTCAGCATTTACGTACACGCTGACAGCCTATCTCTAGACGCGGAGCTCGTGCATGTTCGTCATCCTAGAAGATCTACGGCATGTATGGCTGTTCATCTTAGAGCCGGCGCCGCCTACTTGCGGGACATGTAGCGGTTTAGGAGGCTCATCTACCTCGACCATCTTATTCAGAAGGACAAGACAATATATAATGGGTACAAAGCCCAGTATCAGAGAATGCAGGGATACGTAGATGCTCTGCCTGCAAACGATACACAGCTTCAGGGGATTCAAGCTCCCTTACGACATCAAATCCATGATGCCCCGCCGCCGTTATCGTTCTGAAGCTATAATGATGGGCTTACTTACGTTATTCTGCCAAACTGGCCCCAAATGTCAGCCGTTAATAAAATATGGGTGATATCTAGCCTTTCCACTTCTAGATTCTGTAGCTTACTCCACAAGGTGTCTGCGCATGTTCCGGGCTTAGTTGCATGGACTCGCCTCGGCTGTGGATCTACCCGGGCCGTGACGTAGCGGCAGATCCGAATCAGCTCATGTGGGACCGTAACGAGTTCCAGACTTTGGATGCTTAGCAATGACAATTTAAGTACCCTTACATAACAAGGCTATATCACGCTTCTTATTCCCTCAAATCTCTACGATATCTTCTGATGCTAGTGTCCCGCCTTCTGTGCTGCACAAGCTTCGCATTTCACCTAAAACCCGCCATCGCATCCACCGTCTTAAGCAGCAAACTTTCCTTCCCAAGCACGACAAGTTCTCATCAGGCACCAAGAGAACATTTTCGAACCATGGCTTCTGCAACTTCATTCTTCGAATTCACAACGCACGACAGTAAGTCTTCACTCCTATCCCAGCCGCAATCCAAGACGAACCTATAGCCCCTCCGAACCCCACCATCCCATCCCACCAAGGCTAACCCCGGGAACCCCCACAACAGAGAAAGGCGCCGAAGTCCCCCTCTCAAACTACAAAAACAAAGTCCTCCTCATCGTCAACACCGCCTCCAAATGCGGCTTCACCCCGCAATTCGCCGGCCTCGAGACCCTCTACAAGACCCTGCACTCCAAATACCCGGACCAATTCCTCATCCTCGGCTTCCCCTCCAACCAGTTCGGCAGCCAGGATCCCGGCACCAACGACGAGATCCAGTCCTTCTGCCAGGTGAATTATGGCGTCACGTTCCCCGTCATGGGCAAGGTGGACGTGAACGGGGACACGGCGGAGCCGGTGTGGGAGTGGATGAAGAACGAGCAGCCCGGGTTGATGGGGTTGAAGCGGGTGAAGTGGAATTTTGAAAAGTTTTTGGTGGGGAGGGATGGGAAGGTGAAGGCGAGGTGGGCGAGTACAAGCAAGCCGGAGAGTTTGGAGAAGGCGATTGTGCAGGAGATTGAGAAGGGGGCGGGGAAGAGTGAGTTGTAGTTCTGGTAGAATTTCTCTGGGCAAAATTGTCTGTATAATGGATTGGGGGTGGCGTCTAGGCGGCGTTGAGCTGCCCTAGAGCTGTTGAATGACCAGCGACCCTGGAGCAAGGATCTGGCGCCGCTGTGGAAGGATTGATCCTCTTCTCTACTCTACAATCCGGATGAAGAATGCACTTCAAGCAATTTTGTAGCGTGGACGAGAGGTTCAGCGGTTTCGATGTATGATTAACGCAATAAGTGCGCCATCGCGTAGCTTTTCTTCCACGACTCCGAGCATGGTGCCTCTTCAGTTCAAGGTGGACAGAGCTTGAAGTCCAATTAAAGGTACCAGCGCAACAGAGCTGATCACGCTGGTATTTTCAAATGGACACGCCTTGTAGAGTTCTTTCGGGCGTTGTTCCGAAGTGAAGGGACTTTCGTCCTAGTCTTCAAATCATCAACCTCTCAATTCTATTTTTCAATTCCCGAATCCCTGGCATGAGATCCGACGCTTCGTTGGTGGTGATCGAGGCAGCGATGACACTTCTGCTAACGCCGCATGCTCTACCGAGAGCAGTCTTCGACTGGACGTACACGTAGGGTACACTGTTGTGAAAGCATTAGCAAGCTGAACCTGCTTGGCCGGGAGGGGAAGGGGGGGTGAGGATCTTGCTTTTTGTCCTCGCATAACAATGGTAAATGAAGAAGAATAGCAAGAGGAGATGTATCCGCGGCGAGTATAACCATTTCAGATATACCCCTATTCATCTAGTGTTAGCGTCGATCGACGGAAGTCGCCCAAGGTGCATACGGACCTGTTCAAGGTTTTGGTGGTTTCGTTTGCGCCTTTGCGCAGTTGGTGATGATGGGAGGCATTTTGGACCATGTCGAGTATCGATTGACTGAGCTGTTCATCTGCGATTGGCCAGGCTAGAAGAGTTAGTGTTGGAGTGTTAAAGAGCATTAGAGAGGGAGGCAGTATAGGGTATGTAGACAGGTCGGCGTACCAGCAGATGTTTCGGTCATGGTTGAGGAAGAGATACTTGATCAGCAACTGTCAATAAGGATTTTCACAGTTGAAACTGCAGCGTGGGCCTCGAATTGTATTTAGAATGATGCCAAAGGGTTCCTTGCGTTGGCTCGCCCTTTGCTTTCCGATTTGCGAATTTGTTGTGCAGCTTGGATTGTTTCGGAGTTGTGCGCAGGAAATAAATTTGGCGGATCTTGCCAAGCTCCACAATCGCCTTAATGTCGAGATCACGTGTTTGCGCTAAAGAACGGCAGCGCAGGCCGAGCTCGACTCTTTCGTCCTGACTTCATCAGATGTGCAAGCTGCCATCAAAGCTCTGGACTATCATCACAGCATCTCAGTCGTCATCCTAGTCACCTTCTCTCGATCTTGAATACAGCCTTCAAGCGCTCAAGCCTTTTTATTTCACCACATTCTCTAGTAGCCCCCACCTTTCACAATGGCGACTGATCTTTGGTGAGTTGGCCTGTTTTCATTGCTTCTGGAAGACGTCTAGATGCTGTCTGCTGTCGACAATAATATCTAAACACCTTGCTACATCATATTATTACTCAAAATGCTAACTGATATTTCTATCATAGCCCAGTATATGCAGTTAGTAACTCCCAATCTCTACCTGTTCGCCGGGGCCTGCCACCCTCCTCCCAAATCTTACTTTGTCAACGTGGAGATCGGAGAAGAGTTGAGATGCATATTTTGAAAACGAATGCTGATGCCTTGGATTTTTAGCCCTTCTTCGGAGCAATGGGTTGCACATCTGCTATCGTCTTCACGTGTTTTGGTGCTGCCTACGGGACCGCCAAGTCTGGAGTTGGTATCTCAGCCATGGGTGTCCTAAGGCCCGATCTTATCGTCAAGAGTAAGCCTATCTCCAGTACCTAGGTTCACTGATACTGATAACGGGCCTAGACATTGTTCCAGTCATTATGGCTGGTATTATCGGTATCTACGGGCTCGTTGTCTCAGTCCTGATTTCCGACAACCTCTCGCAAAAATTGTCACTCTTCACATCCTTCATTCAGCTTGGGGCAGGTTTATCTGTCGGGCTTGCGGGACTGGCGGCAGGTTTTGCAATTGGGATTGTGGGTGATGCTGGTGTCCGAGGGTCTGCCCAGCAGCCGAGGCTGTTCGTTGGGATGATTTTGATCCTCATTTTCGCAGAAGTCTTGGGTTCGTCGCTTGATATCTGTTTTATTCGCCTTTACTGACTAGCTATCGCCAGGTCTTTACGGTCTCATTGTTGCGCTTCTGATGAACTCGAAGGCTGGCGCTTCCGAATGCTAGACCAATTCAAAACGGAGAATGCTCTTGTTCCAATCGCTCATGCTACCACAAAGCTCTTGCGAAGTCAGCTTAGCGTTGGTGTGACAGCATAAGAAAAGATCAATGTGCACGATGCCAGCTAACTACGACAAGGAAATTAGGCTGGTACAGCTTGAGTCAGTATCTTGAAACCCAACCTTCTCACGTCCTTATTTAATTATGTACGACAAAAAGGATTCTGGCGAATAGAGTCAAGCATTGGAGTCTGTCTCTTCGATTTTCTCGAGTGCATGAGTATATAGTGTTTGTTAGCTAAGTTGAATTCGGACGCGTATTTCAAAACCACTCCCTGATCTGCATTGTGATGTACTTGTTTATTCACTCCTTAAGTACACGTCCTCCACGGGTTTCAAGAACTAGAAACGAATTTTGTCCAAAATTTCACTGTCGAAATACTGCCATGACTATGGTTCTTGATCACAATGGCTTCCAACTTCGCTCGCTTAGCTCTGCGACTCTCAATCCTCTTGCCTAAGCTCATAATGCGGAAAGTACCGCTCCCCTATTCTGACGTCTAGCATTATATCTGAACTAAATGTTATGCGATCACATGGCTAGTTCGAGTATCCTAGTGCCTTACTGACGGATCTCCCATCCGAGGGCCTTTTCTTTAGGTGGAAAGCGGCCATAATGTCTTAAGCACGTCAACCTCTGGATTTCCCAAGGATTTGTAGGAGGCATTGTTGATTGATGTCAGTGTTATGAAGAGAGTCGGGAGAGTGCGGCGTGAACACGCATACCAGTGCGAGATTTGATGAGATAAAGAGACAACTTTATGTTGTTAGATAGACATCTACTTTCTCGGTAGCTCGTCTACGTTCTAAGATTTTCTATCTGTTACTCGCATTGGATCTTTCGTGGTAGCCACATCCCCAAGTTCCTGCCGTGTCGTGGCATGGCATCAGCAAAGAACGCACTTTTCATTGCCACAAAGAAATACTGGAATCATCATCTTCCTTCAGCATGTCAGAGCCTTCTTTCATTCGTTACCCTGTCCAGAATTCATCAAGATATGGAGTATCATCGTCTGAATGCTGGATACGTCTGTGATGTAGTCTGCTTCCTAAACTGCGCCAAAGAATGTCGCCTCATCCAGCAAGACGGATTCAAGATGCCTTTAACAATCGACTGGTATGACTTTCTGGATAAGCACCAGGAGAAATTTACCGTAGAGCTTTAGCCGCAATTCTGCAGGTAGTGGGATTTATCAGAAAACATGAGTGTGAGGTTCAGAGGGCCAGAAATGCGTCCGCTGCCAACGAGGGAGCAAAATGAGCAGACACAAAAAGAGAAGGTTTTATCGAACAACCTCAAAGAGCAGAGACAGAAGCATGCCAAGACGCAGCAGCAGGTGCAAGAAATGTATGAAGAACTAGAGAAAATCAAGGCTTCATTTCGGTCAAATATTGAACAAAAGTCGATGAACCCTATGCACAGTGCACGCTTAGAGTCTCTCAATAAAATTAAGGAGCAGGCTAAGGATACTGAAGACTTAGGACCGCTCGTCTGTCGCCCAAAACGCGGTGGTGCAACGAGCTTGGACAGTCCTGTGCAGAAGAAGAATAGTGAGGCCGAAAGAGAAGGGCATGATCAAGAGCCGTCTTCTTAAGACTTAGCAATTCGAGACAAAAGGAGGGCGAGGTATGGCTAAGGTCTAAGGAAAGAGAAAAAGACAGTGGAATATCCTGTACAGATTGCCCTCTCGCTTTCAGAATTGACGCTGGGATGATACTAGATATCACTATAGCTATGAACCAAGGATCCTAAATACGGTGAGACAATGCTTCAGTTATCTGGATCAATTTGCCGGAAAGGCTGTGAGAGCGGCCAGTACGTATGATGAATTGATCGGAGGCTCAGCATCAAATGTTGAATCTTGAAGAGACAAATTTGCGTAAGATTATTAGAGTGATGCACATCAGCATTTATCTCAGTCGAAGGGTACTTGTAGAGGCCATCATTCTTTGCTGTGGCTCGTTCATGGTCCCCGTGAAGCTTCTCCAAGCCTCTCGCCTTACGCAGGAGACTTAAACTTGCCAAGCTTTGCCCATCCGCCAAGCCCAGAGCTCTGCCTGTTGCAGTACTTTTAGCCGCTGCGATGCTTCTCTAGGTAGTTTGCGAAAGCCAAACATTTACACATCTAACCCATGCGCTGAAACAGGCGATAGCAACCCAAACCTTAGCGGTGTAAGTCTCTCTGTCTACCTATTCAAGTGCCTCATTTGGCACAGTTGCCCTATCCGGCCTCTTCCATTCACCATTTATCTCTCCTTCGGCGCATGACCCTGTGACTACCACCCCACCGACCTCTCTGCGACCTCCTCTCTGCCTAATGCCTAGCACCGCCGCCCGCCATGGATTCTGCCTCCGTCTCAGAATGGCTGTCAAACATTCAGCCGGAGGACCCCTCTCCTCCTGCTCTAAAAAGAAGAAAGCTCTCAGGAAGTGGGAGTGAATCCTACAGTGCCGTCCTGAAGTCAGATCCGACCAGAGCCCTAGAAACAGTCACGCCTTCCGAGTCTCCCGATCAAGCCTTCCTCAAAGAGCCGATATTACTAGAAGAAGAAGCAGTACTGGAAGAGATGAGCGGCAATCGCCAAATGCCACCACCACCCAGCCCTTCCGAGACGGGCTCAAGGCGTGACTCGTTAGGAAGGACTAATAGTGCCCGCGCGTCCGCGGACAAAAAGGAGGCACCTTCTTACCGTCAAAATGTGTTAGAAATGAATGGCGTTTTTTTCAAACCACGGTCAGAAAAGCTGCCAATAGACGTGTCGTCGGCATGGAAAGACATTTCTATGAAGGCAACAACAAATATCCCATCTGAGTTGGATAAAAATTCAAACAAAATGCTTGAGGAACTATACGAGTATCAGAGTGAAGACCCATCAGAAGGAGCCGCCCGCAGAATTATGGAGAATCACGGCCTATTTCCAAGCCCTGAGCCTGCTCGCGGATTGACTGTGAGAAATGGGATGCCGTTCAACCGGGAGGGACTTCCACGTTCTCGTTTCCCTGGCGTCCCTACAATTTCTGGCCCTAAGCCAGACCTATCCTACGGCTACAACCGGGACACCTTTCCGCCTGCCTCAAGGATATTCTGCAATCAACCGCTTTTTCAGCCTTCAAGCAATCTCGACTTTCCGTTTCTGGTAATCGAGGCCAAGTCCCAGCCCATGGGTACAAACGTTTGGCAAGCTGCCAATCAATGCGCGGGAGGAGGAAGTATTTGTGTTAATGCTGTCGCCAGCCTGCAGGACAGAGCGCATGGTCTGCAACTTCCTCCAGATGCAGAAACCGGTACCCCCATCACATTCAGCCTAGCATTCGACACATATATTGCCTGGCTCCATGTGCATTGGAGAGATTCAGATGGTGAAAGGTTCTACGTCCAGCCTGTCCAAGACTACCGAATGTACGAGGTCGGTGACCTGGTTAAGATGCAAATGCATTTGAAAGCCATTGTTGAGTGGGGACTTGGTTCTCGTCTTGAAATGATCAAAAAGACGTTAGAAAGTGTGACTGCGGACACGGTGAATATGAGGAAACGAAGTTACAATGACGAGTGAATGATGAGGATGTACATACTACATTGGGAAATGGCATCATGTACAGGATATGATATATTTAGACCACGGCATGTTTACAGAGAGAACAATTGATTGGAGCCTAGCAACAGCACACATCAAACACACGGCGCGTTCAATGGCTGGAATCACGCAGGCGACCTCTGCCCCTATGCTCCTTGTAGATTGACGATGGTGAGATGTGGTGGAGGACTTTAAGGCTACCGGGAAATAATGGCACTACCCAGACCAACTTGTGATCCATGGGCAAGCCATGTTTTACTATCTCTAACGGCTAGGTGCTTCTTGGCCAGCAGAAATCTCTGAGCGGAAGGCTAGTTACAGTTTGGCCTGGTCATGATCCCTAGACTACCATAAGGATTATTAAGTCTTTCATCTATTCTGTCTTAGCAAACCCCATGCTTCTTAACTCTCTCGCTTGCGTTTCACAATTCCCCTCATATCCACCTGAGAAAACTCTTCAACAACGCTGTAACTACGATACAGTCCACCAACATCTTTGCTTCATGCTCTAGCATGGATTTGCTCCGCTCTGTATCCACAAACCACGGGGCATCTCTTTGTTTCCCTAGGTCGAGGCAATTCGGGATTCCTTTGAGAACCATGTACTTCGGAAAAGAGTAAGAAAAGATATGAACATGGAAGACTGGAACATACCCTGGCGGTAGTTTCTATTTTGGTTACTCTCTCAACATCAGTCTTGACCGACTCTTGGCTGCTAACAGGAGCCGTTTAGCGATGAATGTCTTACTTGCGTCGTGCTAGCTGAACTGAAAAGATTTGCAGGGCAGCTCAGTCCAGGCTTGACCATCATCTCTTACGAATGTGGCGCAAGATCCTAAGGAGACAGTCCTGTTAATCGAGCTTTTTATTTCTAGCCAGCCATCCCTCTGCATATCAGGTTACACCTAGCGCATGCTGCGTGTAAAGGATCGAGATCCCGCGCAGATACTTTGAGCACATGCAAGAAAGCCGGAATGTCTGAAAATGTCTAGCCTGAATCCTCGTTGTCGGCCTCGTAGGTCTTGGAAAATGCATTTCGTTTTATGACGGCATCTTGGCATCTTGGCGTGAGCCATTTGAACACCTCGCATCGAGCTTAACCCAGAGGCACCATCTATACGAAGTACGATACCCTTGATTTTGTTCACCCTCGAAGCAGTTAGGCTCGGCTGCTATGCTAGGACTGAAATCCTTTGTGTAACGAATTTCGTTTAAGAGCAATTGAGGCAATGACTGTATACTTTCCTTTTGTCCGGATCCTTCGAAGCGCAAACAATTCCCATTTAAAGGCAACGTCATGTAATCGATTGCCTAAGCCGGACGAGCAACGGATCTTCGCGAAGTCGACCATCTCCTTCGACTAGGATACTTAGTAAATCGTCCTGCGAGATGTCCGCTTACTAAAGGTCACGGCTGACTGAGCGCAGAGCCAAGCCGATGCCGAGCACGAAAATGCAGCTCCGGATCTGGAAATTGCACATCTTAACCCCGCGACTAGATTTACGATCAGGTACCGATCAGACCAGGATAGATCCTTGGTGACATTTTTTGACTACCGACGCAAAACTCGTTGCCTGGCGGGTTGGCTTTATCCATCTGATCCTTGTGTCAATCATAGTGAAGCATGCAAGGTTCAACCGTGCATGAGAGTGTGAATGCGGTTTCCAACGTCATAGCAGCGGCAGCGGTCAAGAGCTCAAGAGCTCCATGCCATAAAGGTAGGTAGCTGTCTCTCTAGCTTTAGAAGCCTCAAGCTCCTATGTTTGGTGTTCTTTATGTTTCTCGTCAGTCATGCCGTTCGCAATTTGGTTCGTTATGCGGCTGTTGCTCTGCCTCCCTTTTCTCCTCTCGTTCTCCATCGCTCAATCCTCTCCCCCAACCGTCGACCTAGGCTACGTCAAATACACCGGCTACACGAACAACACAGCAGGCATAAACTACTACCGCGGCATCCGCTACGCGCAGTCCCCGACAGGCTCCCTCCGTTGGCAAAAGCCCGTTTCTATCGAGCAAAACAACACTTACAACGGCTCGACTCTCGACGCCTCCCAGCTCGCTCCTGCATGCTACGCCAGCATCCCCAAATGGGGCTCGTCAGCCTTCTTCGGCTCCGAGGCCCCCCAAGGCTTCTCTGAAGACTGTCTCGCTCTCGACGTCCTCGTCCCCTCCAACCCAGCCTCCAACTCCCTAGCGGTCCTCGTCCAGATCCACGGCGGCGGCTACACCCTCGGCAACGCCGAGACCTACCCCGGCGACGCCCTCGTCCACGCCTCCGCCGGCAAGCTGATCTACGTCTCCCTGCAATACCGCCTCGGCCTCTTCGGCTTCCTGGGTGGCAGCGCGATCGCCGGCGCCGGCGCCCGCAACGCGGGGCTGCTCGACCAACGCGCCGCGCTCGACTGGGTGCAGCGCAACATCCGCGCCTTCGGCGGGGACCCCGCGCGGGTCACCGTCTGGGGCGGGTCCGCGGGCGGCGGGTCGGTGTCGTACCAGCTGCTGGCCAACGGGGCGGCGGATGAGCCGCCGTTCAGCGCCGCGATCACGGAGTATCCGTGGTGGCAGCCGCTGCTGGAGGATGCGGTGCAGGAGCGGCAGTATGAGACCGCGCTGGGGCTGGCGGGGTGTGCGGATCTTGGGTGTCTAAGGGCGGTGCCGGCGGAGGTGCTGGCGCAGGTTAATCAGGGGGTGGAGAATGTGAGCTATCCCGGCCCCGGGTACGGGTATGGGTTGTTCTACTTTGGACCGGTGGTTGATGGGGTGTTTCTGAGGGACTTGCCGGATATAGAGTTCAAGAAGGGCAATTTTCACAAGGTGCCGCTGATTGTTGATCACGATGCATTTGAGGGCGTGGTCTTCTCGAATATGACACAGACCACCGAGGTAGATGAGACTATGGACGTAAGTCTTCCCATTTGCTGTTAGGATTCCAAGAGCTGACCAGAGCGAAGGCGCAATTCATATTCCCAAGCGCCACACCAACCTTCTTCACCAGGCTGTACGAGCTCTATTCACCGTCCGCTTTCAACTCAACTTTCTTCCAGAGACAGACGTGGTTCGGAGACTTCATGATTAATTGTAAGCCTCCTGGCCCTGTTCATTGAAGAAATTCCTCTCTTGCCACTTCTTGCTTTAGACGGCTCAAATCAGTACTCCCATGATCTATTCTCCAAATCTCTTCGAATCCCTCTGTCAAAATCATCTCAAACTCCTCCATGCTAACCCTTCCCCAACAGGCCCAACCTACCAAATCTCCTCCGCCGCCCTCTCCCACTCCTCCACCTCCCCATCCACCACACCCCTCTACAAACTGACCTTCGCCTCCGGCTCCCAGCTCCACGGCGCCACGCTCCCCTTCCTGAGCTCCAACACCACCGACTGGCCCGCCGCGTCCAACCAGACCCTCGCCCAGATCATGTCCAGCTACTGGGTGTCGTTCGCCGTGTCGGAGACCCACGACCCGAACGAGTTGAGAGTGAGCGGGGCGCCGGTTTGGGGGAGATACGGAGACGGCGGAGCGACGGCGGATGAAGTGGGGTTTGATGTTTTGGGTGTTACGGATGGGGGAATTGCGATGGGGAGGGATCCGGATGTTGGGGGTAGGTGTGACTTTTGGGGTGGGCAAGGGTTGATTAGTCGGAACTGAGTGGGGTTGATCTGATATGTGTTGATCTATAGGTGGCTTGTAAATGGAGAGCTTGGATACATATATTGAGGAGATTATAACACCAGTTTATCATTCCATGCCGGGTTCTCTCCTTTCCCATGTGCCATATTCGACCCGTTCCCACTCTTTCGGCAGGTGTTCGGTGAGGGTGGTGACTAGCTCATTCCCAAGCGGAGCGTCAGGCTCGATGTCTTTGACTCGCCATCTTCGTAATTTGCCTTCTTTGCCGAGGAAATCGACTGTATGCCAGACCAAGTTGTAGCTCGTATGAAACTCCATCCAGGCATCATTCATGTCAACCTTAGCCATGTTCTCCTTGCCTTCTTCTAAGATGATATTTACATCTGAGCTATGACATAGCTTTGTTGTGAGGGTATGAATATTGGTCATCTTGCGAATATTCTTAAGAACGTCATCGACGTGGTTGTAAAATGGGAAGATGGCAGTATATTCGAATGATTGAAGAGACGCAAAGCAGAGGTCAGGCGGGCATTCTGTGTAAGCAAAAGGGAATGGGCGGAGGTTCAATGACGCAAAGAGCGACGGAGTGCGGCGCAAAAAATATTCGTAGAAGCTGTAGGCCTTGAGGCTAGAACCCTCGTTGATGGAGATTGAACTCCACCGTGTGAGGGTCCAAATACTGGCCTCGTCAGGATTCAGATAGGCGGACTCGTCGATGACAGAGCCAGCAGGGCGGTGGAAGCGGAAAATGTGGTATGGAGAATTAAAAGCGAATTCTTCGGAGTCGCTTATGGGGACTTTGAAGATTGGGCTCGCGGTAACGGGATAGGACAGAATCGTGAGGGTTGTGAGTTTGAGCAACGTTTTGAGTAAGCGAGCCCACCAGATTGGATGCCGTTGGTCTGAAGTTATTGACGCATCCAGGACAGCGGTGACCGTTTGAATATGGTTGGAAAGACTAAAATCCAGAATGAAAGCGAGAAAGCTCGTTAGCTGGACCGGGTCAAGGCGCGAGTGTCGGAACAGCCGCCGTATGGCGAGAGCTCGAAGGGTATGACACGTGAGAGAAATCGATTTGAGGGGAGGTACGATGCATGACTTTGTCAGACTGAGCGAAGGACGGTCGTTGTGTCTAAGCTCAGACGGAGGCTCCGCATCGATGAAGGAGAGGATGTACTCGATGAGTTCATTGGGCAAACTCTCAAGCCTGGTACGACTCATCCCCCTTTCGTGCACCGACTCACGAAGTTCGCTATAGACTTCTTCGAGAGGTCCCTCCGGTGAGAAAATCCGGAGCGTAGGCTGTGCTTTCCCACAATGGACGCCTGCGGCGGTGAAACGGTAGGGGTTGTCGAGTCCCATTTCGGGAAACTTTGATGCCTGTCCCTGGTTGCAAATCATCCAAGTACCGAGCCATATGCTGCAACCTCAGAGTGCCAAGCCAGACCGCACGTTTATCAATGCATATTGCAAAACAGCAACCCATGGTCTGGAAAAAGGCCTCCAGGTTCTCTGTGGGGTTAGCGGATACCCCATGGCGTCAACGTTGCGGGGCACAGATATCCGCCCGTTCAACGTCTCTCTTTCCATTGGGTACACAGTTTTGCAGCAAGCCCGGTACGCCTCGTGCCTCGAAATGACGTCCCAAAACATCTGCCGAAGAGTGGGATCGCTTCGTCAAAGAACAGGTGACAATCATGGCAATACCACTGCAACGGGCCCTTCCGCAGGGCTATGGCACGGCAGTTCAAATAACGAAGTCTCCTCCATGAAGAGGGCAAGGCAGCACTCGAGTCTACCGACGCCTGGCAAGACATTCTCAAGACCTGCAAATTTCTTCTTGAAAAATGTCATTTTCACTACACCGCAATCCTCCCTTCCGCGCTGAGCACCTGGGCTCCCTCCTGCGAACCGACAAGCTTCTCGACACTCGCCATGCTTGGGAAGCGGGCAAGGCACAACAAGCAGACCTCGCTAGCATTGAGGATGGCGATATTAAAGAGATAGTGAAGGTGCAACAGGATCTCGGGTTTCATGCTATCACGGATGGAGAGTATAGGAGGCATAGTACGCTAAGAGAAGCCCGTCTGGATGTATTCTAAATTTTTACAGTGTTCTGGGGCTCTTTCTGGCCAGGCCTTGAAGGGATGAAAGAGATAAAAAACCCCGACCCTGAAATTTTTCGCATGTATCTACCAGACATTGCTGCCTTCACCGAGTCGGGACACAAACCGGGAGAATCCGTCATCTGTACCGGCAAGATTAAGCACGTTGGTTCAACATACACGGAACAATTTGATTTTTTGAAGAAACTTGTTCCTGCGAGCGAAGTAAAAAATCTCAAGCTCACCCTTGCGGCACCTAATTGGTACCATTTGCGTTACAAGGAAGGCAGAGCATATCCAAAAGATACCTACGCCAATGACCTCGAGTACTTTGCCGACATCGCCAAAGCCTATCAGGCAGAGCTTCAGATCCTCTACGACCACGGCGTCCGCAATGTCCAGTTCGACGACCCGAATCTAGCCTACTTCTGCTCCGAGTCTATGCTCGAGGGCTGGAAGAAGGACTCGCTGAACACGAAGACAACCGATCAGCTACTTGGCGAGTACATTGATTTGTACAACGCCTGTATATCCAAAGCGCCAGCGGACATGCATTTTGGCGTTCACATCTGCCGTGGCAACTTCGTCAACAGTCGGCACTTCTCCGAAGGTGGCTACGACCGGATTGCGATCAAACTCTTCCAGGAGATGAACATGCATACGTACTACCTCGAGTACGATACGCCGCGCGCGGGAGGCTTCGAACCCTTGAAATCCCTGCCAAAGAATAAGAACGTCATCCTCGGGGTGATTACGAGCAAGTTCCCTGAGATGGAGGATCCAGGCAAGATGAAGCAGAGAGTGTTGGACGCCGCGAAATTCATCGCCGAGGGAAGCGGACAGTCAGTAGAGGAGGCGTTGAAACGGTGCGGTGTCAGTCCTCAGTGTGGATTTGCTAGCCATAGTAGTGGGAACGCGGTCAAGAGACCGGACATGATCAACAAGCTAAAGTTGGTGAGGCAAGTCGCAGATAGCATCTGGCCTGGCGAGCCATGATCCACTATGTTAGATCTAGAGATATCATGTCGTTTAGAGTTTCATCCAATTCAACCGTGCTGCCCAATGTTAATGTTGTCAAAGGCTTTTCAAGACATACGCGAGACTTGAATAAGTCAAATGCCTAAAAGGATGTCCGTATTACCCTATGGCAATAGCAGAGGAGTAAGTGAAAGTGTGGCAGCCTTATGCCCTTCGCCGTACGAAAGGCATGGTTTGTGCCAGAGATGCCTCACATCAATCACCACATATGTACAAGGCTTGATAGGAAATATCAAGGCATATCTTCCCTGGAAGCTTTTCCGCAAACTTTTCTAGCACATGCCACAAGGCTTTATCCGGACAATAGTAGCTGTTTTCGCTTTCACCGCGAATAGTGAGTCTACTAGCGAGAGGGCTTCAGAGCTGGCAGTCAGAGCTTGTCGTGGTCGACTGTCGACGAGTGCTAAACTTCACAGAGTCTCCATGGAATCCTCATCGCCTTTCGATTACTACGCTGGCAGATCTTGACGAGTTTCCTACGAACCACGTTGCGGCAGGATATATTGCTGGCGCTTTGCTTTCCAGAGCTCACATAGGTGATGTGTAGGTTCGTGACGTCCCAAAGGCGCCTGAATCCAGCCATACATGGAGGCTAGGGATGTCGTTTGATCTCGCCACCTGGTTAGAGAAGAGGAAATTGTCTACAGATGGTCGACCATAAGCTAGTGCCATCGTGCAGTCCCTTTTCGCTTCTAACGCTGCAAAAGCAGATCTTTTTCACCATAGTGTCTTTTTCATGGTTTACTGTCGAGCTTTGTTCACTGACTCTGATTCACAATGATCATTGTGGTGGGCTGTCAGCACCAGGTTATAGCAATTTACCGTGGCTGGCACAGTTCTTCCTGGACGGAAATCTTCTTAGAGGATTAGCGTATATAACAAGGCGATTTATTTCATCAACATCTTTCGCCCATGCTCCGGAGATTCCCACAGACCACTGAGCATTGTGCAAACCTCGACCCATCCATGAGACACATCATAACTTTTCGAAAATGGCACCCTCTGTGTCGTTCACTCTTGCAGGCCGCCCAAATGAATCCAAGGACGGGTCATCGAAGACACCTTTAATACCAATACCCAAAGATGTGAAACTTCCTTCCGCAAAACGTTCATGGAGAGTCGCGATAGGTTCTCCAAACAGAAATCGCTTCCAGGGACTGCCAATACAGATCCAAATCACCATATTCAACCACCTCGCCCAATCAAAAGACGGAAGCCGATCAGAGTAGGCGTTCCAGCTCTCAAAAGCAATGGAGCGCAGTCTAAGTAGAGCAAGCTCCTCAAAAGGCAGACGCAAGAAAGCCAGAGCACCCCCCATGGACAGACTCACACAGAACACGCACGACCTCGTCAACCCAGCGATGACCTGTAAGTCCCTCCTCTCCGTCGCGATGCTGATCCGTATCCTAGAGCCCGAGCCGTTCCTGCCTGAGCTACAAGAGCAACGCTACCCCAAGATCATGACCTGGTGCGGACGATGCCGGAAGATGTGCGCGGAGGGCGGATATCATTCACAGAGGGGGGATTGGGCGGTTCGACGGGGCAAGATGCTGGGCCGTGGACGGCCGCTGAGTATCACAGTGTTCTGTCCGGCGCAGGCGCCGAGTCCACTGGTGGAGGGGATGAGGGGGTTGATTGAGGGGGATCTTGAGAGGGATGGACTGAGGGGGGATTGTAAGTGGTTTGATTGACTGCTTGAGCTGGTTTTGGGTAGATTCACCCAAGGTGAGAATAACCGAAAGTTGGATGAGCATCTGTCGAATTGATGATCTTTAGGATGGGAGGGGAGCTAAGCTTTCAGTAGGACCAGATCGGCCAGTATTAGTGTTTGAAAGCATTTAGATTCTACTGGTAGCTAAGGGAATTGGTGAGAGCATACTGTGTACGTCACTCCAAAACGAGCCGTCACTCTGTCATTGAACCTTACTTGTCAGCAATCTGACTGTCAATGAGCCACATTTCGATCCAAGAGGGTAGTTTGAACGTGCAGATCGCCAAGATCGCCATCAAGCCGTCACCACATATTATAGTTTAAATGTTTTTTTCTAATGTAAGTTCCAAACATATTTAGCCGGAGCACAACAGGGTCTAGGATAGGGGTTATTGCATTGGGAGAACGTAGAGCAGTAGCTAACATCGAAGTCTGACTTGAAAAAGAGTAAGGAAAGGGTTATGAGGATCTTCTCAGAGTGAATGGTCATCTTGATACAGATTAATACTAACAGACTGAGAGAAGGATAGAATCGAAAAGTGTGCCAAGTGTAGGGCTAAATAATCCATGGTTTGGGGTGAGGCAGCTGGCTCAAGAGCCCCTTGCTTGCCACCAAGCACACCGAGTTTCATTGACCGCACTTCTACCTACGGCGGCATCACCAGCGGTAATGTTGACCAGCTCTTGACCGGAGCCCCAAAGGGGAAACACTTGCTTGTGTCCCCTGACCTCGAAAGACGGCTTGCTGTTCAATGTGAAGGTGACAAGAGACTGTTGGAGGATGTCTTGCGCATTGGGATAAAGAGCGGAGCCTGATGGGGTGAGAGAGTATTGGGTGTCTTGTGTATGTATACCAGGAGGAACGCTGAACTCATCTGAAATCACCAAATTTAGCTCCATACGCGTGTAAGTCACGGGTATATCGGGGTATACTCACATGCGAAATTTTTACCATTGGAGACTTTGCCTATGAGATCGAAGGTACAGTCGATCACGGCTTCTCCCCACAAAGCCATTTGACGGGTGTCTTGGTCGATATAACCTAAATCACCGTCAAATTGTTGGGGGTAAAGGCTGCTCGCGAGGGTTTCCACCTCCGCATCCGACAGGCCGGCGAATGATGTCTGAATCCAGCGGCGGAACTGCTCGTCTGTCTTCACTTGAGGATCAAAGAAAAAACCACCTTCGAATGAGTTGTGTGCTGAAAGAACCTTGACCGATTTGTCAAAAGCGCCTTCTTTCAGCATTTGACTCAGTTGTGCTGGAATGAAGGAGTCATCGAGTACTGGGTAATAGAAGTAGCTTGTGGGCGGAGCTGCTCCCACCTGCAGCGCATTGGCTTGAATGATTGCTGAAGATGGTGCCTTGCGAGCTTCAGAGAGGGTGGTTACGTTTAGTCGTGACAGGAAATCTGTAAAGACGGACTCCGGCTGAGATGCCGGGCTGATAATGCCGGGGGATTGCGGAATTGCCTGAGAGAATGGGACTGGGCCTTTCTTCCCGCCAAACGCCGCCATTTGTAACAAAATTGAGCCTCCGCCCGCCGACTCGCCCATGACAGTGACTTGTTCGGGACATCCTCCAAACAGATGAATGTATTTCTGGACCCATTCCAAGGCCAGTCTCTGGTCCAAAAGCCCGACGTTCAGGTCACCATCTTTTTCGACCTCAGGACCTGACAGAAATCCGAAGGCTCCCAAGCGATAATTGACGGCCACGAATATCATCCCGTTCTCGTCCTCTTGTTGACCAACGCGTAGAAGACCGACAGGATCATATTCTGGAGTAGGGGTACCAATCTTTGATCCAAAAACCCAGCCTCCGCCATGGATCTGAACAAATTAGCTAAAGTAGTGTTGTGTGAAGCTCGGGAAGCACGCACCCACACCAACACAGGAACTTCCTTCAGACCACCTGGATTATTGACAGCCTTCTCGATGAGTTTTCGCGGTACGTGTACGTCCAGGAAAAGACAATCCTCTGTCACTGGTAGGTCAGAGCCACTAGAGGGAGGTGATGAGTTGGCAATAGCGGCTTCCCATTTGTCGATAGTGAATGGCTCTCCGCTGGTGAATTCGCCAATGGGACCAAATGTTTTGGTTTGCCAAAGAGGGAATCCTTGAGGGCAAGTCCGCGGTTCGGATCCGTTCTGAATGACTTGTCTGTTCTCCTGTGGAGGTAGAGGTGCACGGAATCTCAAATCGCCAACTGGAGGCTGAGCATATCGAATGTTGGAAAATTTATAGGTGTCGCTCGATGCGTTGTATGATAAAGCTTGATGGAGTTCCTATCTCATTAGACAGATTTTTTTGGGTTTAAGGTCTCTTCTGACTTACATAACCTAGGTCGACAATAGGCAATTGCCCTTGACCTGGCTCGTTGTGCGGTCGAGATAAGCCAATTCTAGGCAGCGCAAGCGTGAAACAGATGATCGGCGTGTATCGCATTTTTGGGCAACGGGGAGTGGATCAGAGCAGTATTAAGTGAGTGAGATCCGTGAACCTAATGGAAAGCGTAGATGACTTGGATAGGAGACCGAGGAGTTGGATCTTAAATCTAGTTGACCTCGTCGGTCCTCCCTTTATAGCCTTGAGCGCTGAGTGGACTAGAGTTTCCGATCCTAGCAGCCTTTGCTGGAATACGAGCTTTCCTCAGGAGTGACATAAGGTAGTCCTTTACCCCTGATATTGAGGGAATTATAGACCGAAGGATTCTTGGATGGCTTAGACTAGACGCGGCTAAATTGAATAGGGCGGTGTAAAGTCTCATTCGGTTTCGGATTAAGCTTACCTAGAGATCAGGGGACTTCTTCTCTCCTTGGAGATTCTTGAAATATGCAGTGATGTGTGCGGCTTCCCATCGGTCGTACCATGGTTCCAGGGGTTTCTGGTAGCCTCTAGGCGCCCAATTTGAACGGTATCTGCGTTAGAAGGGGTTCAACTGAAAGATTGAAGAGAAATATACGAGATCCTTGAATGCATGATAGGAACTTTAGGGACATATGCTGAGGCGGAGCGGATCAAACAATGACGAAGGACCTGGCGATACCTTCTCTCGTTCCGCTTTGCGGCAACGCCACGCAATAGAGTTCGGAAGAAAAGAATACGAACATAGCGCAGCCTGACTAATATCGCTAATCAAGGGTTTGGCCGCTTAATATTGACCGCCGTTCATGACGATTCCGTTATTTAAAGAAAAATTGGGACCTGGAGAATAAGGTACCAGATGCCAAGTGAAGATCCTTGAGACGGTCTAGTCCTGATATAGTAGTGTATGTCCCTAATGAGATAGCGGCTTCGGGATCCGCAACCCCGGACGAACTTTGGCACACGTAAGATCTCGGCTTTCTAATCCTCGTCAGCTCAACCTTCACTGTTCTGACGCGCTCGTTAGAAGAAGACTGACTTCTCCCTTCTTGATGTGTTAAGCCGTAATCACCATGGGGACATGGGCCTAGAAAAATCCAAGTTCCTGTTCGTCAACAAAACCGCATCATCCGAAGCCCTGACTCAAAGTCTGTCAGCCGAAAAATCGAACCTTCTAAGCCACGTTCAGACCAGACGCCGAAGGCAGGCGCGGTCCGGATCGAAGACAGAGCCATGGAAGGAGTTCGCTTCGTCTATCGAGGTCCAGCAGGGCAAGCTCATGACCGTAGAATCTCTCGAAGCCGGACTGCCATCAGAGAGATCATCAGAAGGAGCAGCTAATAAGAGGCAAGAGCAGCCTCAACAGCCTCTTCAGCTTCTTCATGCTTACGTGGCTTACAACATTTCAGATCCGTTCTGCTGCACGGTCGCTGGCGATGATGCGGGAAATTTCACCTTATTGGGTTTCACGCTGTTGCATGTTGCCAAACAATCTTTCTTAACCGAGGCATTTGCACCGGAGTCTGTGGCCTCACGAAGGTCATCTATGCGTCATGATCGGATGATTACCGAAAGACTCAAATGTTGTGTGGAGGACAGCATGCTGATGTACTCGACGCTCGCATATAGCTCGACCTTCTCGGGATGGATTCTTGGAAAATTTGGAGGAGATATGTCGCCAGAACTTTTCATCGGGAAAACGATCCAAGCTGTGCAAAGTCGACTTTCAAGTCCCACATCGCATACTGATAACTGGTTTCTAATGACTATCTATGCACTTGCGATCACTGAGATGTGGTTGGGAACACCCGAAATGTGGGGCAGCTCTTCTGAACGATATGCTGGGATAGTGACCATTGATCGATCTCGTCGCGACACGGCTAAGATCCATTTGAGGGCGTTGATATCTGCTGTCGACTCGATCGGGGGTTGGAGAAACGTCGACTCATATGTTATGGAGAGCTTCATACTTGCAGACAAATACTCCGCTCTGTATGAGATGAAAGTGCCGGTCATGCCTCTGACCTGGGACCCAGGCCCAGCGTCGAAAGCCATGCAGGACTATTTTGGAGCGCAGCAAGACAAGTGTCCTCGCCTAGGGCAGGATTTGTTTGGATTGGGCCTATGTACGGACCTCGAAAAGATTGTCTGTGATGTAATTGAGTATGTCAAAATAGCGCATTGTATTTGGTCTCATGCGCACGTTTCCCCCGAACCCGAGTCCTGGCTATTTCTAAGACTACAAGCATTGATCTACCGGCTTTTAATCCTGAAAGATCCGCCACATTTCGATCAGTGTGTACGTCTCACGACGCTCGCGTTTCTACTCAATGCAACTCAATGCCAGTCAGCACAAACTGCTGGGAGAGCATTTTTACCTCACTTTAAGTCTACTCTAATCTGCTCAAAATTCTGGCACTCGTCCTTTGGAGACAGTCTGCGACTATGGTGTTTGTGCACCGGCGCAATGGTCAAACATCATTGCGAAGAAAAGATATGGTTCATTAAACAGCTGTCACGATTCCATGTCGTTACGTCCACTAATCCCATGGATTATTTGCGAGGTCGACTCGAAGGATATCTGTACCTCTCGGAAAGGCAAGATAGCCAGCTTTTGGGATTGCTCAGCGAAATGCGTACGTAAAGCCCGTCTCGATGGTATGTTGTAACTTTTTTGATGATCATACCTCTCCCCCGAGTGGTGTTAGACCTTGAGAGATGGTTGGAGCTGACGGTGGCTACAACAGTGTGCTCATTAAGTGAACTACAGTGGTCCAAACCCCAAAGATCATGATTAGGACATTAACTGAGCTCACCTCAGTGACGACCAATACCAAGTACTACCTGGAAAACCCGAGATTGGAGTAGACATAGACCGCAAGGCCCAATGCAAACGTGACACTCGTGATGCCCTCAAGAGCGACGTGATCGTTTGGGAGAATCTCATCGAGGTTCTCCGATTTCATCGTTGTCCTTTAGGCGTCGCAGTCGAAGTCATTTCAGTCCTTCACCGCTTCAAAAAGCCCTCAGTCCTCACTTATCAATCTGTGTAACAGTGCGGGATAGTGACATGTACTACTGCTGCGAAGACCCGTTTCTGAGGGGTGATGTTTACTTTTCGCTGCAGGTGATTATCGCCGATTCTGAACCGAACTAAGCACCAGACGTCACGGTTTACATAAATGCCGATAATGTCCCAACGCTTTCGCTACACAACATTTCCTATAACCATATCTTCCAAGAAAGCTAGCATCTACCCTTTCCGCCATGGTGCTCGATTTTACCTTCGCATCCCAGCCGCCAACTGCTACCGCCCCTTACCCAGCTGCACTTGTACTCATTCCTTATGTAAGTTTGAAGCTGTTAAACACCGACGAGGTGCAGTTGAGCTGACTGGTCACTGTTTCAGGGTCTTGACACACGTCCTTCTGAGGGTAGCCCCTTTCAACGTCTTCCTGTCGATATTCACCATCACATCTTCCAACTTCTCTTTGACGATGGAAAAACACACCTAGACTTTCGAGGGCAGGTCATTTCATCGGAGGGCTACCCCGATATGGGCCACACCATTCAAAATCTCATGCACTACACCATTAGCTGCAAAGCAGCCTTAAGCGGTGGATTCCTCTTCGGCGTCAAGGCACCATACTTCATCTGCTTTACACTTTGCAAGATTCGCCGCCAAGAGCTGATTGGAAGCGCCAGGCGTGAGGATATGCATCCTCTAGAGCAAAAATGTTGGATCTCGCCGTACACTGTGAAGCTATTACAGGAGTGCTATGACTGCGGCGATGCTTATGTGAAAGGAGGATCACACTCTAGACCAGAGAACTGGTTTACCACCAAGGATAGTGAAGGCAGGTATCATTGGGGGTGCTCTGGACGTGATCCAGAAAAGTTAGATAAGAAAGAGCGTGGCATCAAGATGTCGGTAGATGACTTAGCTGCTTTTCGGGGCCCACCATCGGAGAGTGAAGGACACGGTATGAAGCGACTACGGCAGTGGTTCTATACTAGCGACGGATTTCAGATCGTCAACGAGGGAGAAAAAACTCTCTAAAACGGGCACACGGAGATCGTTCGCGGAGAATAGCTCAAGCTGAACGTAGCAAATGGTCTTTACCTCTCCATTGAATTACTCGTTTAAACCTTAAAAAGCTTTGATGCATCGATTCTTGTCTCTTCTTCGACTCGTTCTATTCAATGCGAGAAATTTTCCAAAACCAAACGCTTTTAATCGTGGGCTGACCAGAAGCTTTCCGTCTCCATCACTGGCCGTGAAATTTTGTTCGATCAGAAGCTCTTAAACAGAGCCCTCAACAAATAGTAGCATGGTCGTTGCAATTGAAAGAATAACGGGCTCTACGTGATGGAATGAGAGTCGATACGTCTTCTCTACGTGGATCCGAGCAATGCTGTTCGAAGAAGAGTATGTGAAGTGCCTAAGCTCCATGTGCAATGAGTGTTCGACATGGTACTGCCTCATGATCTTGGAATGGTAGGATAGTTAAGAATCACCTGGGGGTCACGTGATGTGAAAGCTTACCTGGTCGTTTGTCACTCGGTCGGAGATGAATGATCTACGGCTTCAGAGCTCACTTAGAAGCGCTGCTCGAACTTTCATGCGAATCACCGCATCAGCAACAGACTTCACGTCACGCTCAGTATTGGCGAATTACAGCCTAACAGTCTAGGAGCAGCAGCGTATCACTCTTGGAGCCATCCACGGTGAACTCTCTTCAGATGTCAACCCATCCGAAGAAGGTATACTAAACTATAAAGAGCTTTCTTCGCTTGATTCGTTATACTCATACGCACCGATTGCTCTTTTCTTCGCTCATGAATTTATCTGAGTGATGGACTCGCCATCTGAGATCCTCAACAGAACCCCTAAAGGGCTCAAAGAACTTGAAGTCATCGACTTCGCCTTTGCTACTAAAGCTTGCAGCCAAGCTGGGTACAGGGGCTTCGTCAGGGCTCTAATATTTATACCAAAGGTAAGCCATGACCACAACGCTCAAAGGCCTCACTAACGACGCAGGTACAGCAGGTAAATCTCCATCACAAGTCAGTCTATCCGACACCCTGTCTGCGAAGTCTCCCGACCGAGATCCTCCTCCTCATCTTCAAGTATATCCCAAACCTCAATAAGCGCCATCCTGGCTTTGACAGCTTGTTGGGAGTCCTGGGTAATAGGCGACTGGATTGTACGCTTAGCCTTTTCGACCTCGTGCACCTTGCAGTAAGCTGCAAGGCTACCCTCGCTGCTGCGGCACTGATCGCGATCCCCGAGCCTTGGCCGCTGGATCCTTGGCCATTACATCCCGGCAATGATCATCGCGGCTTGCTGAAACCGAAGTTGCTCCGCCGGTGCGAACATGGCTGTGGCATGTATCGGATGAAAGGAGGCGCTCACTCTGATAGCAGTTTGTGGCGTATTTATGAAGGCTGCGCTGCTGGGTCATTGCTGTGCCCAGCAGGAATTGAGATACCGGGGAAGCGGAGAGAGATTCGACTTGCAACAGAGGAGGAGATACGTCAAGGAGGGGCGAGTGATTGGATGGTCTGAAAGATTGCAAGGATGATTGAGTTTTGGATACGAAGACATTGCTTCTATTTCAAAATGTTTTCTGTGTGAAATACATTTCCATCGTCTAAAAGATGTTGTTGATTGGCAGACTCCAGCATCGTATGACCGAAGCTATCGGGTAGGTTTCGGTTTCTTGATGTTGGAATGATGAGGAAATGTCAAGTTGTTGTGTCCCAGAGAGCTCCGACTGGGAACAGGTACTTCTTTGTTTGGCAGTGGAGGACAATCACTAATTCTGCGTCTTCCTTCTCCAATGGAACACAGAGTCTGCTTTTGTCACGTTCCGATGTGGGCACCTCGTTCACATAAAACTCTTGCAACATATTGGCGGTACTCGTGTGAAGTTGTTTTTGTCGATCCGTAGATAGGGTATCAGGATTTTGCTGGAGGAAGGAGACCAGCTGATCACATTCTTGCGGGCCTAAAGCTTTTGGCGCTGCGTACACAAGGGGAGTAGCCGTGTTCGTTCCTGGAATATCGAAGAATGGACGATTTTGCGCTTTACTAGATAATTCATCGTTTGAATTGATGCAGCAGTCGGTGTCATCAGAAGTTCTAGCGTTTTGATGTTGCACAAGTGCCTCTAGTATCGTGGATGCGTCCATATCTGGCTTGTACCGCATATCTGGGAGGAAGGTAGAGTCTACAAAAAATGATATATTATATAATCTCCAATGTGTTTGGGGTGATACCTCAGCGTTAAGAAACTCCATCTAAATTATTGATGGTTATTGACATGGAAAAGGTAGAGCATGGGATTGCGGCGCATCTTTCCGTTTGAAGGAACTAGTTATCCTAGGGTCACGACTTCGATCCTCGTTCGCCGTAAGTAGCATAGTTAAATCTCCGTGATTGGAGACGAGATGGTTAATATTTCTCCACAGCCTTCTGAACTTGTCTTTCTTTTCTTTTGCAGTCTATCATCCCAAGCCTACCCTCTCCTATAGGCGAGTTGAAATTTTTGCAGGAATCAACTGTGCAAGACTCCCCTAAGCCTGAACTTCACTGTCACGGAGAGGCTTAGATACGAGCGAGGTCTTGAGTAAAACCTGTAGCAGCCGTGTTGATTGAGTTGTATGGCAGCTTGATAATCCGCCTGTGGTGTTCGCCATACAGTGGGTATATTACCTTACTCTTGACTTGATGTGGCTGAGGGACTGTACCGCCCTTCCATTCTGTTTATCGTGCTCGCAGTCGGCTGGCTGCTGGTCATGCCTTCCTTAACTCGACGTAGTTGCCTAAATAGGTATTTCACCTTATTGTCACCTGAAACAGGCAGCAACACACGTACCTGATTGTTGACGATTACTTCATCGCTTCTCTTGGCTTCCTTTCTGCTCCCCTCTTCTTCTCGAAGATTCTCTCTTCTCTTTATCCACCTCATCCCTCCAAGCCCACCTTCAACGCAGCCGTCTCAAACCTCGTTCATCTACAACAAAACCTTCTCCAGCCCTCTACATACGGTAATCAAACTGCTGCCGCTGTGGAGCCAATGGCAGCACCCGCATCTGATACTCCCACCACCGTAAGTGCAGTAGCCAAATCTCCTCCCGCTGGCCCTATCACTTCAGATGTGATAGCTAATACTTCTTCCCAGTCTTCTGACGAGTTGGAGCCTCTGGCATGTTCCTCTCAACGATCGAATATCACCTACAAAGACCCGAATATGGCTGAAGACCCCTTTGACAAGAAAATGAGGGATCCGAGTTACCTTGCGAGTCTTCGACGAGCGGTAGCAGGAGAGATGGTTAATTTTCAGCGTGGAGAACTGCTAGGCCACGATCCCGTGCGTGACGCAATCCTAGCATGTTGTCCATACGCACTTGAGGGACATCGTTGCGTCTCCAAGTTCTGTGTTGATCGCTATGACATTTGCCAAACCAAGGTGTGTTGTGTCCATGTCACGTTGTTTGCCAGACATTGCTAACAAGCACTAGGACTGCAATATGACAGAAACGGAGGATGGGATACTCTGTGCTCATAGAGACAATCACTTGCACATTGCACGGACCTGCTTTGATGTAGCGAAGGGGCTCCAGTGCACCAGAGGATCTAGCTGCCGTTACGGTCACGATTGGCCTCATGAACGTTTCCTGCTACACCACATGCGGCTTCGCTGGGGTTTCAATCACAGGGAGGAAGATAGAGCCGGCATGGCGAGGAAGCGGGCCTCCTTGGGTGCACATACTTAAATGCTCAGTGAAATAGAATTGTTCGGAGTAGAGAAAGTTAACACTTTTATTTCTTTAACCAGCTATTCCTTCTTTGTAGACAAAGTGATCTAAACATCTTCAAACGCTTTGGGAGCTATGAGGCCGCTCAACGGCCAGCAGCATTGAGACAGGAATCGATAGCCCTGTGAGAGGAAATGAAGGTACGATACGCGAGTGTAGATTAAGAACGATTCGTGCCTCTGCCTCAAAGACGCTCTCATTTTTTCATGCTCGGGTAAAAAAATCTTACAAGCAAGCTCTTCACCCCCTTCACCATCATGCAAACCTGAGGCTCACCGCTCTCGGCCCACTAATGTTTGACATCTCCCAAGCCAGTCTTTGGTTCATAGCAGGAGATACTTGACAGCCCTATAATAGTGCTCACGCGCTCGTCCATCTCGCTGGCAATCACGCGCAGGCCTTGTCGTAGGCGCCGGCGCTGCTTTCTCTTTGAGTATAGGTACCTAAGACTAAGTCCATTCTCCTGCGTGGTGCATCGATGCGCCAGAGAATGGTGCTCTCCTAAGGTAGTATCAGTGGGTGGAAACAGTACCTAGCTACATCAAGGCCGCAGCACAGGCCGATACCTTCTGATCACCTCGCTGAGGGGTTCGGGTTCGTAGAAACGGGCAGCTGCGTAAAAAGGCATGCGTCACATGGTGATGGAGAAGGGTGGGAATGATTCAAGGTGTCGCGTAGCTTTAGCTTCTTGAAGTGGCGACCATCCCATTGTACTACGTTAAGGGATCTGAATTAATTGGTCTATTGGCCTGTGAAGACTCCTTCCTTTTCAATCTGTTCAAAGACCTCCATTGTGTGCTTCCAGACCTTCTCCGCCACACCATCCTCTCTACTCTTCTTATACACCTTTTCCTCGGCTGGTATCATCGCTCCATCCCATGTTACCCTGTACGCACCACCACCTGTGACGCCATCCGAAGACACAGCGACCTCGGTTCCAGCGCCACCATCCTCCGATTTGCTGTCGCGCGCCGGATACCTTGATGTGGCGAGAAAAAGATGCCGATCCCCGGACTCTGCCGGTGGAATTGCGAAAAGGGAAAATACCGGTGCCAGGATCCTCCACAGCAATTTTGCCCATGTCGGTAGCTTTGACGTCTCCGCTGCGTTTGTCATCACGAATCCAGGATACTCATGAATGAGTGACAAGCGGTGTCGCTTCGCAAGCTCTTCGAACAGAAAAGTTGTCATTCGCACGATGTGTGCGCCACCTGTGGAGAAACCGAAGTTCTTAGGATCGCGGAGGGAGAGGTCGTCTAGCACCATCCTGCCTTTGTCTAGACGAGGGTTGAGGACAGACACGACGTGGCCAGTAGGCGAAGAGAGAAGTAAGGGGAGTAGCTGAGTGATGAAGCGCATCCGAGAGTAGTAGAGGAGAGACATCAGCGCGTCAAGCCCTTCCGGCGTTTCGTCGCGGCCTCCAAAGGAAAGGTACCCCTGTGTCTCCATTAGGAAGTCAACTCTCCCCGTCCCATCCGGCCGGCCTTTCTCAGCCTTGGAAATCTCTTCACAAACGCGGTCGACGTCTCTCAAGAGCGACAAATTCTCCGCCTTGACAAATGTGAAATCACCCGAAGGACATATAACCCGGCAGTCGGCAATAATCTTTGATGCAGCATTCGTATTCCTCCCAACAATATAGACTCTCAGTCCGCTTCCTTGGCCGTGTTTTGCGTAGCTTGAGGCAAGCGCGCGGACAGCATATTCTCCAATGCCTGCTGTTCCACCAACGTACACGGCGACAAAGGGTTGACGCTTCTTAAAAAGCTCGGCGTTGCGGGAGTGAACGACTTCGAGGCTCACCATACCGGCTGAAGGATAAAGTAGATATTGAATAAACCAGAGGAGGAGCAATGGGACAAATTAATATACAGGAAAGGAAGGAAAAAAATATCAATGGACCTTTGATATATCGTCAGTGAACGGCGACATGTTGCTCCGACCCTCCGCTCATGCTGCGGAAGATCGCCCCCTAATAACCCACACTCATTTTCGGTCGGTCTGCCTTGAGTGGAAGAAGGCGCAAAAGAAACTGAGAACTCAGCGGGAGCTATGAGTCGATAATTGGGACATCCTCCTCCTCGAGCCTAGCTGCTAACCAACGGTTAGTCCTTGTGCGTCGAGGCATATCCGGTTGCATTACTTAGGGGAAAAGGAGGCGTTGGAAGTTGATTCCGGCCGCTAGCTGCCTTGAGGCTCGGTCCGTACTGCTCCATCGCTCCGGCCGTAAGCAGGGGCCATGCACGCCTAACTGCGTCCTCTGCAGGTTCACGTACAACTAAACGACTTATATTAGGTAAAGTATCAATCAGTGTGTTTCCAAGACGATATTGCCAACCTAGGTACATGAAGTACAATTTTCTTCAACTCACCAGCGTGACATCAAGTGGTTCTGAGTCCGTCTGATGATCTATTTTGCTTCGTTGCTGCTTTGTTTGTAGAGAACTTTGGCGCCGGGGCGCAACGCCTTGCGAGGAGGCCGGATGATACCGAGGCGATGATCCACCCCGGTGCAGTAACTTCAGGAGGAACCAGACGGGACTAATATACCTGAGACCCAACAGCGAGGAGTGTTTTGCACTTGAGTGCGTTAATGATGCGAGCCAGGTAGTCAACTCAAAGCTGTACGCCCAACTTGGAACTTGGATGCAATCTGACCGGGCCTGACGCCATGGTGATTGTCGTTGATGCCATCGCCTAGCAGTTAATACCTGTTCGTGGCTGATACCACTGCACAGGTGTTGACACGTTTGTTCTTCGCTGATGATTGCAGCTGGTATTTGGAAGGCTATCAGACTAATTCGAGGGCGTGTGTAGCATCAGAAGGATATAGATGGCGAGATATGAGGGTGCAGTCGCCTACGATGGATATTGTTTTCACTCTCATTGAGCATGGAGCAGAGGAGTCTAGAATGAAGACGTAGCCACAAGTCAGAAGATCATTTCATTATCGAGACTCGCACCGCACGTACATCCAACCCAGCCATATTCCGCGTCCCTACTATACCACTGAGACCGGAGCAGAACCTATTATCCATGACCGAGCTACCTGGAGCCTTGTGGGAGCAATTGTGGAAGAGGCTTTGTTACACAAGTCATGGCCCTCCTTCAGGACGATTATTGGCCGGAAGAGGCGCCACCATTTTTGCATCTCAGCCTCGAATGCAAACTACGAGACACATGCATTTTTTAGAGAAACGTACCTATGGAGAGAAACCGTTCGCGTTTATACTTACCTATCCTTTCTTACTTTCCGCGACTTTAACTCCTCATACAATGGAACATTTACTGCTTGACCGTCCAGCGCCTATCATCGTGCCGTATCTTCTTCCTGATGACTTTCAATACGATAACGGCGACTTTGAACACTATCCTGAGCGGAATGGATGGAATTTCGAATGGTGGCTCACTCGAAAACCAGGCTATGGAATCAGCATTCCCATGTGGCTGGATATGTCTAATCCTACAAAAAAAATTGAAGAACTAGTCCCGTTCCTTCAAGCCTGGCTATTCTTTGGCTTCCTCCAAGAGACGACCCGTTGCGTATCCACGCCAAGCCATTTTGTTCGTACTTGTGAGGAGACTGGCTCGAAGGATGTCACGACTGAACGCCTTCAAGCGTTGGTATCCGTCCACTTAAGAGCGTTCCATTCAGAACGGGCACCTTGGTTGGGAAAATGCACAATCTCCCACGTAAACAAAGTTCTACGAGTTGCGAAGACTATACTAGATACGTTGCACGAAACAATATTCGAAGTAATTCGAACCGTTGATTCTCCGGCCAGGTCGCCAGAATATGCACTTATACTGACTCCAGTGATTGATGACCTACTTGCCGTCGATTTTCTGGCGTCTCTGGCCTTCAGATCTGTGCAAGAAATGGAGGTCGGTTCCTATTTCCATCAATCGTACACGTCGGACCACCCTAACCACTTGATTCGAAAGCGAATGATCTTGGATGGCTGGTGTATCAGCACTATTGATCGTCTATTTGATCCTGCGCCAACAGAATTCCAAGCGTATGCCTACTCTGTAGGCACCGTGCGGGTGAAACAAGATCATACTAAATGCACAAAAGCCTATTGCAAAGCCAACCAAACAGCCGGCAATATTGAGCCTGCACATATCCGATCAGACTGCGACTGTGATCAAGTCGGGCCTCCGATGGACGAAGTCGTCCAGATTCTGCGAGAGCAACGTATTCCAGTCCTTGAGGTTAGCTTTCCTGAAGACGGATCTCTCGAAGGTCCCACATTTACTGTAACGCCGATGGACGCTGTCAAACGTTATATTGCCATCTCTCACGTCTGGTCTGACGGTCTAGGCAATTCTCAATCAAATCTTATTCCCAAATGTCAATTGAATCTTCTCACGCAAGCTATGAGCAATCCGGCAAACCCGAATGACACATGTGCGCTCTTTTGGCTCGACACACTTTGCATTCCGGTCGATGACAGCCTTCAAGATCTCCGGTCGTTCTCGATAGGCAAGATGCATCAGATTTACAGAGACTGCTTCGCCGTCCTTGTACTGGACGCTGATCTTACCGCCCTTACTCGGCAATCAACCAATGCAGAAATAGCAACACGCTTAGCTATGAGCGTATGGATGACGCGCCTGTGGACCTATCAGGAAGGTGCTTTACCTAGCCGCCGATTCCTTCGAATCCAAGATGGAATGCTGGATCTAGACAAAATCATGAGTGACAGAATCCGTGCGACCATATCTTCCGTTGAGCGTAGCGCTTGGGTGGTTCTTACGACATCTTTAGTCCGGAAGAGGCTGGATGAAGATGAGACATTCGACCAACGTGCGCAACAGGTATTTGCCTCAATGTGCTCACGCACAACTAGTCGTGCTGGTGATGAAGCGATTTGCATCGCGACGTCTATAGGGCTGGACACACGTCCCCTCTTAGAGGTAGATCCGAGCAAAAGGATGCTTGAACTTCTCAAAGTTCTCCCTATCATCCCTATCAATATCCTGTTCAGTTGTTCCTCGACCGAAAAATTGCCATACAGGGGTTACCGGTGGGCACCTAAGGCGTACATGCAAAGCCAAGCTGCAGTATGGTTTCCAGTTCAAGAGACGATCAAAAGACGTGGGGGAGGAGTATACAAGAGACACTCGCCATTCCTATTTCAAGATATAGGTGTTATGGCATATCTTTCACCCATCTTCATGAAAAAGGTCGACCTTAGCAAAGGGGAGTGGCACGTCACTCTTGAAGACGGTCGGTTTCTGCGAGCGACCCCTAGAACGAAGCACATGGGATTTAATTCAAATTCTGAGATCTTCTTTGGCCCATCGACTGAGGATGCATTGATTTTAATGCCATACCCCTTGGACATCTTGAACCTATTGCCGGCGGAGTATGGCCTCCTTGTCATTAGAGGCTACGAGTCTCGTTGCTCCATGTCCCAGCGGCCAGAAGTGCAATCCTTCTCTGCAGGATTAATAGTAGGAATGGTGGACCTCGAACCCGGCCCTGCTCCATCTAATGCATTTCGCATTGAAATTGAGCAGGTAGAAGCGGAAACGAAAAGCGCGCAGTGGTGGTTACTCGATGGATTACCACCGGCTCGAGAACTTTTGGAGCTCGCAAAGCAAGGCGGTTCAATAGAATTCCCAAAATTGTTACCGCCGGAGATTTAAACACCGGTACTAGAAGTCGGAACAACGAGTTAACTTTGAAAAGCTCTTCACCAAGATTTTCGAGAAGTTATGGACCCAGGCGTATCCATTGGATAAGGGAATACCCCACGGAGACTAGAGAGAAGACAACAATTCAGAAGCCAACATACAATGATTTCGACAGCACCTCACTACGCCTTCCTCTAAAATTCCCCTAAAGGCCACTGACTTTGGTGAGCGAAGCGGCAAGTTTTTATCGACGCAAGGATCCGCCAAGCGTGGCTCTCCAATTGACCATCAAGGTTCCATGGCTAAGCGCGGATTCTACGAGGACAGCTTGCAGGCGACTAAGAGAGTCATCGCATTCAGTAAAATAGGGAGATATCGAAGCCCCTTGTACCACATGGAAAAGACGAGCAGCCAACAACGCAAGAGCACCTATGAACAATATCAAGTCCACAACGTAATTTCATCGCTCAACGTCTGACACAACATCTCGGCGGCTTCACTGGGATAACGTGGCCACAGCCCCACCAAGTGAGAAAGACAATCAAGAAGTCCGGCCGGCCATTGAGTCTACGTGGTTTGCGTACAACGATGGTCGCGATCGGTTGCAACCCATGGCGAGACTGTCACTCTGCGCAGCCGGGAACCTCTAAGTCGTCTGCATGTTTCTCATCATGGTGTACGAAGTGACTTTATGATTTGGCTTGGGCAGAACGACCCTGAGAGCGAGGAGCGATATCGGTGGAGAGATCAAGAGCCGTTCTGCCCGGAAGGATGCTGTCGAAGCTGGGTAGTTCAAGGCGTGGCCGATCCAATTAACAGGCCGCCGCCCGCCAGCGCTAAGGACTAGACCGGCTACTTTCTGCTACCCGGACTCGTCTTTGAAGCGGGCGCCCATGCAATCCAAAGACATACGTGGAAAGATCAGTGGAAAAATACTGGAAATGAAATCAAAATATCTTCATTGCTTCTCTTCTTGTGTACAACTTGTTGCTGCTATACCATCTGAGCCGAATGTTGGATCGGGGTGCTCGTAAAATTCAACTTGCCACACTCACACATGCAAACTATCTCTTTCAGATCCGGGGAGCAATTAATCTTTCTGAAATAAAGAATCCCGCTCGCCATTACGCCGACGCTCATGCATCTGGACCCGCTTGCTTTTTCTGGAAGAATCTCCTAATGAGTGTAAAATAGAGAAAAGGAGGGACAAAAAGCACCAAAGGCGAAAAGAGACCGGCCCCTAGGAATTTCGTTCCCACCCCCTTCATCCCTTGAACCCGCCCAAATTAAGGAGCCGATGAGAGCATTACCTTCAAGGTATTGTTACAGAGTAACACGAGTAAAAGAAAAGAGACGGCTGTAGGCGGAGATAACATACTATAGACCTGACAGGGCACGGTATGACAACAATCGCCAAAGATCCAACGGACGCACAGCTGTTTTTGAGCCACGGCTGAACACTGAGCGAATTTGAGGCTGAGTGTCAGAGGTCGTGGGACATCCAATATATGTGGGGCGGGCGCCGATGCTAACAATCAGAAGCGCCACGACTTCTGATACCTAGCCTCGATTCCGCGTGTAGCTTTGACTCCCTAGAACGCCGTGCCTCGAACCGCTTGAGTTCTTCAAAATGATGCGCTATGAAGGTTTATAGGATAAGATTGTTGAGGTTCTTTTGAATGATCATGTCTTGAACAGATTGCATAGTCGCTTTGAGAAGGGTAGTGTCCGTGGCATTGGTGTAGTGGATATAGATCTCACGATCGGCAGTCCGATTGATGCCTCTGAAACGGTCTGCAAAATACTTCTTCCCAGCCTCTTCGTCGTTTGGCCTGCCATGGTAATCAGGGAAGTGCGCAGAAATAGGAGATTTGGCGATCTTTGCACGGAAGAGGTCGACTTTGTTGAGGAAAAGAATGATCGGCTTTGTCTTGAACCACTCGCCATTAACAAGGGATTCGAAAAGCATCATGGCTTCGTGCATTTGATTCTAGACGGGTCAGCAAGGATGTTGAATAGAGAGCAATTTCTGACGCACCGCATTCTGGTCTTCTACCAGACATTGATCGTAGCCAGAAAGGGCCACCAGGAACATGAGACATTGGACGCCATCGAAGCAATGTATCCACTTCTTTCGTTCTGATCGTTGACCACCGACGTCCATCATTCGAAAATTCAGATTCTGTAGCTCGAACAAGGTTTCTGTGATGCCAGTTGTCCGCAGTCGTGCATGAAGCATGTCTTGATCATCAGGAATCCAATCTGGTTGGAACATCTTGTCGAGATGGTCGAAGTAGCTACGGCGAGTTAGTGGGTCGAACGCCAACACAAGGGATTGCACGTACAAGTTTAGATTGTCGTGAAGCGCAAACTCGTGTCCCTTAGCAACTGCTTGCTGGACACCGGCGTCCAACCACATCGACTTCATAGCGTCCCTAACCTTTAGGTCACCAAAAGCCTCCTCAGCCTCCACATCCGAACTGGCATTTTCGATCAAATCGGCGTGGATCTTTAGAGTCGTTAGCATTGTGTTGAAATGAAGAGGAATCTGATCGCACCTTTGTCTTTTCAGACTCAAAATCGTAGCTCTCGGTGCTCATAATGTCCAGGAGAACCTTGAATGCGACGATCATGTTGGAGTAAATGACGGCCCGATTTTGTTGCTTTTCATCAACCGAGAAGCCCCCCGAATGTATGATCCTCATCTGTTTGATAATTGTAGATTTACCAGACTCGCCAGCACCTAGAGCAGATCAATGTCAGAATTTGACAGACCTTGCGTGGATACGCGAGTTTCTGCACGTACCTAGAAGCAGGATCTTCACAGTTCGTGCTTCTGTCTTTTTGTCTTGTCGCAAAATTTTGTCTATCTTGGCATTTTGTTGCAAAGCCTCCTTCTCGTCTGGCTCAACGCGAGACTGACCACACCCCATCTTGAAGATTTTGTTAAGAGCCAGGTCGAAAACGCGCGGGGGATAGGTTTACGGCAGAGGCTGATTTTTCGGATCGATCTGAATAATGATCGATATGTGGGACGGTAGGTGTGAAGTTTGGGTAGATTGCGTAGCTTACGATGGTAGCCGAGTAAGCGGTAGTCTTGGACGGAGCTTGAGCAACTTTGCCAGGACGAGGAAACTGCACACAGCGGCTGCCCAAAGAGGCGATCAGTGTTCAGGGAGGCACACTTCGAGCTTAGCTCTTGGAGCAAGGCCGATTTGGAGTGATGGTGATCTGTTTCTGACCAGCGGCTGGCCGTCACTTGAGCGGTGGAGCGGTGGTGGACACGGGGTGGAGATAAGATGAGCTGCTACAGGGATTTACGTCACGAAGAACACCACCTCCAGGGCTTGCGTGGAAAGTAATCGAACAGATAAGGGCTGTAAAAAGAAAGCATAGAGATCGTAAGTGCAGAGAGTGCGAGGTGGTGATGAAAGGATTTTTACGGGATTATCTGCAGGCAGCACGTTCTCCAAGTCGCACGGAGGAGCAGCAACGGCTGAAGGAGGGGGCCAAAAGAAGGCTAGCGGGGGCACCCGGCTCTCGAGGCCCGTCACCCTGAACTCTGAAGGAGCGAGACGATCGCCGGGTATGAGATGAGGGCGCACGCTCCCAACCACGATAGATTGGCCAAGATCGACCTCGGATGCTTCGCACGCGCGTGGAGATGACCGTTCCTCTCTTCTAACGTTCGCCAATCAATGCGCTGGAGACCAGGTGTTTCAGAAGAGCCCCCGGCCAGCCAGATTGTACGGCAGTTCGAAGATTCCAGCAGTTCTCTCGCCAGACGGGCAAGGTGCCCTGTCACGATTGGCCACTAGATACGAAAAATTCCAGGCATCATCCATGGAACGCCGCCCCAGAACTTACGGCACCACTCTGTCACCGCCCCGGCCCGTCGTGGTCTCCCTACCACGTGCAAAAGCAAACCTTAAACATTGATCGGTGGCTGCACTATCGACGAGTTCCAGACAACGCAAGCTTGAGTTCGAACGGTGCTTGAAACCGCTACATCTACCGGTAACTGCATCAAAGACATCTTCCATCTCCCTAAGAGGCTTGCGTGTCGCAAGACAACGCAGTCCGCTGATGTCTAACGCCGTTCTGTTTTCCTATGCCAAATGCGACGACTCAATGCGACCCCACTGACAGGGCGTCTTCAGGGGTTGCGAAAGACGACCGACAAATGAGGTATCGTGTCCTTCGATCTTCACCCAATTGTGTTCATCGTAGCCTCCGGAAGCGACGCTAGGTAGACAAGCGCAAGTCGCTTGCTCTCGACCTCTTCAGTCAAAATATTCCGAAGGTATCTTTTTAGCAACTATCGGCCGACTTTCAGAGCCTTGTAGATCCCTTTTATTTTCAGCGCCTTCTAATTTCGGATTCAAAAATTCTGCTTGACCGTGATCAGCTCATTTCTGCCTGTTATGGTGTCTTCGTCCGACATTGTCCGGAATAGCCGTAGCGAAAGCGTCTGCCTGTATACCTAAACGCATTGACCGACTAACGCAGGCTATTCTCATGGCCGATGTCTGCACCAGCCGCGTGGTTACTTCTCAACGAAGGAACTCAATCTCAATACGAACCAGAGTCTCGAATTCGTACCTTTGTAGCTAAGAGGATTAAAAAATGCCAATTCCTCTCTGCTCCATCTATCTATCATTTTTTGTAACCTATCACATCCTTCTCATCTACTCAGGGTTCAACGCAAGCAGCAGACACAGGCGCTATCCCAGGGATAACCTTCATCATTGTGAAATCAAACACCACTTGGAGTCGACAGTGGCAATTGCAGGTCTTACGAGAACTAGCGCCGGTGAACTACTAATCGAAAATCACTGCACCTCAATCGATCTCGCGACCCTTAAATGAAAGAATCCGCTTGTAATTGGGTTGTTCTTGCATGTCTTATTCTCGGCATCGTCTTGAAAAATCCGCATTAGTGAGTAATGCCCACTTTTGTTACTATCTGGGTTCCAAGCAGGGCACGATTGACATTAAATTTTATTGAACGTGTGTCAAACAATATCACAGAAAGTCATCAATTTATCTGGTGATAGTCTTACGGAGACAGCACTGGCGTCCCATGCACCGTCGATACGTGTTTAGCCCTCTGCTCGAGCATAAGTCTGATTGCCGTTAATTATATTGAGACAAATAGAACCCTCTATAAAAAACCCCTCAAGATCTACATAGTATGTCTGTTATAGCTCTACAGATGTAATGGCACAATGCATGCCTGCTCCTGAAGCCATTTGGCCATAGCATTCCCGATCGGTCATGTAAGTGATTCTGCTCTGTGAAAAGAGAACTTCGAATGTACAGTGCATCAGCTTTGAAGATTATTTGTACAAGCTTTCCATACTATATAGAAGCCGACATAGATGGATAGATGCACGTGAGTATCCTATTCACTATCGAGGAAGGTTGCTCATGTCGAGTACCGAGAGTGTAGTGAAAAGTTTTCATTTTTTATCCCTGCTTAGAGAGCCACATTTTTTTTCACGACTTTAACGATCTTTATTGCATCCCTGTGACCGGTTCTCCTTGAATTGCCATGTCATATTGCTAGCCCCTGCGCTAATCCTGGAAGATGTTGCGGTGTACTAGGACACTCTCTTAGGCGTTCCTACGAAGAACGGGAAGGCCACACCGCACTCGGCGGGGATACGACCACAATGGCGCGACATTCTCAGCTTCTGTCACGTGAGGCTGAAAATTTTGGTCTTCACAGCAAAAAACGGACATTGAAAAGTCAACCATGTCTCCGCGGCCAGTTGCGTCATACATGATGGCAGGGGGGTGGCACAGGTACATGACAAGGTCCGCGCCCGACGGCGATGGAAATAAACACTCGGGCTGGTAGTCGTCAGTCGTATCCCGTCTTCGGATTTAAGTACATGCTGCCTTACGCGACCTCATTCCCTCTTATCAAAGCATAAATCTGCTTAATCATAAGGCTTGAAGACACGACACCCTAGTGGCCGTCGTGAATGTCGGCGCGGCGATCTGCATGGCTCCCCTGGTAAAAGCTTCTAGAAGGTTTGATCGAGCTTCTAGCACGTGGTGCCGCAAAGCCGCAAAGGCAACGTTGTATTGGCGGGGCAAGCGTGAACGATGTGTCAAGAGCCTGCACGGCTAAAAAAACCTTGAGCATAAGCATAAGGTAAATGTCGATAGTCTCGGCGAATGCTCGCTGAGTGGCGGTCGTGGACTTTGCCCCAGAATGACCGCGCCGACGGTATTGGTGGAGGTGAGGCTGGGAGGCTGAACAAGCGGGGAGGCACGAGACGCTAAGACGCAGGCTAATCCCGATCCAGCAGCACTTAGGCTTGGCATCCTTCGCCTCTTCCTGCTCTCAGTCCTAGTTTCTGAACGCCCAAGCTACACCACCCTTCAAATCGCCCACCATTTGCCCAAACGGTCGCAGCCTAGCCTCCGGTGCGACCTCCGACCATGTGGTCGAACCATTCAGCGCCATCCACATGGTTAAGCGGCCAGAGAACGCCCCTCGAACAGGTGTGCTGTCTCAAAGTTGCGACATCGCCCAGCAGGAACATGCCGCGGTCTTGACCTGAAAGAGGCCGCCAAATGTCGATGCAACCAGCACGGTTGACGGGTGCAGAACACTCTGATGGCGGTCAAGCGGCCGGCTCCGGAGGTGTCTCATTGGATGCTGTCTGTCAAGACCAATCCGAAGGAGGTTTGTTCCTGCCAGCTTCGGTATGGACTCATCTTACCACAAGTAAGAGTCACGATCCGGCCCACGGGAATCTGAGAATCGACCGCTCGCTGGCTTGGAATCTCACCGCTTTGCCATTCTAAACAACAGTCGCAGCGCCTCCGGATCAGGACAATGCGTTGCTAGGTGAGATGCAAGCCATCGACCTCCCTGGTGAACGGTCGCCCGAACATGGACCCTTAACACACTCTCGACCCATCATGTCAGCATTGGACCTATTATGTTAGCATCGCGTTATGGCCCGGAATTACGCGACCTCGGCTGCCCATACCCATGGGCCGGGTTTGTTTTACCTTATTCGCCGCCGGCACGAGACCTTTCCTGCAAATGCCACGACAAATCTATCCCAATACCAAGTAGCCTAGCGGTAACGTAGGACACTCCTACGATCACGCTGATGCTATACTTCTTTCAGAAGCAGGTCGAATTACGCTGATTGGCTTAGACATGTTTTTGTCTTCCCGGCTTGACAATGACAATTGTAGGGCTTCAATCTGCAGCAGGCTTGCGCTCCTGCAACTACATCACCGGGATCCCACAAGAAACATAAGCTTAATCTCCGCCGCTCCACTTCAAGTATACATACTCTCTGTTCCCATTTCATTCCTGTAAAGATCACCGATCCTCTTTTTTGGCCTTTCAGCTCTGCACCGCACTCCCAAGCCTTGACCACTGCCCGCGCTACGACGCACGCCCAGGAGATTTTCTCCAACCAAGACTGCCCAGGATTCTCTCATCCCCGTCATGGCGTACAACTACGCCGGCTCCGCATCTAGCTCACCGACACAATCATTCTTCGGGCTTTCAAATCCATACGATTCCACCTCTGACTCTTCAAGTCCACGTTCACCACCGGTACGCAACTGATAACTTCTCCAAGTTTTCCCAACTAATACTGGAAATAGCTCTTGATGAGAAACACGTCTTTATCATATGACATGATGCCTTATACTACAAGCCAGGGCTACTATGGCTCCCAACAAACGAGACGTCCGGATGAATACACCTCAGCAAGCAACCTAGATGACGGAGACCGGAGGCGAAAGCGCAATTCGAGCTCTTCCAAGGAGAAGGAAAATGTCCCTAATATGCACCTAGTAAGTTTCATTTCAACAATTTGGAAGAAAGTATTCTAATGTGACTAGCAGCGGCGCCGTGCGCAAAACCGCGCTTCTCAGCGTGCATTCCGTGAGAGGAAAGAGAAGCACGTCAAGGGTTTAGAACGCCAGCTCGACGACCTTCGCGACAAACACCAAGATCTACTCCAGTCGTACTCGCGGCAGACCGGCGAAGTTACCAAGCTAAATACCCGCATACACGAACTCTCATCTGAGCTTGAAATGTTACGATCATCGCACGACGTCACGTTCAGCGACCTAATGTCACCCGATAAATTCGATGCGGTCCCCGGGTCGGAGATGCATTATTCAGGCCCAGAATTCTATTTCGATAAGGGGGCAATGGACATGAATGCGGGGTTCTCTATGCATCACCTTGATGATTCGCTATAAAACGGTTTCTTCGTTCTTTCGCATGGCGTTCGGGATAATCCTTAAATGGGGACATTGGGCTTCAGGTTGGTATTGCGGGAAGATTGCGCGATGTTAGCGGGCCCCAAGGATGTGTCCGGGCAAGGAGAAAATGTCCCGCCTTGCCACCGGCGGCTACGCCGGAAGACGATAACGGCAGCAATAATACCCATATATAGCGTCACATCGAAAGCATTCACTTGCATCTAATTCTCAACTCTATTTACGCCACCGCCGAACACGGAGCGGGGAATAATGACTCCCAGAGCCTAGAGGAGCTGCTATCACAGCTCCAGCCCGTGCTGAGCCCATTAGCCGAACAAGCGTCAGTACGTGCAACGTTGCCCGGAGCGTAGTGAGACGTCTGCACAGAGGGCTCGGCAACTCGATTTACGCTTTGCCGAGCGGCAAGCAAGAAAGGCGCAGAGTGGCGCCTAGGTATTGAAGTAGAGGGCAAAGAAGGGTGAGACAAGACCTCGTGGGCTCGCCAAGGCTGGCTTTACTCGCATCGGGTTAGACCGCACGACCAGCCATGGCCCCCTCGCCCGTCATTCCAAAAGCCACCACCTTCTATCATCCACTGCCATGACCGCGACGACCACCTCTATGCCCAGCACCACACGCCAGTCACCCCGGGGCTGACCGAGGCTACAACTTCATCGGTGCAAATTTCTCCCACAGTCGTAATCACGTTCATCTTCTCTGTTCGACGCTGACTCATAGACGGGTGCCTAGGAATCTCGTCCGCCTCCCGGGGGACGTTCCCGGCCGAACTGTGACCTTACAAACCAGAAGGCTGCTCAGGTGGCCCCATGGCGCTCAATTAGACTAACCTCCACAAGCATTTCTGACCATCCTTTGCAACAACGGCCAATTTCTCGCCCCACCTTATTTGCTCCCAAGGAACCGTGATGCAGGTACTTCCCGCCTTCCAAGACTCCGGTTCCATTCCTCTGGGTCGGAGCCTTACTACATGCTGAGGCTCTACCACATGGTCCTAAAAGAATGCTGTCACTTTTCTGGAAAATGTCTTAGAGAAACGTGCCGAAATTGGTGTGCGTCAGACGGGCTTTGGCAGTGAACACCACCCTCCACGTGTTCGTGACATGTTTCACTCCATGCCTATGCATTTTCCCCGAGGTCTGATTTTGCCTGCCCCATACGGACACTCGTTCGGCTTTCTAATCAGTGATCTGCAAATCATGTCAAAGTCTTTCATTCCTGTTCAGGACGGGTCTCTCGTCATTTCCGTCGCGATAACGTGTGGGTCAACGGCGGCCATCTCAGCTCTTTCAGTTTCATATTGATGCATCTTCCACATCTCTTCCTTTCTTAGAACACTGTGCTGAAGGGGCCAAAGGATTCATTCTGCGGAAAGGATGTCGTTCTTCGTTCAGCTTGGGGAGTGCACAAGAAATGTGATAAGATCTATGCACACTGGTGTGAGTATTGTATAAAGTATTTAAGCTTTCAGAGGGTCCGTTCCTGCATAGACCCATTTTGCCACGAGAACTGAGACTACAGATCCCGCAAACAGTGGCAAATACTTTGCAAACTCGACAGTGTCTTCTTGCCAATCATTACGATTTTCGAATCTGAAACACACCATAGCTTCGCGCACAGAGCTTCAGAATGCCTTCTGTCGAGCAACTCCTGGCGAAAGCCAAGGAAGGAGTTGAATTCTTGATTCAAGTTCTACAAAACCAACCGGAAGATCACGAGACATACATGTCCTTGGCCACCCGAGTCATACCATATCTCGAGCACTCAGGCCTGATGTCCTCCAATGGTCAAACCCAGCAAAGGGCGTGGTTCATACAAGGTCTTCAGCGTTACGCAACGTATGACGGGGATGTGAACGGGAGCCAAGACATCGCACGTTGGTGTGAACGCCAGTGGACCCGACTCCTGCAACACGAACCCGAAAACGCAACGGCCCTTGCCCGTAAGGATTGATCCCACAAGCTTGGACCCCATTACGTAAATGGGCCGAGTGCTGACTTATCGCCAGGACTGGGGCAGTACTGGTTGTTCCGTGCCCAACCCCTGCTGACTGAGCTCTACGACGCAGAGGCAGCGGCATGCGGAGACGATGTGCAAGGGGCATCTTACGAACAAACGGCCTCCAAAGCCACAAAGCGGGTCCTGTCTGCGGCTGTGCAAGAGGAAATGCTCTGTTCTCAATTAGAGCATCTTCGAAGCCGGCCCGAATATGCCCAAGCCAGACGGCTCCTGATTACTGCAACTGGCTTCCTGACTCGTGCTATCAGTGCAACATCGACGTCGAGCCGAACTTATCGGCCATTGCTCATCGAGGTATACAATCCATTTGCGGAAGAAAGTGTCAAAACTCTAATTCGCATAGACCGGGCAAGCTTTCATGCATTTAGGATCCGTCCAAACTGGCGAGACATCTCTAGACGCCTTCCTAAAAGCAACTCGAGTTCTACAGCGCGCTATGCAGTTACCCGGGTCGCCTCTACCATTCCATCTACGCGAGTCAGTCTTCCATAGATAAGAACGTGGGGTCCATTGCTGACTCACTTGTAATAGGTACCTCAGGGAATACGGCCGCTATGCCTAGGTCGATAGGAGCGCGAATCTCCGTATTATCTCTATGTGAAGTCATTTGCACATCAACTTTAACGGGCATCGGTCGTTTTTCCCCCTTGTATCCGTTGAAATCGTTGTATCCCCGCCCTTCCTATTCCTTTCAATTCTCTATCGATAGCTTTTCTAAAATAGTAGATAGATTTCTATTTTTCAAGCACTTGAGCTTAGGAATTTTCTTTATTTGAGCGTTTCTGGGCGCTGTCCACCTTCTGCTGTGTGGTGAGCCTATACGGTCTTTTTGTGGGGCATTCAATGGCGTCGTGTCTCTGAATTTAGGAAACAGATGAAATTGCAGACGCGTGGGAACGGCAGTCAGATATGAATTCTTAGTGACTTTCTCGTTGCTTCAAGTCCAGGCGATCCCTCCTTGAGTGCTGTTCCAGTAAAGTCTCCTGGCTTTCGAATACGCTAAGGCCCGCGTGGCACGGGGCCACATTCCTTCGGAATTTCCCCGCGGCCATGCTCGAGATAGGTGTCTCCTTCAATTAAGCTGTGTAGCCATGAGTTGAAGCGCTTGGTTCCTGGTGCATCTTATCGGAAACTTAACCTTTTCAGGTTTCGAGCTCGACCGTACGTATTTCGTTTTGCCGGAAACTTCTAAGTCATATTCCAATTCTTTGCTGGATGAACTATCCCACCGTTCATCCGAAACGTGCTCGGAGGTCACGGCTCGGTGGCTCAGCCTCGTCGCCTCCTTTTTCAGACACAGCCCCAGCCTCCAAAGCTCTTCTCCAAGCCTGTTCAGGATCTGATCGGCCTGCTGCGACTCCCCCAACAGGTTGCAAGGATTCCGGTTGATCCGCCAAGGCCCCCACTTTGCCAAGATTCCGCCCATCGCTGCGGACCATATTCCTAACTCGTCTCTGTCCTTGACTTCATCCCAAAGATGCATCATGATCGTAATCATCAGTGGTAATCTATCACCCCAATCAGACGCACAGCCCATTTGGGATCATCTGACCTTTGTGCTTGGACCCCAACCCTCGGCTGTGCACGATTAGCTAACAATCTCTGTTGCTGACATGGCTATCTGCAGCCACAGTCATGCTGCATAGCCTTGACACAGGCTCGGGTCGTTCCGGTCAAACAGCCCTCTGTGCTGCTTCTGACACTGTCGGTTAGCATTCGAATGCCTGCTCCATGAGCTTTACCTTCTCCACCACTTCCGTGTCTCAGTCCAAGACACCGGCTGACGTTCCTCTTGCCGCCTCGAACTGTCTTGGCGTGCCTACTTTTGTGTAGACCGACGAGCGAAGAACAACATAGCTATTGCTGGTGGTTGCTGAACGTTGTCGAGAAGAAGTAGCTTTGCGGTATAGTATCTTAATGGCGCAGGACAGTGTCATTCTCTGGTAGTCGCCGACCTCACGCTTAGCCCCCAAGCCACCATGAGGAAACAAGTCAAGATCAAAAACCCCTATCCGACTCATCCTATTCTAAGAAGCTGCGCGGACGATGGATGCTTTTATAGCTGGTGTGATAATTCTCGGCTAAAAGCTCTGGAGTTCTGGTCGTCTGGCACCTACCCTATCATGGATGCCTTGTGGACGACCCGGGGCCAGCAACACTCAGTTGGCCCAATCATTCCCGTCTTTACGCGCCGATGGTCATCGATCTGCGAGCTCTGATTCCTCTGATCAGTGATGTATACGTGCTCGCCAATCATCCTGAGCTCCTGCATACGTTCCGACATTCTCACTGGCAATGGGAATGACATGGTTGTGGTTAGTAAGGCTTAGTGTTCTGCTGATCCGTTGGAAATGAAATTATGGTGCAGGATCATCATCTCACCGCTAACCTGCTTCGGCGACCTTGCTAGATCCGTTGAGCTCTCAAGCTTTCGTGACTGGCTCAGATTACATTCTAGCTTACTGCAGGACTGGAATGGAACTCCTCTGGCGCATTTAAGCCGATTGCTACATCCAGTCAAGTCTCGAAATAAGCAATCGATATCCGATCACTTGCAATCTTCTCCCCTCTTTCTAATACGGATTCGTCCGCCGTCATAGGTACAGTAATACGAGAAAGATGAGGCACTGTCCCAGGCATGAAAAGTTAACTGGCTAATCTTTGTGACCTCTTAAAGAATTGCTTCTATCAATTAATAATTGTGATAGTCTCTACAGGGGATTCTGCACCTTTCTATTCTCGGAATTAGGGTTCATGGTGTCAATGAGGATATTAAGGAGCATCTCCCTAAACTATTTTACCCAGCCACTGGTTCTGGACTCTCAGCGATGAAAAATACGGTATTGTGCCAGCCTTTTTCATTATCAATGACCGCTGTGTCTTGCATGAACTTCCCCTGTCTCAGCATCTTTGCTGTGCCTTGCAATCTTGGTTTCATCTTAATGCCACCTCGCCTCGAATCAACTTTGCTCGTTTATCCCCGTCGCACTAGCTTGTGTTTACTGGCCAACGATCCGACTAGTTCGAAGTTACCAGTCATTCTTGTTCCCTCATATGCTTCATGTTTCTGTGCTGCGGATTCAATGAATCTTCCGCACATGGAAAACAATCAATCGTAGATGGCAAAGATGCGGAAACTCGTTGCTTGTTGTACGATACATAATTATCGTCTTTGAGAGGGTCTGTACCGTGCTGAAATAAATACCACAGGCAATGGATCAAGGTTCTAGCCAATTTTCTTTCGCCAGAATGGACACTCTAGCACGATCTATTCGGTTTCCCTTGTAGTTTGCGTCAACATAAGAACCGCCGCTCAGCTTCGCATCCTGACACAAAATGCACTCCTGCAGTAGCTAAGGGATAAACGGCGTGAGCGAGGCCAAAGGAATACCTTATTTGTCGAAATAAGTTCCCCATCTGCTCGAAGATGGGTAAGCCGTTCAGCGGGCTCTAAGGTAGTTGTTCCTTTACCACGAAGTTTTGCAATCTAGACATATACCGGAAGTTGTGTATCGAAAAGATTCAGCTTACGGAACCGAGTGAAGTCAGCGGGTGGTTCTGTGAAGCTGAGTCTAAGAGCGTGAATACTGAAAAGAGACACCTTGTTCATAGGGCTGAACGGCAGCTACTACAGACACCAAATTTCACAAATACCCTCCTTCATCTCCTTCATGTCAGATACTGATATATCTCGCACATGGCCAAGACGCTGTTGGAACCATGAGGAGGCTCCTTGGTCACCTGAAAAGCTTTACGCGAACTTCACTCAAGCTGAAGCTGGCCTCGGGCCCTCCAGATAACGATCAGGCAGCAGCTTCTCATTTTATCAACACGAGGACTTTTCGATTTACCATTCCCTCACACCCATCCTAAAACACTGCACTTTTCGCTCTGCAATCTCTTCTCACCACCTCTATAGGGCACACCCACCCTATTTCAGCAGACCAATTCGGCGCACAACCGATCTCGCAAAACTTCCGTCTCACAGCGGTCCTCATTTCAGCGTACATATGGCCGAGGCAAATCACACTCATGTATTCGCCGTCGCTGCGCGGTGGCAACAAGGCCACAGGATCCCTAAAGCCCTCGTCCTCATACCTTCGGTAAGTATCTCACGATTCTTTCACGTATCAGATGGCTAATATCACCAAGTATTTTGAATTTAGCCCTCGAAAACAAACCTATCTGTCACGTCTCGAGCAATTACCTCTGGAGATCTTGACGAATATACTTGAAGAACTCTGCCAGCAACGGGCACTTGAAACCCTACCGACGCTCATTGCCTGCTGTATCTTGTCTAAACGCCTCCTTCATGCTGCCACATTGGTCAAAGTCCCTGAACCTGCCGTCTCTGGTTTGACGCCAATGGCAAAAATTTCCTGGAGCTTCATGCGCCAACGTCTCAGCGGCAAAAGGCCACGCCTCCTGATCCATTGTCACTTCTGCGGTCATGCATGCCTCCGGGGCGGACGGCATTCAGATGCAGGACTCTGGTGCACCCTCCGCAGGGGAATCGCTCTGACCATGTCTTGTCCGGACGAGCGGGTCTCACGGAGGCGGATTGAGGAAAATGACGATTGGATGTCGTTGGAGAAGCGGCGGCTGACGGACTCGGGTGTGTCTTCCAGAGAAGCTGAGAGAATGATCGAGATAGAAGAGGAGTGGATGGTGCCGGACAAGTGGTGAATGATCACTGAGGGAGCTGTTACCCCCTCCTTCCGCCGGGGGAGTTCTTGGCCAACATGGCATGAGAGGCGTAGTTAGAATGCTACAGGGTGCAAGATGGATCATATTGGGACTATCAAGGTGAGGTGAAGGGTAATATCACCTTCCGTCATCATGGACTTCGCGATACTCCGCGACAATGTCCGCCGTGCCCTCACCATAGCGTCTCCTAAAGCTACTTTTTGGGATTTCGGGCTGCAATGGGGAAGGATCGCACTATGCACTAGTGGTGCAGAATACAATTACTTAGACACTTGCCACCGCTTTGCATCGGATTGATTGATTCTACACAGCCTGGTAAATGACATATTCAAGTAGATACTTTCTTGCTATCCAGACATGGTGGTCATATCAACCTTTCTCGGATCAAGTTACGCCAAGCCACCACGCCATTGATCTAAGGACAGAACGGAAGCACATAGGAAGAAAACTTCCACAATCACCCTTCCGCCATGATCCTTCTCTTACTGAAGAATGGATTGAGCCTCGTAGTTGCGTGACAGCCCCTGCTCACAACGCTACCCACCGAACGTCTCGCCTGCTTGAAGGCGTGTTGCCTCGCTGGCCGCGCTTCCCTGAAAGACGGACGCGCCTCGATGATATCTTTAGCGCAAGCATTCACGTCCTCTCGAGCACTTTGGCCCTTTTGCGGCTCGTTGGCGCCGAATGACCGTGCCACTGCGGTGTTGCTACTAGGCGTCAAACGTGATTTCACCCCCGACCTCGCAAATCCTTCTTCCGCAGCCTTCCTCGCGTCCGCAAAGAGACGGTTGGCTCTGTCCTTCTCGACGATCGACTTTCTCTGCAGCAACATGGACTCGACGTGCATGGAGCTGAAGAACGGGACGCGCAGCTCCAGCTCGAGCTTCAGCGGACCAAGCCCCATCGCCAGGAACGCTTGCCAAGGCTGGAGCAGCTCGGCGTCTGTATAGTCAAACTGGCATTGCGGATGTGTATCGTAATACCCAAAAATAATCAGCTTGAGCGTCCTCCGTTCGCTGTCCTCGAACCCATCGAATAGCTGCCGTATCTTACCAACCGCCCCAACCTCCGGATTCAGCAGACTCCGGTACGGAATATGCAAGCTCGAGTACGGCGGCCACTCGTCCGACTGGCTCTTCCCGGGGAGCACCGCGATCAGGTTCTGATGCCGCCGCACGTCCGCGTCGGACAGGGGGATCCAGTCTTCCTGCCGCCTGTGGACCCGGTACCCGTAGTTGCAGCCGGGGATCCAGTAGAAGCGGAAGGTTCGTTCGACCTTGGCTAAGATCACGATGAAGGGGATCTTCCGGATGATGGGCGAGCTTTCGAGGTATACGGACTTGCAGGTTCGGGTTATCGACGTGCAACTTTGGAAGGGACGGTCGATGGCTTTTCTGAGGCAGTGCGGGCCGAAATCGCAGCATTCGCCGGAGGCTGTGAAGTGATATAGCTCTCTGTTTACGTGATCGGAGCTTGACGGCTGCAGGATGTACTCATATATGAGATTGCGGATGTCTAAGGGCAGGTCAAGGAACCGGAATGGTTGCTTCAATTCATTTTCTCCACAGTCGGTCTTCATGGTCATCGGTACATTTTGGGGTAAGAACATATCGGCATCAGCCACAGAATTGTCTCGAATCTCGTCATCTACCATGATTATCGCTCCCAAGCACAGCCCTGGGATCGACTGATGCCCCGGAAAGCCAGCAACGCGGCAAGTCCTCGGGCTCTGGCGGAGCCGGAACGATTTTACGACCAGCGTTTCCTCAATACAACGCAAAATGTCTGTAGCTACTCCAGACCTTGGTCTTACATCATCGCAAGATCATGATTTTGGTCATCCTCACATTTGTAGACTTAATTCACGTCTGAGATTGATTTCCCGCCCCCCTTTTCCCCTCCCGAGCTTTTGCCGTGCTGGAACAAAAGGCTTGGCACCGCGTCGAAGTATCCAGAGCGGCCCTCCGTAGCGAGCCAATTCACGGTTTAGACCATCAAAGTCTCCCTCTCACAAGTCTATGAAGGTATTATTAGTGTGTCACCACTTAATAGCCGTTTCTTCTCTAGGACGCCAATGGGCAATAAAAATCACGGTGGTGTTCGTCGCAGGGTTCTAGAATCATATCTCCCTAGGCTCGGATGACGAGGTTTCACAGATCGCTTTGTCAAGCGGGGAGGATCGGCGGGTAGTGAGATTGACGGTAATTACCGACGTTGATAAAACTCCTCTCAAAGAGATCCCGGCCGGTTAATGAACCGTAGACGGAGGACCAAGCCACGTTCTTTTCGCGGGGAACTTGGTCAAGGCGGAAGGGCTTATAATGACGATGATGATGTGCAGGTGATAACAAAGTTTCCGTCAACGATAGCGATTGCAATTCGAACGACCGAGCAGAAGATGGATAGCGAACCACACGGGAATCAATTTCAGATGCCACTGGTCTATCATTTCATAATCAACTGGCAAGTGAAGTAATATACATACGAACCCGCTTCCAGAATGGGCTATCTGCCTCAAAAGAACAGTCCATTCCACAGGGCCTCTGAAGTGAGAAAAAGAAAGTGAACAGTGTCACCAACGCCCGCTGCTAGAGAATCATAATTGCGCAAGAAAAAGGGAGGCTCGCCCAGGTCCACAGCGACACCACCATCAGAGAAGCTACATCATTGGGGTATCGAGCCGAAATCACTGAAAGATCGCGCTTGGAGAGCGTCGCGGTCACTTCGCCTGTTGCTTTTGTGGCTGTGATTTGACGTTGTTTGACAGCCAACCCTATGAATTGTGTCAGCTGTACAATCATCTCCGGCTTCAAGGTACAGAAATTATATGTACTCACCAGTCCCTCAAAAAGCCCTTCTCCTGTTGTTGCACAGCTTGGCACTACGTACCAGATCCTCTCCTTTAGCTGACTCAATCGTAGCCTCTCAGTGACCTCCGTTGGTGTCATAGCCCCGGGTATATCCTGCTTGTTTGCAAATACCAGCAGCAACGCCTCTTTCATCTCTCGATCTAGTATGATTCTGTGTAGCTCTTGCCTTGCCTCGTCGATCCGATTACGATCGTTTGAGTCGATCACGAAAATAAGACCTTGCGTGCCAGAAAAGTAATGTCGCCATAGAGGCCGAATTTTGTCCTGACCACCGACGTCCCACACGTTGAACTTGACATTCTTGTAGGTGAGGGTTTCAACATTGAATCCGACGGTTGGTATTGTAGTGACATCTTGGTTGAGCTTGAGCTTGTAGAGGATAGCTAGAGGCCGTCAGCGCACGAGCTTCCCTACCTCGCAGTGTGTAGGGATATCTTTTGGGAGCCAAGGCATATGAAGATAGGAAGCAAAGGGTATAGACGTACTTGTTTTACCAGCAGCATCCAAGCCCAGCATGAGCAGGCGCATTTCTTTAGATCCAAAGATCTTGCCCATAACTCTGGAGAGTTGATTACCCATTTTGACTGGCTTGCCTACCTGTCAGGTATGGACTTCGTCTGGCGTGCCCAGATGTTAAATCTCCTTGTAGGCGTCGAGTGCGGCCAAATTGAGGATGATAGGTAGGTTGTTCCGATCAACCGTGAGGGGCGAGCGCCTGTGGTTTGCAACTTTCAGTACCGACGTATCTAGGATGTCCTCTTTAATGATGCGGTATCGCTCTGTCACCTGGATCCAAGACGAGCTTCACTTGGAGAGAGTGTTAATTCAGGCGAGAGCTCCTTCATCAACGTGGCCAACTTACGGGCTACAAAAGCCGAAATGAGGCCTCACTTGGCCGGTGTGCGACACTTGTTTTTGCGAGTAAAGGGAACCTTCGCACTGGATTTCAGTCCACGGAAAAAGACGTTGTCCTCTGTTGCTTCGTTGGTCGTGCCAGGCCACAGTGGAAAGCAAAAAGCCCGCCTAGACACGACGGAGACGGGTGCGTCGATCAAGTTTCAAGAGGCTCGGTTAGCCTAGTCCTTCTGGTTACAGGAATATTAAACTCCAGGGGTAGCAGAAGCTATAGGCGACTTTTGAAGGGGTCATTTTATTGGTGTAAAATGTTGGTGTGGTGGTGCAGCAGCGCGATTTGATAGGGGCCACGAGTGACGCGACCTCCGTAGACCAATTGGGTTTAGGGGAAACGGTCTAAGCTTTGCTGTCCCTCTACGTTGATGGAGATGCACGAGAATTACTGGGCGGTGTGTAGAAGTAAAAGGCTGCACATATATCAACTGAAAGAGCATTCAACAAAAATCTGTTCATGTTTTTCGTGCCAAACCTATCCTAAGCTCGCTACTGGTGTCGGTTAGGTAGCTGTCGAGCTATTCTGCCGCTCGACTTGAGAAATGCAGGGTTAAAAGTATGTACTGTACTGAACATCGAGCGCGTAACGTGCATCCACATAACCATGTGGTAGCGTGTGGGTATCTCAACGACGCGATCGTCAATCATCCGCCCACCTAATGAAGTAAACAACGCCGAATGTGCCAAATCTGCGCCGATAAAAGAGCGTCCAGCGACCGCAATTCACGTGCCGAAAAAAGGCGTGCCATAACAGCAATGAGAGCAATGGTGTAACCTGTTGCTGGCATGTGATATGAAGGTAATATGCGCTGCTCTGCTCTCCAAGGCTTCGCGGGAAAGTGGAGCACACCTGGCGTGTGATGAATAAATTGAATGCTCAAGAAGAACATGGTTTCCGATAAACGTTCCATCAATCTTCCCAGATAGTCTCGAGGTCAAGATCTTGCCGTCTTTCAGCACCACATACGGACCAGCGCTTTTGCTTGTTTCGATTCCCAAATCCGAAGCCTCGCATCTCCATCGAGCTTCTCCGTTTAAGCTCGCCGGACTCCTTCACTTCGCCATCTTCGCCGTTGACAGCTGCTCGTAATTGAGCAAGATCTTCCGCTTCCAGACGCGCCGCCTCTTCTGCATCTGGTGTGTCCGGGATGGTCTCAAGGGAGCTTATCGACGGTGAACGAGATCGAAGGGAGGATGGCGTGCTAGGCATACTAGAGATTGAGCTAAGGGAGGGGTAAGAGGTGAAGCCCGGGTAAGGTTCGTTGGTGTATTTCTGTGCTGATAGAAGAGGGGAGCTGCCTGTCGAAGTTGGCGTTGAAGGTAGGCCCGGCAGAGACGAGGAGGACAAGTGTTGCAGCGGGCTTGACGGTCTCCGCCGCGCACGAGGGAAGGTGTTAGAGTATGTTGGTATTGGGGAGAGTTGGTCGCCGTCGTGTTCATTTCCACCCGCAGCGGTGGGACGTAACGTAGATGAGGTGTCTAATTCAGCATGTTCTGGAATGTTTGGTTGTAGAGCCATCCTATCCCATGCCCCATTGCCTGAATAGGTTTCTTCTGTTGCTGATCTCAAGGGACTTCTCCGGCGACCGGATGGCCCAAGAGGGGAAGACGGCCTAATGGTGCTGTAGGTAGAGTTTCCTACCCGGCCAGCTGATTCAAACCCTGGAGATGACCTTGCTCTTTGCATTGGAGGTGCTGGTGAGGTGCTGGATCCCGACTGAGATCGAAAATGCCCGCGAGAGAGAGGAGATCGGTTGCGTGGTCGGTAGGGAAGAGTCACTGATAGCCCATTGGAGTTTGGAGATAGGTATTCTGGAGACGAAGCTCGACGTGGATTTTGCGGCCTTGGTGACAAACTCCGAGGTGACTGTGACAGCTCACCCGACTTCGAAAAGTCGCTTGCAATGTTCGGAGGCGACGGAGGTAAGGGAATGGTGTGGGGTTGAATATCTACTTCGGGAGCCATCGTGCTGTAAATGGGAGAGGATCCAGAAAGGAGTGAAGATTGGGCTGAGGGAGGTCAGCTGAAGTTGTGAACTGACGATGGCTGTTGTTCTTGTTGCATTCCGAATTTAGCAAATGGCTTGAAGAGTGCCGTTGATTGCAAAACGTCCAACGATCGTGTGTGCAGCCGATCTCAACGGTTGAGGTGTTCTTTGTTTCGTTTGTCCTGTTGGGTAACAACGCGGTCACACTTGAGACATGTTATGCGCAGCCCCGCGACGCCGTGAAGCTCGGGCGTTGCAGATGCTCGTGAAGTGTAAAGCGGTGAAGGAAGTGAACAAAGAGATGTTTGGAAAGTCACCACGGAATGGCCTTGTGTTCAAGGGAACCAGGAGGTCACCTGGTGGAGCAGGCCCTGACAGCAGCTTTGGCGGTTTAGCGTCGGCCGCTCCAGAGCAGTTCGTCGCTGAAGCTTTGCGGGAGGGGTCAGCGTGCGGCAACTCCCCAACACCCCTGAGGCGGAGGAACAGTCAGCCGCTGGAAGCGATCATTGCCACTATTAGGGGTCTAAAGGCGAATGCCGGCGGCGCCACTAACGTGTATGAGCAAGAGTTGCACGACGACCCTTCGGTTCGCCGAAATGCGGTGAGCTGGTGATGACAATGCGAGAGATACGCGAGGCCGGGCATCAGACGTCGTAGCACATCCTAATCTGATGCGCTCCGACTTCTGAGGCCCAGTCTCAAGGACATAACCTCACTTCAGCGGCAATCTCTGAAAGTCAAGTGGATCGTCATGCTCACAGGGATTCACATGCTTTTCGCGTCGCGGGGACCCTTATGTCAAAGCATTTCGTAATACTACAGCATGTGATGCATTTTTCTAATCTAGACAAGGGCCTCATAGCATGTTATTGTTCAAGCCATGCCAGACTTCACACGACCTTAAAGGGAGATCGGGATATATCTATGGCCGGTAACGGAAACACTGTGCCAGATCGACCCAGAAGGGTGGATGGACAGGAGCAGGCCCTGATCGGCATGAACCTAAATTAACCATGTGCCGCTAGATTGTGTGGACCTCATCAGCTCAACACGCAAGCTGTATCCTCACCAACTGGTTGTACTACCCTGGGTCTCGGGCCGTTTTCAGCAGACTGTCTAGCTCATCCTTGAGTCTAACTGGTAGAATGGCATGAACAAGTATGCAGGGCACTAGCGCCTCGATCCCAACGCAGACCGGTCTTCTAACACAACCCCCGAAGCCACAGAATTAAGTCTCATTGTGGGGCGGGACAAGCATTTAAAAAGAAAGTCTGTGCTATGTCATCCTTTCTACTGCTATCCACAGACCGATGCGTTCTACGGGTCAAGATTTTGATCAGCTAAGACGCGCCTATGCTTTAGTTGTTTCAGAATGCTCCTCCACATGATGCGTGACATTGTCCAGGTCTTTCTCTGTGAGGTCGTCTGGCAAAGTACCCAGAGCCCGCTCTCCGAATAACAGATCGATTTCTTCTAGTGATTTTTGCTTGGTTTCTTTGAAGACAAGGATGACTGTCGGCAATGTGACGCACACATCTGTCCTTGCTTAGCCAAATCCTCATATGTCAAAATAGAGCAGCTTACTGAACAAAATCCAAACCAGATTGTACTTCCATGTAATCTTTCCCAAGGCAATCGGGGACACTTGGCTCCAGAGCGTCGAGACAGCCCAATTACCGACGCCTGTAGCGAAGGCATTACCTTTCCCTCTAATCTGCATTGGCATGATCTCAGACATATAGACCCTAGCAAAAAGGTAAGTCTCAATACCTAAGTAAACCCGTGGTCAACTTACCAAGAGATCGGTCCAAAAGAAACCGAGAAAAGCACCGTGACACAGAACACGAAGAACACTGCCCCTACAGACATGCCATGATTCTTTCCGTCCGGATTGTTTGCGTACAGTGCAGCTTCACATGCCAAAACAATCGAGATCGAGATTGAGCCGAAGATGAGAGGCTTCTTGCGACCGACCCGATCAATGATAAACGTGATGAAAATGAGGTTAGTTAGCGGGCCAATACAATTGTAGATACCTGCAACGAGGGTGTTGGTGTGACCGGTGATCCCGAGAGCTTTGTAGATAATAGTCTGGTAATAACCTATGACGTTAATACCAGTCATCTGTGTGAACACTTGGACCAGTGTTCCGTGGAAAAGGCGCGTCCTCCATGCTGGAACCTTGAACATGATCAGCCAACCTGGGGCTGTAATAGCTCGCTCGGCAGCAATTGTTGTCTTGATTTCCAGGAATTCCTGGTTGATCCAGTCGTCATTTGATCCGTTGTAATGCAATTTCCGGAGGATGCTCATGGCTTGATCATCGCGGTCGGTCTCAATCAAATATCGAGGCGATTCTGGGAACCAAGTCATCCCAACAACAAGGATCAATGCCGGGACCGCCTGGAACGCAAGAGGAAAACGCCATTGAATCTCGTTTGAATCGTCGGCATGGGCGCTGCCATACCCGATCCAGGTAGACACAATGAAGCCGACTCCGATCATTTGCTGGGCCAGTCCGACTATGAGACCTCTTGAGGAAGGGTGGGCACACTCAGCCTGATAGACGGGAACAGACATGCTCATAAGTCCAACGGCCCATCCAGCTATGATTCGGCCAACCAGGACCATTGCAAGATTTTGAGCAGCTGCTTGTAAAATAGCGCCAACCAAGCAGATAAAGGCTCCCATCTGGATCGTGAATTTACGACCAAATCGATCCACTGAAAGCGCGTTCATCAACTTCGGTAATCAGAGGACTTGTATTTGCTTGCTTACTTGTTAAGCCTCCCTGGAGAGCTCCAATTGCAGCCCCACCAGAGAAAACAGAATTGATAGCACCAATCGTCGAGGTCTCTGGATCTGTATTGAAGTACTTCAGGAAATTGGGCGAAGCAATGACATCTGTCATCACACCAGAATCGTAACCTGGAGGTCATAATCAGAGCTAATTTTTGCAGCAAAGTTCGGAAGTAGCGCACCAAACAGGAACGACCCCGTCGCCGCGAATGTCGCGAGACAGATCGTAAAGAGCTTCCCCATGGCGGCAAAGAAACCCTCGCGAAACAGAAGTAAACAACAGTGACACTCTGAGAGCAAAAGGCAAGGAGAGACAAAAGAAATGGCGCGATGCGTGAGTACTTATTCTGATTGTCCGCGGCCCGACATCCTTGATCGTTTATAAAATTCTGGCCTTTGCAACAAGATCACCTATACCTCTGTGCGGATTCTAGAATTGGAAGTCAGGGACGTTGAGCCTCGTGGTCGCGGAGATGGCGACATTGTATTCGTGGAATTATTTGGGTGTAGAAAGGCAAGTCTAGGGTGTGAGTCTCGGCAGACAAGCCGTTTCGTGAGCTCTTCTGCAAGCAGTGCAGGGTCTCCGCCTGAAGAGACCAGGGAACCTGTGGAGAAGGAGTATAGAAGAGCGCCACGATTCGTTGCAAGTCTGAAGAGCGGGATTCAGGATGAGCTTCGGGCGTCGGTGTAAAGACGCCGCGGGCGGGATCCTTGTCCAACCATCCCCTTTCCGCTGCGGAGATTTGGCAAGCTCCACTCCAAAACTTTCGTGAACTCCAGCATCTTCACGAGTTTTCATTGTGGGGGACACGCTCCAAGCCGCCGGAACCAATGAGGGATACAAGATGGACCTTAGCCGATTCCACCACCACCACCGCGCAAAGACAAGACGAAGCCTTGCCCTACAAGCAGAGAGTTCGAGACTTCCACTCTTCATCCGCCGTCGAGATACATTAGACCCTAGGCAGAGGCAGCTCTTTCCATCATGAAGTTCACCGAGGGCATGTGGAAGCTGAGGGCTGGCGTCAACATTGATTGGATGCAAAATGTCGAGCGAATTCACACCAAGGACAAAGTGGCCACATTACTTCTGAACAAGCTTCAGCGACACCGGGGAGACACTCTGAATTCGCGTACGGCAGCCGCTCCACCTGCCAACTAGCCAATATGTCTGATCTCCTGCAGCAACAATATCCGCCTCCATTCGTTCGCCGCAGGAAGGTATCGTCGGTGTCAAGCTCACTCACTGGGATGGAGAGCACGACAAGGGCCCCAACTTCAAGCTAGTAGACAGTGCCCCAGATGTGGAAATCTCCCAAAAGCAGGACGCTGAGCTTAGATACGGAAGCGGACCTCTAAGCCTCTTTGTGAATACCAAACCGAACGAGCTGGGCTTCACATACAGAGGACCCGATTCAAAGTTGACGTCGCACTCTTTCCGCTCTATTGGTTACGCTCATGACGTATCTACATCGGAAAGCAATTTTAACGATGGAATCTTCATGCAGGACCAAGGCTACATGCTCGCGGCCCTGGATCTTGGTGTGGGCGAAAAGTTATACGGTCTTGGAGAGCGTTTCGGTCCTTTCGTAAAGAATGGCCAGACCGTCGAGATCTGGAATGAGGACGGTGGGACTAGCTCCGAACTTGCGTACAAAAACATTCCGTTCTACATGAGCTCAAAGGGCTACGGCGTCTTCATCAATAATCCTGGCAGAGTTCTGTTAGAGCTGCAATCGGAACGTACAACACGTGTGAACATCGCTATGGAAGGGGAACATCTCGAATATTTCATCGTGTACGGCGAAACTCCGAAAGACATTCTTCGCCGCTATACCGCACTGACGGGACGTCCGTCCCTTCCACCAGCCTGGACGTACGGATTGTGGTTGACTACTAGCTTCACAACTTCCTATAGTGAAGAAACTGTCACGGGCTTTTTGGACGGCTTTCGAGATCGCGATATTCCCCTCTCTGTGTTTCATTTCGATTGTTTCTATATGAGATCTTATCAGTGGTGCGACTTCGCCTTCGATACCGACATGTTTCCAGACCCTGGCAGTTACATTAAGCGACTGAAGGATCGTGGCTTGAAAATATCCGTCTGGATCAACCCCTATCTAGGGCAGGCGTCACCTCTTTTCCAGGAAGCAAAATCGAAGGGGTACTTCATCATGCGGTCCGACCGGAGCATACCGACAATATGGCAGTGGGATAATTGGCAGGCTGGCATGGGAGTCGTGGATTTCACCAATCCAGATGCCTGTGAATGGTATCGATCGCACCTAGTACGAATGGTGAAATTGGGGGTAGATTCCTTCAAGACCGATTTTGGAGAGCGGATCCCTTTCAAAAATATCAAGTACCACGATGGTTCTGATCCGATCCGTATGCACAACTACTATGCTCAAATATACAACAAACTAGTTTCAGAGACCCTTCAAGCGCACCATCCTCAACAAGAAACTTGCCTGTTTGCGCGATCCGCCACCGCCGGTGGCCAGCAATTCCCTGTACACTGGGGAGGTGACTGTGAGTCAACTTTCGAGGCAATGGCGGAAACTCTCCGTGGTGGGCTCTCTCTTGCACTTTCTGGATTTGGCTTTTGGGCTCACGACATTGGTGGCTTTGAGGGCACACCACCACCGGCGCTGTATAAACGATGGGTGCAATTCGGACTCCTAAGCTCCCATTCCCGATTGCATGGAAGCTCAAGCTATCGCGTGCCCTGGATCTATGGTGAAGACTGCTCGGAAGTGTTGAGGGAGTGCGTTCTCAGAAAGCTCATAATGCTACCATACCTACTCGGGCAGGCGCTCCAGGCTTCAAGAGAGGGATGCCCGCTTTTGAGAGCGATGTTCCTAGAGTTTCCTGAAGATCAGAATACGTACCCAATTGATACGCAGTACATGCTGGGCAGTAATTTGTTAATTGCCCCAATCTTCACGGAAGAAGGTACTGTTACGTTCTATGTTCCAGAGGTCAAAGGACAGACATCGGAGTCAAAATGGCGCTCATGGTTTGATCACAAGAAGACCTATGAGGGTGGCAAATGGTACACAGAAACCCACGACTTCTCTAGCCTGCCTATTTTGATACGCCCAGGTGCCGTTATTGCCATTAACAGAAACCTGGTCGACCCGCTTGGAGATCATTTAGAGGGTTTGGAGTTGCTCGTCAATGGACCGCTGGAAGGGAGCGCTAAGGTTGAGATTGTGAATAAGGACCGAGTGAGTGAGGTGGTCAAATCGATTACCATATCGACCATTGCAGATGGCTTGGATGTCAGCGACGAGAAGGTAAAGATCACAAGATTGTAGCCTAGAATCGTGGGTATCACTTCCAATTTTTGCTCGATCTTAAGCCTTTCTGGGCTCCATATTCTGCCTATGCCGATGGCGAAACCTATTTATCTGGTCTCAAGTTCAAGAAATACTCATTATTGGCCGCAGCGGCTTGCCCCTTGTCAAAATAGCGCGTAAGCTTTTCCAAATAGTTATGCATTTCTAGTGCTAAACACTTTCCCAACACCGAATCCGCACAACCTTAGTCCCCTCTTTCCTCTGCTGCTCATAAACAGCCTCCAAAGCCTCCGTCCATATCGCTTCCTGGTCCTGCCCTCCTGTTGCAAATCCGAACTGCACAATGTCTGGATCAAATTCGCTGCAGTCGGGCCAGCCTATTGCTAAATGCTGTACCAACTTGTCCTTCGCGATACTCAACGCCCTTTCGAAAGTCTCCAAGCATGGACGACAGACATGGACACCCTCGAGCACGGAATTGAAGATAGGCTCAGATTTTATTGGCTGCTCTATCGTCTCTCGTGCAAGCTTTTGTGATAGGTAGCACGTGCGCAGGCTCTCATCACTGTTCCACCCTTCCTCGAGGTGATCCAACAGGTATTCGTATTCCGTGCCACTGTGCACTGGTAACTCTGGGTATCTGAATTGCGGGACACCAACTCCAAGATCCACGGCCATTCTGGCCAGATTTGTGCAGGTTAACGCCAGGCAAGTTCGGTCGCATGCGTCGTCGCCCAGGCTGCCAAAGATCAGATGCAATACTTCGTTAGGTAAGTCGAGAAGAGAGCGGCCAGAACGATGCTTGATGCGTGGTCGGGCTCCCTCGCTCAGAATCTAGATCAGTGTCAGAGACTTTAAGAAACACCAGGATGGAGGTAGAATTACATGTTTTGGAAGTTTGAAGCATTTCATGAATTCATCCATCTCGAAATCCACTGTGGGGAAGTTGCGACCAAGCGTCCACGCCTTGTGCGAAGATGTTCTGGTTTGGTCAATTTTGGAGGTATGACGAGGACTTTGCAGTTATTGCTAAAACTTAGAGGGATGAGTTTCAATGAGATTGATATCCGCAACAACTCAAGCCTTTATCTGTCCTTGCAGATATGAAGAGGACTCACTCCGACCTGTTTGATTGTGAAGCTTGGCCTCCTAGAGGATCTTCTAGACCAACTCGGGCAGTGTTACTGAGGGTGATGCTGAAAAGAGCTATTGTAAATACCTTCAAAACGGTGAATAGCCGCGTCACTTCTCGACACTTGACTCTAGCAGGTTAGTGACAGAGTGCGTCGCCTAAGTAGTTCTGACGGCCAGGTGACTTACTAGGCTCCAGCGACGCGTTCTTTCATCGACCTTGATTCAGAATTTCTGCTGTTTCAAAACGTGACCTACAAGGGTTTTCAACGATGGCTCTCAACGCTAGCACCAAGACAGCTCTTTCGAAAATTCCAAAGCATGTAAGCATACCTCCACTGACGTTCGTTGTCTCACTCTGATGAGAGAGGCAACCATCATAGATTTTAGAGGAACATCCTCGACCACACCTTAAGCAGCATCCCGGTCCTTCTCTTCTGGATCTGCCGAAAGAAATCCTCTTTGCGATCTTCGAGTCCGAAAATCTCTCATATGTTGTGGATAGAACCAGTCTGGCGATCACATGCACCCACCTTGCGAAGGTAGCTGTCAACCTTGGTGTCGAAGTTCCACGGGATAATTGGACTGTGCTAAACCACATCTGGTCCTGGTGGAGTACCGACAACACAATGGACTATTGCTCGCTGTCAAAAAAACTTGCGCGAGGTACCGTAGGCTGCGAAGGCCCTGAGTTGGGTCATTTAGACAACCTCGATCTTGACCGCGTTTGCCACGGGTGCTCGCAAGTGATGAAAAAGGCCCTAGATATCGTGAAGGCAGAAATTGTGGACGAGTTCAGCATCAACACCCGCACATCTCGGGACTGGTACGACTTCTGTGAATTCGGGTTCAAGTTACTACCGAGTGAGCAGCAAGCTCTTTGGGACAGGGCATTGGAAAAGGTTTACGAGCAGGAGCGAAGTGAAGGACGCAAGGTGGTAAGGATCTGTGAGTTAAACTTTGACCCATCTAGGCCGTTTTACATGTGGTAAGGGAAAATCGGAGTTCGCTGTGCAGAACCAGCATTTGGACCAGAGGCAAGGGTTCATGTCCTGGTAGTTCTCTGACCTCGCTTAAACGGAAGAGGTGAATCGTTGGAGAGATAGATAATGAAGCATCGAACTCCTTATTAGACTAGCCATAGCCTTTCAATATAAACCTAAGTTGCATTGTGGTTGTGCCGATGCAGTAGGGTATCTTGTCTGCTGATTATCCCACATTCGTGCTAGCATGAAAACGCGCTCGCCACGCCAACTTCGTAGACAAACCATCCTTCAATGAAACCCTGAAAGGCCCCTCGCGTCCTTCTAGATCATAATATGAGACAGGTGTAGGTCTCCAACTATTCAACGGAGCAATGGCAGAACCTTTTCGCCCCTCTGAGCTTGCAGATCCTGCGCCTGTTTCATTGCATCCTCCCAGCATTTCCTCGGATCGAAGGAGGGCAGAAATTCAAACGTCGCAAGCCCCCGTTGTGGGAACGCACTATCAACACTGAGATTCTTCATTACTTCTGTCCATGCAATGGCTAGGGCATCCTCAAGTACTCTCAGGCGTAGCCGGCAAACCGGCCGTTCCGGTGTGAGTGGATAGATCTTGTCGCATAGCTCCTCAGGAGGATAAATCGTGTCGACCGCGAATTTTCCGGTAAGCTGACGGATTTCGAATGAAAGCTACATATTTCACTTTGTCAGCCAGCTCTTCCCTACCTGGTTTTGGCACCAGGTATCCTCTGGGCCGGCTTACGCACCGTGTAGTTGGGAGTAGTGAAAACGCTTGGCCATCTCAAGTGCGACAGCAATCGGAGTAAAGCTCTTACAAGTCACATACGTTTGCGTCATTGTTTCGTCACAAAGCGCCTTCTAGGTATGAGGAGTCGTCAAGTCGATCCCACCCTAGCCGGCGGCGATGGTTCGCATGCGCCACCATGACATTTCTTCGGAGAAGTCAGAACTAGCAGACAAACAGAGAAAAACTTAGAGCGATGCAAAGCGCTTTAATATTTAGGAAGATTCGATGAATTTAGAGGACAGGATGCATGTAAGGTTCTACGGGTTCAGTCTTCAATGCGCTCCATTCAGGTCCCTGAGATAGGCGATAAGGTCCACAAGCGCTTGCGCTCGCTCCAGCGACAACGACCCAATTATCTTCCGCTTATACCACGTTGCTAGCTGAGAGTTCTCTAGCCTGAGAGCACACTTTTTTTATTTAACGTGAAGAAACTTGGCTTTTGAAAGGATTTCCTCATAAGAGCTTTGCTTGCTAGAACATGCTACATCGGCTGCATGGATACTTGCTTACATACTCGCCCATTCTTCCAAGCCCGTCCTTTTCCCTGCTTTCAAGGCCAATATGCTGCTCGACTTGTTTGTTGTAGGGCTCTGCTATGATCTTCAAACTTCATTGTGGATAACCAGCTCCACCCGCTCCTCAAATTTCAGATGTACAAGCGCACCCGATTCTCACCCTCGGCTTCTCGCGCATTGACAGCCTGTTGAACGGCATCTTCCCAGTCATCTTGTCCAGAATACTTGTCCGTAAAGTATAGTTTGGGGGATGCTTTTCCTACCCGGATATTCATTTTCGCCTTGTCTCGGCAAATCTCCAATGCTCTCTCCACCGTTTTGCAACACGACGGGCATACTACCGTATTTCTTCGAATACTAACGATATTGACCATGAGGTCACGAGGAGCATTGAATGTGTCCTTTGCAAGTTTTCTGGATAGTTCACAAAAGCGAATGCTGTCTGGTGTCCACACTTCTTGCAGTTCCTTGAGGAAATCCGAGCCTCCATATGGCTGTCTTACTCTGGCAGCAACTGGAATTCTCGCCAAAGTCTTGCATGTCAAGGCAAGAAACACTGGTGAGTCTGTGTCATATTCATCAAAGGAATCGAAGATTTCACAAAGGATCTCGTTCGGTAGCTTGAGCAAAGACGGCTTTTGCTTTCTCCTGCTGCGCCTCTGACTGGTCGCTGGCTATGTCATTGGTTAGTTTTGACTGATATTAACCATCCAGGGAACTTACGGCGTGGAGTTGCGTCGTCTCTTCGGCTATCTAATTTTCGAATCAGCGTATGCAAGAGTTTCTAATCAGTCGAACCGGGAATAGAATTTGTCAGTGATGTGCTTACGTACAGCTTTTGGAAGTTTGAACAGTGGCGTGTGATATCCTGATCGACGCCATTTCTGTGACCTCGGCTGGTATAAGGCCATTGCGGCTTTCACACTGTGGAATCGTTGCTTCAAATACCTCGATGGACGGCGTTAATGCCATGAGAAGATGCCGTTTTCACGATGGGATAAGAGGATCGGTAAGGGATTGGCCCATGTAGGAATGGATATTTCTCGAACTTCCGGAAAGAAGTAAACGGAAGATCGGCCAGAGATCGACCCAGCCCAGAACTGATGTTTCCAGAACTTTAAGAAATAAGTGAATGAAAGGCGGCCATAACGCGCCATGATTAGGCCCCCTACCGATCAATGTTTCAGCCTACCTTCGATGATGACTCGACTTGAGTCAGTTGATCAAGACATTGCGATAGTAATAAAAAGCTTCTATAGCGTTGATGAGATTGATGCTATTTGCTCAAGGTTCCTTCAGCTCAGGTTCAGGTTGTCCTTGAACGGCGAAGCACACTACGGTAGAAGATCAGCCGTATTGAAAACCCCTTCTTACCGTTGCATCGATACCCAAGTACATAGCCAGAGCTTGCCGCCCACGCTCTTGAAATGCGAGACCATGGACTACTCTACATCAGTACCAAGAAGGTGAGATGAACACTGTGAGTCTAAGCTGAGGAGCACTGCAGCGAACTATCTAAGATGATTGGGCTGTTGTCGGAGTTATCGGTCGCACACTGGAGGAGCGCTCTGGCGGATGGCCTATGAGCGGGTGATGAAAGTTCATCAAAGTAGCAGATGACTCAACAGCTTTGGGCCACCGAGTCGATAATTACGAAGCTGGATAGCGGAGAGCAAATTTCTTGTTGTATTCTATTTTGAGAGGAAATGGGAAAAGAGGAGGCTGGTCACCACGATCGCACGATCAGTTCGGTGAGCAAATGACAGCTAAGTACATTCTAATAAGAAATCTTACAAAGTTTCTCATCTACACCCCATACCCCGATTGTGCTCCCTTGCGTTTCATGATCTCCCTATCCGTCTCTCGATTAGTTCTGCTCTCCAGGGGATGCTAAGAGATAGGCCAAATAGACTGTCAGAACCAGAAGCTCGCGCATTAAACAGGACCTGGTCTGAAGGAGAAGGGGAGCTCGAGAGCTGTGCGAGGCTAAAGCTCATACATCAACGCAAGATGTACCTGGCTGAGCAGCAGAGGTCTGACGGAGATATGGATGAAAAGGTACATTCTCCACAGTGGTCCAACTGTCTCGGACACGGCAGCTTCTAGGGGAGTAAATCAAGATGCAGAGCGCGTAGTTACTATCTTTGTGTTTGCAGAGATGTGAGAGAAAGAACCTCGGACTAGAAGAAAATATTTTGTGGACCAGCACAGGAATAACAACAAAAGGAAAGAACGGCTTTGAATACTAGCAGCGTATCAGAAAGGAAGGAGCTGCTTGTCGCCACTCAAACACGTGATAAACCCTTCATGTCACTCCAACACCTTCGAGGTCTGGTACCAGAGTGTTGACAATCACAGGCTGGAGATAAATAACCCCGGACCTACTTACTTCAGTTGTTCAGGCTGTTGCCATTGCCGATGTTCTCGATAGAAGTCTCGTACCTAGCAGTGTTGAGGTATACAGACGGGAGCAAAAGAACATCATTGGTTGGGTAGCTAGACCTGAAGATTAACGTTAAGGCTTTGCCACCATCTCACACCCTCAAATTCCTCGTATTTGAGCCCTTTCGTTCCATCAAGGCCAATTTTGCGCCGGTTCAATTATCTCCTTGACAGTTCTGGTCTGTGGGATATTAGAGCCTGGATTGATTTCTTACGATCTCTTGTGTTGTATTCTGTCCATCAGATATCCATCTCCACCACCTTCCTTCCCTCTGTCCTCTCGCGCTCATAAACAGTTGCTTTAGCCTTCTCCCAGACCGTGGGATGGTCAATCTTACTCTTCGATACGATGATGTTGGGGCGGTAATAGTTTTTGTTGATCACAATAGCCCCTATGGCGAGATGACGAGCTACTGCAACCATATCCAAAGCCAGTCGAGCGCAATCTTCACAGACTCGATCGCGAACATGCACAGATTGAAGGGCTTGGACAAGCTCGGTGGGGGGTTTGGCCGTACGTGATACAAACTTCGCTGAAAGATCGCAAATTTTTTTCTTCGGGCACAAGTCTCGATTTAGAAGCTTGAACAATCGTTGATATTCGTCAAGGTGTATTGGAATAGTTTTTGCTGGGTTCTCTACCTTGACGCTAATTGCAATTCGCGCAAGGTTTTTGCATGTCAGGCTAAGGCAGATCTGGTAAGCGAGACCAGGCCACATATCTTCTTCAAGGATACTGAAGATGGTGCAAAGGATCTCGTTAGGAATCTGAAGGAGGAAGCACTCTTTGCCTTTCTTCCTCTTCTGTCGCTTTGAAATCCGACTGACAAGTACCTGCAGAGTTAGCCTCTTGGTTTACACAGGACTTAATCTGCATACTGTCTCTGGTAGCTTGAATAGAGGCTTTACATAAGAAGTAGCCATCCTGACTGCGATCTAATGGCTTATATACGAGGCCTTTGGGGCAAAGTTTTCAATTTAAAAGGATGAAAAGGTGTCCTAAAAGATTGGCAACGGGGTTGTAAACAACATCAAGATACGAAATCTCGAAAGTTGAGCTGAAAGTAGAACTTGAAAGTGAGGGTGAGAAGAAACAATTAACAGTGCTGCGAGAGAGAGGTAAACCTGTCCACACAATTAAGGGGTTTAGGCGGCGCTTAAGGATTATAATTCGCTCAGAACATAGAGCTCCCTCTAACCAAGGTAGGGAAGGATGCCTTAACATTGAATAGCGGGTCTGCGGACTGCGAGAGCACCGGATATTAGCTACGATTGAAATTGCTACCTAGTGTTATATTATAGTTGACGTGCTCATGAATCTATGTCCAAGGTCACCTTGATCACAACCCATCAGTCTCCTAAGCTTTGCGACTAAAAGATACATGTTCATTTTGACAATATTTCAGCCTTATGCGACCTCTTCCGCTCCCACCTCTTCCATTGCATCCTTCCGGCAATCCATTGGATCGAATCTCAGGATGTGGAAGTTCAGCTGACCCACGAGATTGCCAACGCAGACCGAGCCCATCACGTTGCTCGTGCTTCTCCCAGCATAGCCAATGCAACTCGGCAGGAGTTGGCGAGGATGACATCGAGGGCCAGAAAATTTCTGGTGACTTAGGTGAAGATTGTGAAGACTTCCTTTCGTGTAGGAGAAAAGGCGTAAGTGAGTGGTAGGGAAAGAGTATGACGGCCTCGGTTTATGAATTAACTTAACCTCGATCCATACGGTCTCTGGGAAAGAAATCCAAGCATCAGCGTCTCACCCCTCTTGGAGCTTGATCAATTGGAGCCGTTTATTTGAAATAATCCACTTGAAGAGCCGTAGGAGAGGTGATCAGGATGTTCATGTCACCGAAGGCGCAAGCTTACGTTGAAAGTTGTCGCGAAACCTGGATCGCACCTACTGTGTATGAACGAAAGTAACAACGCGTAACGTCAACGCGTTCTCAGTTCATTGCGACATCACTTTGAACGTTTCCTTCAAGCTCGAATTCCGGCGGCCGTTCCCCGGGCCACCTTCCAAGCAACATTTGAAAGGTATCTGTACTGGAAAAAATGCCTTGGTGGACCCATCCGAGCAAAACGGCGCTCTTTAAACTGCCGGAGCCTGTAAGCATCTCATTTTTCGTCAAATTCTGACTAATCTCTATTCCAGATTCTTAACGATACTCAGATCAGTACGCTCACGGTCAAAAAGAGCAGAGGCCGGCCACGAACATCTACGAAAGCCGCCAAAGGCAGTAAATTCGTTGTGGTTATCCCGAGGAGTCGCCAGACTCAGAGTCGATTGTTCGAGCTACCGAATGAGATCATCTTCATGATCTTCGACTACCTAGGCTATACCTCCAAAGTGATGCTAGCGCTGTCTTGTAAGAGACTTGCGAGGGTCGCCGTTGCTATTCATATTTCCAATCCTATGGGTATAAGCCACGAGGTTTTTAGACACCGTACAGAAAACCAACGGAAAAATTTCTTGTCCAAGATCAGACGGATCTCAGGTCTGACAGAATGCCGTCTGTCTGGAAAACTAGTGAAGGAGGCGCCAAAAATCCCGCGCGAGCTGGCGGAGAGCACGGGAAGAAATGGTCGGTTCAAGGCTTGTACTGAATGCCAGCGGATACTGGCGGAAGTCGTAGCTGAAGTGCAGCAGCGCACTACGCGGGCTATTCGGGTCAAAACTATCAATTCTGTAAAAGGAGCTCACATCTACGTCCCTGAGAATTTCAATCACGCCGAGTGTCTTAAGAGAGCTAAGGAGGCTGTCTATGCAAAGGAAAAGGAAGCTGGCAGGAAGGTTGTGGAGATATCATTTTGAGACCGCAGAGCTGGAGGAAGAAAGGTCAAATAGAGCAACGTACCAGTCGGGAGTAGATTTAAATGAGGACTTTTGGAGAATCTAGCGTTGAATCCGTGTCTATATTTTCATTATCCGAGAGAGAAGTGGAACGAGTATGAGTCTGGTTGCGTTTTTGCTCTCCACGAAGCCGAGCCTCCAGTCCAGGGTAGCAGGGCTCGAATTGAGAAAGAGATAGAGTCCCGTCGTGACAAGCTGATAACAGGCGCTCAATACTTCTCTAGGTCCTCAATGATGCGCCTCTGTCACGAAGGACGTCGACGAGGGTCAACAGTCAGAGAGAAGTTGTTTACCAAAGGCAAGGAAAGCTGTAGCTAGGCGGTAAACGGCTATCTTCAACGGTCTGAAACGCAGAATTGATCGTTACCGACCTATATTATCTCACTATCATCAGTCGTTTCCCAACCAGGAATGGACACAGCGAGATCTCCCTCAATCCAAATGTCCAACGCTCTCCCAATCACCAATTCTCCGCCAAAACCCACTGCCCCAACTCACCCTCCTCCCCGCCCTTAACCCTCTCCTCCTTCACCCTCTCCAACTCCAACCCCTTATATCTCCCCACAGTCGTCTCCACGCACTCCCCCACCCCCTCAAACCCCTCCGTCAAGTTCTCCAACCCCCCCGGACAAATCACCACCCCCTTCCCCCCCTCTTCCTTCACCGCCCTCCAATTCCCCAACTCCGAATGCCTTCCCCCCTTCAACCAAATCCGCCGACACAACCCACACTGCCCGAGCAGCCTTGGCTTCAGCCCCGGGTCGAACCCGTACCAGCGCACATCCCGCGGATCGGGGAAGCGGACGAGCGTGGCGGCGGAGAGGAGCGTCTTGGAGGCGCGCGCGAGCGGGAGCATGTGCAGGAGGCGGTCGACGTCGTTGGGGAGGTGGGCGAGGAGGCCGGCGACGACGCAGGTGTAGATCTCGGCGAGGATTTCGGCGGGGAGGCGCTCGAGCGGGGAGAGGTGGGGGTGCGCCGGGGTTGTGAAGGTGAGGGTCTGTTTTGGGGGGTGTTAGGGGGTTTGGGTGATGGGATTGGAGGGGGGGCTGGAAAGGGCGCTTACTGTTGGGAGGATGATCAGAGCTTGAGGGAGGGTGCCGTCGGGGCGTCTGTAGGCGGAGATTGCGAAGGAGACTGCCATTTTGGGTAGTCGTAAGGCTGGGCGACAGGGATTAGAGGATGTGTGGGAACGGATGTTTGGAGAGCTCGAATGCGAGAGTAGCGATTAGCCGAAATATTTCTTAGATGGAGTAAAATCCATTTCCAACTTGACTACGAGATTTTGAATTTGACTGCGACACATAGATCAAGAGAGTTCGGCGTGTGGTGGACGGTAGGCGGATATCCGCAGGCTGCTGCCTGACCGGCAAACCCTATCCCAGTCACCTCGCCCTCACTTTGTGATCAGCCTTTCGCCCTTCACTACCAGCTCGCACCGCGGAATCACGACGTGAATCCAAACTCTATGTAAAAATTGCTTTCAATACTGCACGTTGCATTTGAGGATCCAGATAAGTCGTCGAAGCGGCCATCAAAGCCTGCGTGGGGCTTCCTTCACCGGTGAGAAAGGCGACCAGGCTGAGAGCTGCAGACCTGGGCGAGGCAACGGCTTTGTGATTGGTACGGATATGTAAAACTGAGCGTTGTTCGCATGTTAATAACTATCGCACCGGGAACTTGCAAAAGAGACTGCCGGCTTATCTTCAATATCGTACCATCCCAGTCGGTCACACTTATATAGAGCAAAACGCCGACTGCAGTCAAGCCTTGCGACTACCTTGAAGTTATCTCGCAGTCACTACAGCTTGGGATCTTCAGATATGATTTCGTTCTACAATTTCGAGGAAAAGCTCACCGGTAACCAGTGGAGACTTACGTAATCTGTGAAGGAGCCAGCCCAAAGTGCACCTTTCACAGGCTTTCCCTACATAGGTATGTCTTCGATGGCTAACCTCCCTTTTCACCGTGCCAAGACTTAAGGGCTTGACGCTCCAACCCATATTTCAGATCGCACGATCAGCTTTGGAAATCCTACGTTGACAACTTATACAGAACGAGTTCTGCTACAGACAAATTCACATCAATCTGTTTGCAATACAGATCTACTGAACAAGTTCCGACCAGCGCGCTTCGACCTCTAGCGCCATTGCAGAAAGTAGATATCTTGGGTCAAACAGTCACTAGCATGTGTATTCGCGGGATCCCTTGGATGAGTAGCCTCGCCCCATTCCTTATTGAATAGTCTCTTCAATGAGCGCTGCTTCCTCTCATGCTTTGTCTCTTCTGTCCGCCTCGATCGAACGAGACTCTTCAAGCCATGCCTGGTCGATTATTTCTTGTTGTACACACGTTTCACCCCTTGTATACATACGGAAGCCGATAGATGGCATCCGGTCAACCTAACTTTTGGTGGGGTTGTACACATAATTTGATTAATATATAACATAAAATTTTATATAGTAAGTTCATTAAACTTTTATTTAAACTATTATTCAGAATGTCTGCTGTACTTTTAAACACTTCATAGTTGTAGCTATATTATCTATCGAAGCTTATACTTCTGTTAGGGCGGGTAATATACGTAGGAGATACCGTTGTCCACTCCAGCAGTGAGGAACTTTCGAGGGGGCGCATCGTTGACCCATGCTGTAGTGCGCTGTTGTCGATGTATAGGCACTGAATATGCGGAATCATCTTCTGAATAGTCGTAATACTTATCAGAAATATCCTTAGGTGAGTAGTAATTGGACTGGCGCACTGGATGTAGACTTGATTTTTGTCCTTTTCTACCCCAGTACCGACCTTCATCATCACGGTCTTCATAGTAAGAGCCAAATAAAGTCTCATTTGATGTTGAGCGCGAGTCATACTTTTTCCACGGACCTGGAAAGCCTGGAGGAAGTCGTGCGTTGTAGTCAGCTGTCGAATCTTTGGCAGAATTCATGTTTTGCGTGGATTCAGACGACTGCTGCGAGCTCGGGAGGTCTGCAGAATTTGCACGTCTATGGCCAAGATCTGAAGCCATAGCTGCACGAGACCATTCACGGTCGTAGAAAGTCTCACAGCCAGCAAGCTTTGCCCTTGATAAAGTGGCCCTCCAGATTTCGTCGGTACGAAATAAATCGACTTGACTCCCTGGCGTTGAATTACATCTCCCAAGTTCTACTACTGGATTAAAGTAGAAATCTACCTCGTTCGGATAACTCAGGATTCGGAAACGCTTCAATCTGGTTCCTAGAACACCCATTGTATACAGATATTTTTGTTCGTTGTCTGAGATAACTGGAAGGATACTGCAGATCTTTGTGGAAACTTCTTGTGGTGCCGAATCTCTTGTAAGCCCGAGAAAGTCGAGCATTATGGCTCCAGCATATGAAGTTCCGAAAGCGTCGCGAGCGTAAGCAAGCCATAAAGAGTCTTCTGTTGAAGCGGTTTTGCCTATTGACTCGACAATGGGTTCTGACTCTGCATTCACTTCTGTGTGTTCTATGTCTTCTTTGAGCGTAGGTCGCAAATCTGCGCCAGGGGAGTTTGATTTCACGGAGACACCGTCCGGCGGCTCAGAGCTTTGATCGCTCGTTGAGATATTATCACACGCATCCTCAGAAACCGTCCAATGTTGCCATAACTGCTTTACTATAAACGGAGCCATCTTTCTGACTTCCTCTTGACGAGTCAACGTCTGAGTATGATGTGTTGAGTCGTGACCAGTTTCATGATGAGTATCTTCATCTCTCATGCTCACAAGAGCTAAATCTTCAAAACCCGGTACCTCCGCCGCAAGTTTGCGTATAGGCCGGTGTTTTATCAGAGCCGCAGAGGCTTTCCCTTTACGAGAGGCTGCTTTATGGTTCAGTGGTCTGTGTAACTCGTCGCTATTCCCCTCTGTCAGCGTTCTCTCGCATTCCTCAGCTTCATTAAAAGCGATATGTGCTTCGAGGACTGCTTCGGTAGATGCCTCAGTCTTTTCTTGAACTTGTCTTTTGATGGTGCAAGAAGGAGGCGAAGGTTGACTGTGTTGACTAGACAAGTGATGATCAGCTCTTGTAATTACGGTAACAAGCATTTCCACCTACCTCATGAATCTGATGCCGGCACTAAGGTCAAGGATGCTGACCATGAGATGCAATGTGGCTTTCGAAGATTCAAGTCTAGTTCGCAGCTGTTTGACCTTGGCTTTTCGAAATACCCATTGCGCCCTGTCTCGGGCCCGCATTGCCTGACCTTTGACATTCTCGACATTTTTCCCGATTTCGTCGTAGGTTTCTTGACAGTCTTGTAAGATTGCATGGGCAGTATCCAAAAGGGATGGCTTCAGAAAAGTCGCACTGGCCTTCAGTACTTCTGCAAGAGAGCTAAAAGCGCTCGAAATGTTCGAGAGCTCTCGGGCAAGCTCATTGACTTGGCTTTTGGCCTTGAAAAGGGACTCGCCGAGCGAGAAGAGGGATTTCGAGATCTTGACTCCTACCTCGCTAATGGTAATCAGGCTCGCTACGACGCCGATGACTTCCGCCATTGCCAGGAGTTGAGAGCATGATCGTGAGAACAGGTGCAGAAGTAAAGCGGGGAAGGGTTGATAGCTATCATCGTCAGGCTGAGGACATGCATCAGCTGTGGCTGTCCGGCTTCTGCCGCCACGAACTGCACGATTGTACGGCTGGTGGCGTCGTTGTTAGGCGTATTTCTCCCAACATCGGTTTTGCGAGATTGAGCAGAAAAGAAACTTGCTATTATGACGAACATCAGAAGAATTCCGTGCTTCCCCAATTCTGGTGAAGTGATGTGCTCCTAGGCAATGACAACCCAGCAGCACCATGTTAGTGGCCAATGTCTTAACAAAATCGTATCTTGTCCAAACGTTGGTGATACCATCTGCAGAAGGTCGGGGAATCTGCCTTGCCCGACCTGCGAGCTCGTGCGAAGGGTTGCCAAGGACCTGTTTCCAGGGCTTTTGAGGGAGGCTTGGGGGCTGGGTAGGAGAAGTCACGGCACCTTCTACCCCGATTATGAGCCGGTAGGAACGCCATCGAGGCTAGACAGTATGCGGATGTGGCGTTGGCTTTGTCGGGGCGCACGTCAAAACCAAGATTCTACACGCCTAAGACGTCTCGAAGACAGAATTCAAAATCCAAATGGCCATGAGCCGATAAGCGACAGATTTATGCAAATTTCCTATGAAACATGTCCCCAGCAGTCACCACGAGTCTTAATGCTGCTAGTCGAGCTGTAAGCAGCAACCAGCAGCCGGTACTATCGTGGCTGAGGCTTCAGAACCTAAATAAAATATTACAAGTCTCGCTTGAGACTACTAATTCTGAAGGCAGAAGCCGGCCAAATATGCACTTCACCTGAACGTATAGGATCGTAATGAGCGCGATGAAACAAGTACATAAGCGGATGAAGAAAATAATAAATAACTATGGATTATTCTAACTCAATAGGGTACAGTACGTCGACCTTTCCGCCGAGTGCAGGAAGAGTAGGGACTTGAAAGAGTGCTTTGCATTGCAATGGTCTTCTCTCCACGGTATTACTCATAAATTATGGTGAGAGCTGGCTCCTCCACTCCACGGTGCCGGCACCCTCATGGTGCCTGTTTTTTATTTTTGTTCCCTACTTCATATGCGCAGCATTCCAGTAGTCGGCCAAAACGAAGCCTTTGAAACATTCTCAAGCACTCGGATGCGCTTCGATGTGCGTGCATGGTTGATCCTAAAGCGCATCCTCATCCTTCTTTGCTACCCAGTTCTAAGGTTCCTTCAGAAGCAATTTCATCACCTACTATATCGTTGCCGCATCTCCGGCGACCCTTCTGCGCGTGCGCTCGCTCACGAGACTCCCATAATAGCAAAAATGCTCGCACAAAAAGGTCATCGAGTCCCTGAAATTGATGGATCAGAAGGACGGACGCTCATTTGCCTGGTGTCTCGTGTGTCATATCAAACAAAAACATGCATCAACTTGACCACAAAATGTTGACTTCGTCCTGATTCCCTCGACCTGAGCATGAAGTCTAGTCCTGAGAGTGGAGGCTGAATCCGGTCGCTGCAGTGCATCTGTCTGAAACTGGAACTGCGGAGCGAGCTCTTGAGATGCGCCAATGCCAGTGGTAGAGGAGCTTTTTGAATCGATGCCTTTATCGCGAGATTGAGGGAGTCGCTGTAGTAGTAGAGGCGGTCGCTACGGGTGTCGAGGACTGGGCATGTTAGGCTTGGGATTGGAGTCTTCTGGTCGAGCCGAGCGAAGAAGTAAATAATGGGTTGATGCGAAATCGTTTAGGAGAAAGTGTTTAAGGACTACGGCTTAAGATATTTGCGTTTAGGGAGGAGGAGAGAGATCAGAGCCTGAGATTGTCCCATTTTAACAAAAAAAGCTGACACCGCTGTCCGTCCCTTTTCATGATGATGCGCTTGTTCATCGGCCCTGTAGTAAGCCATGATATTGTAGCAGAGGTTATATGCACGTCGTTGTTCAGCTCCCTAAGTTGTATCACTTAGCTCGCATGCCTTGAGGTCTTACTCTTCACATCAACAGATTCATCTCGTAGGTCTTCCGGTGCCAGGTCAGTGTCGTCTTCCCGATTGCCGCCAGACAGATAGTGCTGCTCTTTCCAAAAATTGGGAACATCCGCTATTGATTGCTAGCAAGCCCTCTTTTCACACAATGTCGCATGACGGACCGGTTATGATTCTAAGACAATAAAATCCTGATATAAGTAACGGTCTTATCGTCCAACCTTCAAGTCCTCTTCAAGTATCTATAACTCAAGATCTTCACAGATATATTTCCGTGTCTAAGATTCCCAAAAGGAGGCTGTTGACGGTTTGTGGGGACTTGTTAGACTTGTGAGAGGAGTACTCAAGGGGATGCTGTTGATATTTGTATCGCGGTGTTTCTGTGGGCTTATCGTGGGGCTGTGTCGAGATTATAGATCCTGCAGAGGGTCCACTCTTCTCGTAAGCCGTACTTCACTGACGAATTTAGAGGTAGCGGAAAAGTTGTGGTAGAAGGCCCTCTCAGGGTTGAAACTTGTGAGGGCTTGATCAACGATGTCTTCGCCTTCCGACAGGTTTAAAGGCAAGTTTGGTAGACTACCCCAAGTGTTCTCAGATTCTGGCGGTTTTCCATGGAGCCGATCGTGTAGAGTACGACGAATATCAGATACTTCTTTAAAAACCTCCGCCGTGCTCCGCCCAGACGTTCCAAAACTCTTCTTCGGATCCCTCGTTACCTGTCTCTGTCGGGCTTCTACTGCCCGTAGAACTAGCTATATTACTTGCTCTGCTAGTTGTGCTGCCATCATCTGTGCCTGTGTCTGTCTCTGCGTCGTCCGAGCGCTGGGCCTCTCCGTTGCGCTCCTTTGCTGGAATTTCCCAGTCATCGAAATCTAGATCTCCAGAACGCAAATTGGGACGATCACATCGATAGAATCGCCCTCCCCGCCATAAATGTGGAAATGGAGACAGGCACCAGCCATAGTCCCGGAGCCATGCCAACACCGCGTAAAACACGATGTTATTGACATTTCGAATCCTGTCAAAGGGCGAGGGAATTCCAATCACAGCTGTCCAACTGATCGCTTTAGTACCTTCTTGCGTGGGAACTTCAATATCCTGAAGTTTCCACGGGGGAAAGTGGCAAAACTCGCGAAGGATGTTGGGAGCAGTTGATGTCATCACGAGGGGTGTAATAAAGTTCAATAATCCGCCGAGGTCGATGTCTCGGATACGCTCATCTAGATAAGCTGCCCTTGGGTTCAGCAATCTCTCACAAATTGTAACAGTGGCCCGGATCAGCCCTCGAGGATATCCCGGGTAGGAAACCTGAGGAGGTGTCGGGTCGTATGTTTGGGCGGAAACTCCAGGCATTTGGCACCCGCGGGTGGTACCCATCATGATATTATTGACGGGATCCCACCATTCTTGGTACTGCTCTTGGTACTGCTGTTGTCCGGGACCAGCCCGTAGGCGTCGCATAGCATTTCGTATATAATCCATAGGTCGGGGGGACGGTGGATCAGGACGGAGTTGCCACCGGGAGCTACCGTCGAGCCTGTCATTGTCGCAGTAAAAACGAAAATTCCCCCCTGGCTGATTTGCAGATCCTGCTTCATTTCTCATCTCTGTGAAACTTGTAAAAATGTTTCTGAGGCGATCAGAGAGTTCTTGGGCTATCTCCACTTCCTGATTCGGGACAGTCTTGAAAATCACGCCAAAAACGAAGACGCTGTAATCGTCATCGTCATGTCTTTGAAGCATCGATAATGCGCTTCTCGCCATCTGCTGTGCTATGGCCATACTTTTCTGGAATACGTCTGCCGGTCTGCCTAGACATGATTGATGAACCCAATAACTAAACGGATCTATGCTGGAAATAACTGATGCAAAAGTAAGTACTATGAGGCTCTCAAAAACTTTCATGCTCCGATTCGCGTGCCAATTTGGCTAGCTGAAGAGAAATTCGCGAAATGTTCATCAGATCAGAAAGATGATTGGAAGTCTATTCTCCTTGATGTTGACCAGCATAGAACTTTACGCAAGTGCTGTCCAGCTACGAAAAGTCGGAACAGCGGATCGTTTTTTGGAGGCCTGCTGCAGATTGGGTATAGCCATGAGCCTCCTCTGGTGGCGATGTATGTTGCCTGTGTCGTGGATTAAGAAATCAAATTTCTTCAGCCTGCCCGAATTTCAGCAGCGCACAAAGTATTATTGACTTCAAATTTAAAATCTTCCTGTCCTCTTGTAACTTTCATAACCATGGTTTCTCGGTTGTTAGAAGACATGTTGTACTCAAATCGTGCCAGACAAAACAGCCGATGAAAGTGGCATAGCGATAATGGACAAGTCGTTTTTGTAGAGTCTGTCTTGTGGATTTAACGTGGTAGGAGGGAGCGCGTTCTCGGAAGAACGGAAACGGAAATAGCCCGGCAGACTCTTGCGGATTGTGGCCGAAATAACACTTTTCCAAACTTGAAACCCCATGTGGACTTGGAGCGCCTTTGAATGATTCCATACTCTGAGGTCAGCGTCTCAGCCTGTTCAAAGTCTACAGAGGAGGTTGTCTGTCAAAATGACCGAGAAGTCTGTTGGCGACCGCTCCTTGTTTTAAGCTAACTTCTTTTGGATATGCTTGTAGTAAGATTTTAGTGTGTTGACCACCAATGAAAGGTGCCAATACCTTAATTATAATTTTGAGCATATAACAAACTTTCTGAAAGAAATATTCTTACTTCAAATATCCTATCAGCCACCGGCTCACCTTTTAGGGCTGATCACGCTTCCCTTTTGGGATCTGGATAGGAACGTAACGAAATACCGAGCTAGTCTATAATTTCAAGCACCGTACCCGTCTAAAGCTTACCAGTTTTAATTCCTGTGAGGTTCACAAAGGTAGCGAAAAATATCATCTATAACCTTGATGACATGTGCTTTCGAAGCAATCACTTACCAAGGGGTAACTACTGGCTGGGTGAGTAAGGGGTCTGATTGTTTACGTTTATGCAGAACTGTTAGCACTGAGACTTACCTAAAACGCACTCTTGGAAGGATTAGAGTATTTGGAAAGGTAGTCGGGTCGTTAGTAGACAGATGCGGAGAAAGAAGGGGAAGGACCAATTTGGCGGACGATCGATGAGAATTTCACAAGACAGAAATTCTCATCACCGTGATTTTTGATTGTGCCATATGTTTACAGCCTGTCTGACGGCATTCTATAGCGTTGCCTTGATTGTTGAAATCGACACATTTGCAGTGACATGTTAACAGGGAGGATCTGGCGATAATTAACTGTGCGTCATAGAACTAGTACGAAGGTCGTAAAAGAATGACGAAGCAACAAGAAGGAATTAGAGATGACGTAAAGAGGAATAGCAGAGTAGAAATAAAAATAATCCAGTTGTATTACAAATGATTTAAAAATTCAAGGACGACAGGGGGCTGTTGATACATCCGTCTATCTTAACTTATTACAGAACGATATTCCATCCTTGAAACGCGTGAAATCAATTGTACATTTCAATTTTCCCAATTTTTGCCATCTTTGCGATGCTGTCGCAGACGCTTGAGCCATGAAAGTGACGCTGTTTGACTTTTGCGATGTCATTTTGACGTCACGCAGCCCAAGGATCTTCAGCTCCACATCTTTGGGAGCCGCCTTCTTTTTTTGAAGGACCGGGAAGAAAGTGATTGAGGTACTTTCAGACGCTCCATCGAGCCATAGTGCCACCGCAGACATGTGCGAAATCTGCTGCCCTTCGCAAATTATTCTATTGGTTCCAGCCACGGTAAGTAGCTTCTTGCCAAAAAGGTTCTCGCATAGCGTGAACTGATCCTGTTTTTCATGAAATATGTACATGAGCGAAGCTGTCCAGCGTGGTTCCTCCTCCAGTGCGAAGATGTACTGGGGCTCCGTAAAAGTGATTTTATAAGGAGCGTCGGGTTCCTGAGCTGGGCCTTCAAAGTCTGGATGTAGCAAGTGGGGTATGGGCCGAGCTTGGGTCTCAAAGCAGTGCTGCCATGTTTGAGGAGGTTTTCTATGCGCATTACAGCACATAGAATGTGATGAACTGTTCGAGGCCAGACCTAGCCGGACAGAGCTTTGAAAAATTTCCAGGTCGAACGAACAGTGCACTGACGCACCTGGATTCTTGCTAAGACTAAACTTGGATGGTCCTTGAAAACTGATAGGGTTCTTACTCGATGGTGCATTTGGAACGCTTGTCGTTGTAGGAATTAAGCGGGTAGGTTCCATGGGAAAGATTTCAACCTCATTCTCAGGAGGATTCTGTACTTCTGATTGACTGATTGATATGGAGCCCGAACGATTTTTAGGAAAAGTTGAAGGCTCAGTCGCTAATGGATGACAAAATCTTGTATTACCACCTTGGCTGCGTTGAGAAGCCCATCTGCGTATGTCTAAGTTATCACTTACCGAAGAAAGATGGCCAAAGACGTCCTGACCGAACGATTTAAAGTGCCCCTTATCGACTATTGAAATTCGAGACTGTACCACGCCCGCAATTTGGTTGCTATTTGAGTATTCCGGTGCAAGTCGGAGAGATTCAGCCTTTTCCGTGATTCTCGTAAGCTCCTCTAAGCATTCCAAGGGATCGCTATCATTGGAACAAAGCTCTGTTGACTCTGCGAAGGATATGATGTCGCTCATGAAATCGTTGGTTATCTGTTTGCTTTGGGATCTGTTTTTCGGTGTGGCGTCGCCAAAAGTGATGGCTTCTACCTCACCAGCATGTTGAGATTTCGGCCTTATATTTGTCGCTAGGGCTTTGCTTCTGTTCGAAGTCTCCCTTGACGGAACGTTGGATTGATCGACTTCTAAGCTGAACATGGTTGCGGGTGTTGAGAAAGAATCCGGCATGACCCCATCAAGTATATCAATACCCTCGTTTGCTGGCACTGATGGTAACCGGGGATCTTTGGAGTCGTCACGAAAATTGTTACCATGATATAAATTAGTCAATAAACATGCGCTGTAATTCCGTTAATATATCCGTGAATGTCCAAATGTCTCGGTCGACCTTACAGTATAACGTCGATCTTCATCTCGTCAATTGCTCTTTCGTCTGCATCGAGTTTCTTCTCAACAAGTCTTAGTTTATCTCGATCCAATGCTAGAAGCGCCAGCCCCTTTGCTTTGGAAGAAGTGGACATGGCCTTCTCAGTGACAAATCTCAGCGGCTCTAGACATGATTTTGCATCAAGTAGATGCTGCTGTAGGGCAGGTGCCTCCGTCCAAGTTCCAAGGCCATATTTTTCAAAGAGTAGTGAGAGTCGTTCCAGCTTTCGTCGTATTTTATCGAGTCTGTTGAAGAGAGCCTGAAGATCCGCTGGCGCGGTCCGGCAGAAGCTGTGAACCTCATAACAAAGTTTAACAAGGCTCACGATGTCGCCAGCCGACCATCCAAACGACATGGGCCGTGGACTGGATGAGTGATGGTGATCTGGACTCAAAGTGCTTTGGCTTTGTCGTTCCAGTGCGAGATTGCCCAGCTAGGTAGGCTCCCTGAGAAGACATATCTAGCATTATTACTTAGACTAGCCATCAGCTATGATGTCAATCAATCATAGAGCAGAGTCTTATCGTTACGATGGATTAAATGGGATCTTTTGCTCGTACAGCGAGGTTGCAAGGGATAGCCCGCAATTCTCAATCGCCCTGGCTAGACAATAGTAAGCTCTGGAGTGTGTGGATCAGGGGTGCAACGTGCAGAACGGAGCTGAATCATGGCAGGCCTGTTGCAGCACGATGCGACCCCGGGATCCCAACTTTCAGGTTTCTACAACCACCGCATTTCTGGAAGTACAGAGCGGTCCTAGGCCGCTTCGCTCTCGTCTTGGTGGCAATTGAAAGTTCAGATTGTTACCGCACTTCGATGGCTGCAGCACCGTAGATGCCTGCCAAAACTCGTTTATAACCTATTATTCGTCAGCTCTATGACGTTGACTGCATAGATCTCGCCCGTAGGAAGACCGTGTGCCGAAAGAGGTATCTGTGCATTATTGAAACAGTGCCTATAACAGCTCGCAGAGTGGTCATGGATTTCTGCAAGGAGGTTGATTTAGAGTGGCTGTGTCGGCCAGTTGGGGAAAACCTGTTGCGTCTGTGTCTAGTAGCCCGGAGTCTGTCCGAGGTCTCGAAATCGACGCCGGGTCAGCATTGAGGCCATTGTTGAAGTGCCGGAGAATTTCTCAGTCTTCCTTCTCTGTAACGCCGAGCAAGCTCTAGTTGGAACTACCCCGCTCGGCTACCGTCACGGTGGGAGCTGCCACAAACCTTCAGAAACCGGCCAGATTTGGGCTCTGCTTTCAGCCAGAAACCCTTTGTTCCAGTCAGCCAGCCTGTCATGACTTTTGAATTCATTAATTCAATCACCACCCCAATTTCGTTCAGTCTGTAATGAACACTTGGTGTGACCAGGTTAGCCATCAAGCCATAAATCGTTAGTATTCATCAGGAAAAATGCAGGAATCGACGCTTATGCCTACACCATTGCCAAATTCTGCATTGGGGGTAGCTGCGTTAAACTCAAAGACCTAAAAAGGAAGACGAGGACGTCATCCTTTTCAGGCCATGACTCGAGCCTTCCGAGGCAGAGAAGAGCCACCTCCGCCAATATTGTCTCGGTCTTCCCATAATGGATGGCATCGGGAAAAATTAGAACACCTTTACTATCAGCGATGAGAAATCGACACAGGATAGGTGCACAGCAGAGACGTCAGTTGCGTGATTTCAGCACTTTTATCCTCAAGTCTACGGGGTATCGAACATTGTAGATACGACAGAAATTGTTCCGTCAATCAAAAAAGATATATCGAGAGCTGGCTTCGACCAGAAGATTCCCCTTGTCCCCGGGAGACTACCGACATTTTATCCCTACTAAGGCGCATATTGTCTGCAAAGTGCATTAGCTCCCAGCATCATCTACAGATTCGAATGACGCGATCAAAATTGATTCTATCAATTATGCTTAAGACGGGGGCGTTCCGCGACTTGATAAACAGGCTGTGCCATTCTTAGGGTGGTACGCAACCGCGACTAGGTACTTATCGATGGGTATGTGGCTCTCACTAAGCAAGTATCTTACATATAAATTATGGTTAGTGGTTACATAGGCAAGGAAAAGATTTAAGCGAGCGTACGCTCGAAACTAGGGTACTTTGAAAGAATACCGACCTAAAATTAAATTATCATCAAAATGATACAGGTATCATTAATCTCTTGTTCAACCTTTCCATCTTGCACTGATCATGCCTGGACGTTGTAAGATAGTGGACAACATCCTCTGTCGGAGCGCCCGATACACTATGCATACAGTTGGTAATTGCTTGCCCACTTTCTCTACAACTTCCGATTGGTTCTATTGTCAGTGCCTTGCAGTGATGGCGTATCATCAGTCGAAATGACAGCGGTGGCCATATGGCTGTGAATGCTGACCGCCCAGAGAAGTCTTGGTCTACAGGCTTGCAGTGGTGTCAACTCCTGCAGTCCAACATTTTACACCATAAGATCAACTCGATAGAGAGACTTTTATTGATACGTTGACAAACGTTCATGTCTGTTCGAGAGGTCTCAAGATCGATTGTCCACCACGTTCGAACACCGTCCATGCATTTTCCTCGCTTTCTCTGGAGACCGCAAGGATTTACTGATGAGGCTGTCCTCAATCAAGAAGGCAGTACGAGCCAGGGCAGAAAGTTAACATACGAAGCCCTCGAGCTGGGATCAAATAATTTTCTAATAACCCTCGTGGCAGCTTGTTAGTGGAATTAATCTATAAGAGAGAGAATTCAATAACAACGCTGATTATGATAGCGGGCTTCTTCACCACCTCATACCTGCTGTCCGTATCTAGCTTGATATTACCTATGCTTAACTTCGTCTACTGGCACAACGAAACAGACACATCTTTCGAGTCTGCACATGCCTATGTTGTCCTCGCCGGGCGTCTTGTTGGTATGCTATCCTTTGGGTGCTTCGCTGACATGTTTGGCCGCCGGAAAATGTATGGTATCGAAATTATCACCGTGATAATAGGAACAATGGGTGTCGTAATGAGTTCGGCGGGATATGTTCCGTTCGGTCGATCTAATGACAAAAGTTCAACATCTACTAACTTCAGTTCGTCTGGATCCATGAATATTCAATCCTGGATACTATTTTGGTGGTTTGTTTCAGGTATCGGATTTGGTGGCGAATGGTGTTCAAGTGCGATTATTACGTCTGAGTTTGCGCCAACTTCGAAACGACCCCAGATGTTAGCGACGGTGTTTGCGATGCCGTTTTTTAGTGTTTTAGTGTCGACAGCAGTATCACTGGCGGTAATAAAAACAGTTCAGACGCAACATCAATATATTGAAACAAGCCCTGTGGCAGCTGCAGAAGCTGTCGATCAGATCTGGCGCTGGACTATTGGGCTGGGTCTCCTCCCAGCTCTTTTTGCAGCAATTTTGCGATTTACCATTCCCGAGAGTCCAAGATATACGCTTGACGTTCTAAAAAATCCCGTTAACGCCTTAGCAGAAACAATAAGGCTCAGGAGAATCAATCATGGGTCAGAGACCACAAGTCAGTCGAATACAGGAGCCATACTACAACAGTCTGTCTTGAGTCCTGGGGATCAAACTGAATCTTCTTCCATTGTCGACGGTCAAAGTGTGATCATTGATGCTCAGAGTCTTACAATCAGACAGTACTTTTGGAACGAAGGCAACTGGCGGTATCTTTTTACAACCTCTCTTATCTGGTTCCTGACAGCATTTTCGTCGCTTTCTCTCGGATTGAAAAGTCCTCAACAGACTTCAATACTTTGGTATGGCCCGGGAGTCATCGCCAAGGATCTCAAAGGCAGCAATAATCCAGTAGATTCCAATGCTAATATTTTCTCTGTCCTGACGGGAAATAGCGTCCATCTACTGGTCATCGACTCTATAGCATCCATCATGGGTAGTATCCTGCTCATCTTATGTATCGGCCATATCAATCGGAAAAGGTTCACCTGGATAATTTTCCTAGTCAACGGCACATTGCTCATCATCATCGGTGTAACCTTCTTGAAAACTGAATCAACTAAGATTTGGCGCGTTAATACAGTGATGGCTGCTCTCAACGGACTTTGCCAAGCATTTGGATTAGGTGAACTTACTTCCATACTTCCAGCTGAACTATTCCCGACAAAAGTTCGAGCGAGCTGTTATGGTATATCTGCAGCCTTTTCGATCATTGGCTCTCTTCTTTCGTCGATCGTTTTGCGGTACATTTCCTTCGGCAGACAACAGAGTAAAGCCAACCCTCTTGACTCATTTATATCCCGGCAGAGCTATCTTCTGATGATCTTTGCTGTCCCATTGTTCATTGGGGCTGGGGTATGTTGGTTGTGGTTACCAGAATTTCAAGACCAGTCTGGCAAAAACAAAACGCTAGAGGAGCTCGCAGAGGGAAGACGCTTAGAAAGACGTTTAGCAACATCCAACAACATCGCAAACTTAGATCCTGCCTAAGGGAAACGCATCCTCTTGTATTAGATTTCCGGTCGTTGAGTAAATCTTTCTCCAAAAGAAATTGTCGTGTTCGAAATCTTTGGCAAAGTTCCAACAAAAAAACTGTGAATTACCCCTGAACCTTTTAATTCGGCAATGTGGGGAACCTTGAGCTCGGTAGTCTTGGCTTTACGCGGAGCAGAGCAGCATCTACAGAGGAGACAAGTTAGGGATCTATGCCGAAGATTCGAAACCAAATCTTTCAGGAAATACTTTCTAAGGAGGTAACTTTACGGCCGCGTATCCTATGATATCTACGAGGGTTTTAGTTAGCCAGACCGTGAATATTGGTTAAATGAGCTTGCTTGGATGGAATGGGCTTCGAGGAAATATTCGCATGGGCATCATATTCAGCGGTTGAATTTTTTGTATCATTACTTAGCCAAGATGCCTCCAGACAAAAGAGTCCGGATCATGCTGGAATGCCGGCCACTGACTATATCGGTGGAATAGGTTTGCGCCTGTTACCCGAGTCTCTAGAAGTATAGTTAAGATTTTCAATGTAGATATGGGTAGGTGGAGTAGATGCATCTTTCAATAAGTCTATGTCTATTTCTGTATTAATGACCGACTACCCAGTCCGCCTCTGCACGCCTATAAGAATTGCTTTGACACCGAAGCGAAAGCGACGAGCTTGCTGCCACATGGCACGAGGAAATACACGAAACGCTCATTATGTTCGTCTCAACGCATTCAGCGGGAGTTGGCTGCAGACGGTGGTTGGGTCCATCAGGCGACATCGTCGAGGGACACGTGCGACTTAACCGGCACGTAGAGTACGCCTCCGTAGCACGCTCACCCTATGTAATTGGAGCAGTTGATTGAATGTGCGGGCGGAAGCTCGCCTCCCAAGCGCTACCAACAGTTAATGATCTATCTATGCACGAGAGTTCAGCAAGTCCTCAAGAGGTAGTCCACACCCACGCGAGGCTTCCACCCGGGACATATCCTTCGCAGAGCTGCATAAGGACAAGTCTGAGCCTGCATCTACGACAGCCATTAGAACTACCTCAACCGATGAGGTCGGAGCTACGGTCGACGTCCGATCGACCCTTCGCCTTCACAGAGCCGCAAGAGCTTCGGGCCGCAGCGCTACGGAGACACTGCCGGCCCAATGGGACAGGCTTAATAACGGGAAGTGAAGTACTGGCGTCTGATCGGCTGCATGACTTGCTTTACTAGCATCATGCAGTGGGACCCTGATCTGAGCTGGCACGATACATTGTAGTTGGACAACCCGGTCAAGTTGGACGCTCCACCAAAAAGTGGAAGTTCGGCGACGCCGACAACGACCAGGTTGAATCTCACGCGTGTACAGCGTGCACAAGACGCATGGTACGTTTCATCGCTCATTAAGTCTAGCCGGGAGGCTGAGTGGGAGGGTCTTAGACACGTGAGTTCGTTTCGGCGGCCTGTGGACCGATGAAACAAGCAGGCTCGGTCGCTACGCCATATGGAATATGATGGAATATGAGGTCTGTTTGTGAGCAAAAGATGTGACTAAAGACACAGTGTACGGGTATTGCATTGACCTCACTCTAGCGGACGGTAAAATAAAGGAATTGTGCGTCTAACAGTCTTTCGAACCCGACAATTGCCAAAAGCTCGAACGGTCTACAAGGTCTCGTGATTTCCTGAAAATGTTTACAACTAACAACACCTTGAAATCGTCTCAAGCATTCTGTGGGCTAGAGGTAAGCACAGCTTCTCTTTTCAGCCGAGCACTTTAGTGTTACGGTAAAAACTCGATCTATGTGTCAAAGGTAGTCTATCGGATATCCTTTTCACTAATCTAGTGAGCTTCTTAGAGCTGCCAGTGACTTCCGATCTGACATCCGAGGCTTATGGATACGTGGGTGAGAATCCTAAGCCATCGAAACCGCAAGAGCTGAAGCGTCCATGATAATGTCCTTGCTGATAGCCAGGTTTTCTGTACTAGCACAGCCGCAGCCATGAATGCTATGTGACACGAAGGCGGACCCCATGATATTAACCAAGTTGCCAATTCTATCTTCATGCCCAAGACTTTGTGCGTCATCAGCTCGTAGACCACCTTCAGAATCTCCGTCGACAGGCTTTCAATTGAAGGAAGCGGCAAGTAGTCGGAATATCAGGAACCGTTCAGGTGCAACCCAATTCGTCACCAGCTATGAAGACAAGAAACTGGTAGTAACTGCTGTAAGACTTGACTCATGTTCCATCTAAGTCCTAGTGAGTAGCGACCAGACACAGTAAACGCTCGATATCAGCAAAATCTCGATCCAGTCATTCCTGCACGTTTGAGAACATGCAGCGTTCGTCCTTGGATCTAGGAGCACATGATAGCCAATGTAATATGTCTCTGGACCATGCTGACGTGTTTTAGAGCGCGCCTTTCACTTGCGGTCACCAAGAGGCTCTTTGATACCAGCGCTTGTGGCACTAGTTGGGCATTCATAGGGAATGTTCTTTTATTTGATGTCTTTTGGGGGGAGTGGTGAAAATCGACCTTATTCAAAATCGACCGTAGAGGCTTTGGGAGATAGATTGGCACGTTCTACTTGCTTGGAAGTTTGCACGTTGTAAAGCTTTCGGATGTTCTACAATCAATTAGTAATTTCTCCATAGCAGTGAACAGCGCGAGAACCGTCAAATAGCAACTCTTCATCTTCACCTCGATCCCGTTGCTATTGATGATGGCGAGATTACTCACGAAAGTCGGTCTTGAGCAAGTTGTTTCTGTAATGCAGGCATCTAGTCCACGGCGGAGTTCCGGACAGAATCTGTTGCACGAGAGGTCGCTCGCAAAATTTTCTAAAGTCTTCGTAGCATAAGAACGCCCGGATGCTAAACAGTCTCTGCGGTTTAGCGTGGCTGTGGTAAATATGGATACTTTGTATCACTGGGAGCCCGCAGACTTTCAGTCTTCTCCGCTCTGGCCAGTAAACTCGGGCAGGCGTTCAGCTACGTTCTGCCAGCTAGTCACGCCTCTGACCAATTCTTCGACGGCCTTGATAATGTCATCCTGAGAAGCTCGTACCTGCTTAGTTGAATCTCGATCTCGCAACGTGAAAGTTTCATCTTTCACAGAGTCAAAATCAATCGTGATGCCAAGGGGCGTACCAAGCTCGTCATTACGTGCGTATCGCTTTCCGATGCTTGCACCAGAACTATCAATGTCGTTTGAGATTCCTGCCGCAATAAGACTGCTAGAGAGTTTGCGAATGAAAGGCTTGAATGACAGGTGGTTGGAAAGAGGGACGATGAGGACTTTGGTCGGAGCCACGACTGGAGGAAATGATAGGACGCCACGTGCTTCATCCTCATTCCGGTGCCAATAGACATGCTCTATCAAGCAGTACAGAATGCGGCCAATCCCAAATGAGGGTTCAATGACATTTGGGGTAAATTCTCGAATATTTTCGATACGCGTCCGCTTGACAATGTTTATCAAGCTCTTGTCTAGTGTCGCAGGGTCAGCCAGACCTTGGACCTCGAGTGTGATAAAGCCTTCCGCATCAAGTTTACGGGCGAGAGATTCTCGGACGTCCTGCGGCACAGCTTCAATCGCTCCTTCGACAGCTTTTGCATCCTTGCGGAATTTTGGTCCAAGCTTTTTCCGATCGATGTCTATTTGCCATTCCTCGATTTTCAGAGGCTCTGGTCGAGCTTCTCGGACCGTTAGGGACTCGCCTGTCTTCTTCGCATGAACAGACAAGTCATAGGCGCTCCGGTCAGCACATCCAACACATTCTATCCAGCCATAGCTGCTGAACAATTCTGCATCCCAACAGTCCGCAGCATAGTGAGCCATCTCGTTGGCCATGTGCTGGCGGAAACGAAGCTTAGCTTGATCGACACCGAGCTTTGCTAAGAACAGCTGGATACGGGCCAGAAAATACCCCAAGGTTTCATTGTCAACTGTGCCCGATTCGACGGCCTTCCCGATCGACATTTTCTGTAAGTCTGTCCTTCCAGCTAATTGAGTGTGACGATTCAGTAAAGACAGTTCAACGTCGGCTACTTCAGAAAATTTTGGGTGCTTTTTATTGTTTGGATCAACAAAGTGCTCTATCTCCGCCATAAGGAATTCTCGAACACGCAGAAGACCACTTCGAGGCGAAATTTCATTTCTGAAAGACTTGCCAATGGATGCAGACGCAAATGGCATTTGGCTCTGATTGAAATCGAGAAGCTTTTTGAAGTTCAGGAACTGCCCTTGCGCTGTTTCAGGTCGCAAATACCCAGGAGAAGTACTACTTGGGCCAATGGTCGTTTGGAACATAAGATTAAAGCTGACTGGAGGAAGTACTTCATTGTTGGTCTCAGGATTTCTAATTTCGAGCCTTTTGATTAGTTGTGCAAGCTCATCGCCATCAAAATTGTCAATCTAAGATGATGTTAGTCATGGAGTAAGACATATAAAGCGAGATTGTCAACCTTTGCGAGGATCTCTTCATACTCCGTCACTTGTGCGTCATCAAGCTGCACTGTCTTGACGTCCTTGACCTTCTTTTTGGCCTTTTTGGGATCTGTTTCTGCATTTTGCAGTTCCGCCTTTTTGCCTCGGGCAGTCTTGTCTCCTTGTAGTCTCGCTTCAAGAACATTCTCGACCAGATGATCCGCGCGCAAATAGTCGCCAGTTTTGGGATCTTTGCACATCCAATCGGCAAATTTGTCCACGTGTCCGCTAGTCTTGAACACCTCTGCTGGAGTGAGCATTGTGCAGTCAACCTCAAGCATGCGCTCTTCCAAGACGAAATGTTTCCGCCAAAGATCCACGATGTTTGCTTGTAACGAGCACCCCGGTGGCCCATAATCGAACAACCCTCTCGTTGCGCCTTTACAAGATTCAAATGAGCGATAGATCTCGAAAGATGGTGTGTAAAACATGCGTCGTTTTAGTAGCGACTCGAGGAGGGCTTTGTTGAACGGCTCGCCGTTCCAAGCTGTCAATTCAGGCATGGCGGGCTGGAAGTAGTAATTCTTAATATAGGCTTGTCAATAACCAATTCACGCCTGAATTGATGGAGGCAACCAACGGATAGGTTACTTACCAGAGTCTTCAAGGGCTTGACTCAGAAAGCTCTTGTGATTTAAGATGAAGGAGAATCTGCGAGAATGCTCGCACGAAGCTGATCACAGCAGTCTGAAATATGGCAGTGGAAGCTGCTAGGAAGGTAGGAGGTATGTATGCAACCGTGGAAAGTCTCTGAGTCACCGGGGAGGATAGAGCACAGCATCATTTTTCTCGTCTCATTTGTTTCAAGAGGTGACTGTGCGAAGCTCAGACCGCGCTTCGGGCCGGAGCTGCCGATCCGAGCAATGCACACCATGAATCCGCTTCTAGTAAAGAAATATTCACTAAATATATTCGACGCAGAGGGACTAGATAATGCTGTGTTTTCGGAGCTCATGGGGCATCTAAGTATTGACTGAGCAATTGCCAGTGTATGTGAGCTGCATGAAGTCATTGTTGACCTCTCCTTGGTCACATACACTGTCTTGAACTATCATGTAAAGTAAAGATTAGGTGTAGCAGGTTTTTGTTCCGAATTTACTGAACTTAGTCTTATCTTGGAAATCCTTCATCAAAACGAGCACTCTGTAGAAGCACTGGCGGCTTTCCGATGCTGATTAGTCAGAGGCTTTGACTTGATGTGATCCGGCTGCTGGTTGCCTCTCATAGCTTGACTAGCAGCACAAAGAACCACGGCAAGTTCCAAATACGTATCTTTTCAGGAGTAGACTGAGCCGAGGCTAGCACAGCAGATTCATAGAGCTCATGGAAGATCTGAACGAGGGCTTTCCAAGCGCGTTGCCCAGTTTTCAGATTGCGCAAGCCAAAAGTCAGCTTCGCGCTGCTCGTTCATCCATCATTCTCACACATAGCACCCCGCTCTCTCCCAAACTAGTACCCGCTCTGTTCTCTCCTTGAGTCCCCATCAACCCCTCCATCCTCCACTTCTCCGGCCTTCTTCCCTGCCTCTCCATCCCTCAATTTCTCGAAATACGCCTTGACGTCCTCCGCTCCAACTGGCACCCCACTCTCTGCGTATGGCCGAAGGAATTCTTTGACCTTGTCTTTCAAATGATTGTAAGCCATCACACCTTCAATCGCTCGAACTCTGTCGATCGTGTTCAGCGCCGCTTCGCCGCGGTCGTAGATGGAGCGAGAGCCCTCGCTGGGTGCGCCATCGGGGGCTGGGGAAGAGCGCGCTCCGGACGAGAGGGGTGGAGCATAGGTATCTTCTTCTTCGAGTAATTGTGGATGGGGTCGTAGGTGGGGAAAGCAAGTTGGGCAGTGGCAGAAGGAGTTGCGGAAGGCGGAGGTGCAGAATAAGGAAAGGGACTCAGTTGGAGATGAGGAGGGAAGCAGAGCGTGTTTCGGTTGTTGCAGACCAGTGGGCTTTGTGGAGGAAGGATTTTCTTTGATTCTTTTCAAAGGACTGGCAGGTCGTTCTTCATCGGCGGTGGGTGAAACTTTACGCTTTTGCGTATTGCTCGAATGGGATGATTGATTTTTAGTTGTTTCTGTCTCTGCCTTAGTAGATAATGTTGTTGATTTTGAATCTGGGCTAGGGACACTGTGGGTGTGGTCATGCCCATTGGCGGCTGGCTTCGCAGCCGGGCTGTGGAAGACTGGTGGAAGGAAACCTTCGGTTCCTGCGTACGCCTTGATCCATGGGTTTGACTCAGTGCATTTATAGCAGATGAAGGTGTCAAAATCATCTTCCCCAGGAAAGCCCGGAGGGACTGGGGGTTCATCGTCTTCTTCAGCACTTTTAGTGCTGTTATTGTCGCCATTTTCTTGCACATCAGGCTGTCCCACGGCCTTAATCTCCCCTTCAGCCACTTTCTTCGCGCCTTCACCGTTTTTCGAATGCTTCGCCCAGTCCCTTGGTAAGCCAACAACACACTCCGGATGCCACCAGTCTTCGCCACAGCCTCCTGTCTCCACTGTCCCAAGACCTAGGCACTGGAACATTGTGCCCTTCTCCGTATGTGGATCGTACTCTTCCCCACACCCGCAAAACCTGCCCTGAAAGTTTTGGTTATACCGATTAGTCCCCGCTGCAGGCTGAGAATGTACGCCCTTCTCTCCTGTTGCCGGGTCGGTGCGCAGGGTACATCGCGTTTGGTTGATAAAGCGTGTGGTACCGCAATCGCAGGTAAAATTTCGTTTTGCGAAGAGCTCGACAAGCGTGTGCTCGCCGTGGCAGGAGATCGAGCAAGAATAGCACACTCCGGCTGGGGTAAAGGATTGAGAAGGGGAAGCAGGGGGTGGAGTGCAAGTCAGACAGGCAAAGACGGGTTGGCGGAGAGAACCTAGAGGGTAGGTGCAGGTATCAAAGGAATAGGGAAGGGCTTCGCGGGCGTCAGCCTCAAGAGCGAGTTGCGCATTTATGTAATCGGTAGCCGTTTGCGAAGCTGGATGCGGTGAAGAAGATGGATTTTCCGCATTCGTTGCATTTGTGGGAAGAGGATCCATAGTATTTAGATTGGAGTCCTCGGCGTTCGACGACATGATAGCAATTGAATTAAGGTTCGATGAGGCTACTGTCAAGAAATGTGAGAGACAGAGGAAGCACAACGGAGAGTAGATATGAGGTTACAGCGAAATAGAAGACGTTGTAAAGCCTTTGCGCTTTTGGGATAGTGGTAAAGAAGGCTCAAAAGACCGTCACAAGGCCTGCGCCTTTACAAATAAAATTGTTGCCTCGACTTGAGTCCAACGAGCGATACGCGACAGTGCGGGATTCGCTCCGCGTTCGCCAAGACACCTTACCTATTTAGGGATTAATTGACTTTCACGTCGCGAGCGCGTTGCAAGTCGCGTCGGACTCCCGCTATTTCTCGCGATTGCTCTCGAAGGTGATGATTGAGTCTGTGCTAGAACAATCCAATCTCTCCCTGCAGCTTCGACAGTCACTATTGCCGTGAGGCATCTTTGACTTGCAAACATCATCCTACTTAAGATTCCGATTTTCAAAAATTGTTCCCTATGAGGTTAGTTCCCTTCATTCAGACCCATCCTCTCTTAGAGCGAGGAAGAATCTCACTCAAAGGCGCTCAACCTTGAACTAACATTTCTCACGTAGCTCTCCACTTCGCCCTAGCATGTCCGCCGCAAATCGAGGACCTAGTTCCTCAAGCAGGAGAAAGCGAGCCAGGGATGAAGAGGATGACATACCGTCATCGTTACCCGCTGGCTCAAGCCGTACGTTCCAACGAACAGTTATTTTGCTTACCAATTAATTGTTCTAGCACCACCTCCTTCGTCTCCTCCCAGACCATTCGACGACGATGAAGACGACGAACTTGGCGAAGACGACGACCTCATTGGTGATATCGACGACGCTGACGAAATGGCTGAAGATGAAGATGGCATCGACCTCTTCGCAGACAATTTTGAAAAAGACGAGCGAGCCGGCAGAGACACGACTACCTATCAAGGCCGTATGATCGATGATGAAGGAGATTACGACGAGCTTGACGCTGCAACGCGTCGGCAGCTTGAAGCCCGCATGGACAAGCGCGACCGCGAGCTTGCTCGGAGACGTCGCATGCCGGCTGCTTTTATGCCAGATGATGATGATATGGAGGTTGATTTGACTAAGCAGCCGCGCCGACGGAGGCATCACTATGACGAGGAACAGGATGACATGGATCTGGACGAGAATATTCTACAGGAAGAACTCTCTCTGGAAACACTTCAAGATGTCAAAGCAGCCAACATCACCGAATGGGTGACTCAGCCTTCTGTCATGAGAACGATCGCTAGAGAATTCAAATCATTCCTTACCGAATACATTGACGAAAACGGAACCTCCGTCTACGGCACGCGAATTCGTACTCTCGGTGAGATCAACTCTGAATCTCTCGAGGTATCGTACGACCACCTCTCCTCTTCCAAAGCAATTCTCGCCTATTTCTTGGCTAATGCCCCGGCCGAAATGCTCAAGATCTTCGACAAAGCTGCCCTCGAGGTCACCCTTCTTCACTATCCTAATTACGAAGCAATTCACCCAGAAATCCACGTCCGCGTCTCGGATCTCCCGGTGCACTACACTCTTCGCCAACTCCGCCAATCGCACCTTAATTGCCTTGTCCGCGTCTCTGGCGTTGTCACCCGCCGCACTGGCGTCTTTCCACAGCTTCAAATGGTGAAATTTACCTGCACAAAATGCGGCAAGATCTTGGGTCCGTACGCGCAGGAGTCAACTTCAGCTGAAGTCAGGATCACATTCTGCCAAGCGTGCCAATCTCGCGGGCCGTTTACATTAAACGCCGAACAAACAGTCTATCGAAACTATCAGAAACTCACCCTGCAGGAATCGCCCGGTACTGTTCCAGCAGGTCGATTGCCTCGTCACCGGGAGGTTATCATCCTAGCCGACCTGATCGACAAAGCCAAACCGGGTGAAGAGATCGAAGTAACAGCCATCTACCGCAACAACTACAGCGGCCAGCTGAACAACAAGAACGGCTTTCCCGTCTTTCAGACGAACCTTGAAGCCAACCATATAATCAAAACGCATGACCAGCTCGCGGGGTTTCGGCTAACAGAAGAAGACGAACGCCAAATTCGCGCTCTATCCAAAGACCCGCAGATTGTCGACAAGATCGTCCAATCTATCGCCCCTTCGATATATGGGCACGATGATATCAAGACCGCCGTTGCCCTCTCCCTATTCGGTGGCGTTAGCAAAGAAGCGCCCGGCAAGCACCGCATCAGGGGTGATATTAACATCCTACTCCTCGGCGACCCAGGGACGGCCAAATCGCAGATCCTGAAGTACATCGAGAAGACAGCCCACCGCGCCGTTTTCGCGACAGGGCAAGGCGCCTCAGCCGTCGGTCTGACAGCTTCAGTACGCCGGGACCCAATGACAGCAGAATGGACGCTCGAAGGAGGAGCGCTCGTCCTCGCAGATCGGGGGACCTGTCTCATCGACGAGTTCGACAAGATGAACGACCAAGACCGAACCTCAATCCACGAAGCAATGGAGCAGCAAACCATCTCCATCAGCAAAGCCGGCATCGTCACCACCCTCCAAGCGCGCTGTGCGATCGTCGCGGCCGCAAACCCGATCGGCGGCCGCTACAACAGCACCGTCCCCTTCTCGCAGAACGTCGAGCTCACCGAGCCCATCCTCTCCCGCTTCGACATCCTCTGCGTCGTCCGCGACACCGTCGACCCCGCCGAAGACGAGCGGCTCGCCAACTTTGTCGTCAACAGCCACGGGCGGGCACACCCGTCAAAACTGGCCGTCGAGAACGGGGAGACGGTCGCGATGGAGACCGAGGAGGGGGGGGAGGAAGACGCGGTGAATAACGGCGAGCCGGAGAAAGAGGGCGCGATCCCGCAGGAGCTGCTGAGGAAGTATATCCTCTATGCGAGGGAGAGGTGTCAGCCGAAGTTGTACCAGATCGACACGGACAAGGTGGCGCGGTTGTTTGCAGATATGCGGCGTGAGTCGCTGGCCACCGGGGCGTATCCTATCACGGTATGTCACACCTTACCCCCAACACTTTTGCGGATTTGAATTGTGCTAACGCCTGAGTTTTTGCTGTTGTAGGTGCGGCATCTAGAAGCCATCATGCGCATCGCAGAGGCCTTCTGCAAGATGCGTCTGAGCGAGTACTGTTCGGCGGGGGACATTGATCGCGCGATCGCGGTTACGGTGGACAGCTTTGTGGGCAGCCAGAAGGTGGCGTGCAAGAAGGCGCTTGCGAGGGCTTTTGCTAAGTATGTCCTTACCGTTCTGAATGTTGGTTCCGTGGGGGAGTGCTGACTAGTTGTGCAGGTACACGCTGAGGAAGCCGAGCTCGGTGGGGAATTCGAGGGTCGGGAGGGGCGTGGGGAGGGGAGGGATGAGAGGGATTGGGGTTGAGGCTTGAATGGTAGGAGATTAGCATGCAATGGATGGTAATGGGAGGATGGCATGATCAGGTTAGACTGTACGTGGCTAGAAATGGAATTGGATGGAGTCTTGCCGCTTGACTGGCGTTTGGGAGGCGAAGACTTGTACTGTAAGAGACCCAGCGATGACAGATAGCATACAGCACCAAGTTAGTTAGCTTGAATGAAGCCCGGCGGTATGGCTTTAAGCTTCTGAGTCTATGGAATGCAGCTTGATAGATCGGTTAAACAGATTGCAAGGAGACGATGATAACCGAGTCTAGAAGCTTGTTACGAAATGCGGCTCGAAGTAGCTGGAGAGAGAGAGATCAATGTCTGTGCTATGCGCGCTGGGAGATCTGCTTGACGAAGGCGATTTGGGAGCGTATGTCTCGGGGAGAAAGATCACCGGGGAAGACTGTGTCATGGGCTTGGATATCTCTCTCCTTTGGTGGAATGGCTTGGAGAGCAAAGTCAACGCGGCACTTTTTGACTCTGAGGCTGGTGAAGAGACTACGCTGTAGGAGAGAACGTCGAGAAGGCGGAGTCAGGTGAAGACACTCCGGAAAGCGGATACTCGGTTGAGGGTCGACGTCGATAGGTAGGCGAAGACATTGGTTGGAAGTCCTCGTTAATATCCATAGAAGGGGGGCACTATCGCAAGAGCTCGTCGTCGGCCTATCCCCGGCAGGTTTCGCGGTGAGGAATCATTTGCACTTCAGAGCAACCTCGGCGTGACGATCCTTATCTCATCCCGTCATGCGTTCTCCCAAATTTCCTCATCATCTTCAACACTGTCATCGTCATCATCGTCATCATCGTCAAATTCGAGGAATTGCATCCTCTTCCCCGTCGCTTCTCGGAACGGGTTCGTTTCCCGGGCCCCTCTGACATAATCCGCACACGGCTCATAACCTTTCCTCTTCGTTTCCTCATAAACGTCCTGGCCATACGACTGATTCGGCGCGATGAAATCGACTTCTTTCAGGCAGGGAAATGCCACCTTCAGCATGTCGAGCACGTCTGCCCAGAGTGGATCAGGAAAGGGTTGTAAGAGGGCGATGGGATGAAAATCTAGGATGAGGATGGTGTCATCTAATCTCAGCTTGGTCACCCGCGGTGCAGGGATCGACAGCCATCTAGAAATGTCTTCGTAATGGAAACAAATGTTGTCTAGCTCGAGTGTTTCTAAATTGGGGAAGGCATTTGCGAGTGGAAGACCTAGGAACAGGGATCTGCTTACTCCACGGAGGGGAAGAGGCTGCTCGTAGAAGCCTGGCGCGAGGACAGGCCCTGTAAATTCGAGGTGTCGAAGGTTGGAAGAGGCGGGGACAATGACATTTCTAATAAGTTGTAATGTTAGAAACTTGTCACCTTGCCATGCTATTCCCCCTCCAGCGGAAAGTCGTGTTTTGACAGATTTTGAGAAAATCGATTTTAGGTACGAGTGGTCAGAAACCTCTCTATCACCAATACTATTGCGTCCAGTCGGCTCGTTCAAATTGAGAAACCACCTTTGCGGACTGGCTTTGCCCAAGTGCAAGGCATCAAAAATCTTCAGAACAATATCCATCGGCGTGGCGGAGGTTGACCACCAGTTGATGGCGTCCCATTGGGACGGTTCTAGGCATCTTCGAGATTGTACCTCGTCAGAAAAGACATCTCGGTCAATACGCTCGTGAACGAATAACGGGTCAGGGATATAGTCAGTGATATGGACATCCTGTATCGTCAGATAGGAAAGGCCTGTTGCTAGGCGATGCCACCAATCATTAGCATGTCTGATCGTTTCCTGGGCCCGGAAACGTTCACCATACACATGCCAGTAACGCAACAAGAGTTCCTGAGCGTGAGTGAAGGAAGCCCACCTTCCCGGGAATTCCTCCTGGGAAAGCTCGTGCCAATCTCTCTCCATGTCAACAGCGTGAGCAGGTACTTCCAGGAGACCTTTACTGAGCTCTGTGACCGGATCATTCCCACAGCCCACACGTTTGTGCCCGGTAATCGTGTTCCTGAGCTTTTGCGAGCAGCGTTCGGTGAACGACTTCAGATTACCAGCAAACTGAAGCTGGTATAGACTGACTTGGAAAGTTATCGAACGCACACTTTTCCTAAGTACAGGGTGTTTTCCAATTTCTTCGAGGCATGAAAAAGACTTGGGCGACAAGAAGACATTAACGTCCTTCAAGAAATGCAGCGACCCGGCCCCGCATAGAACATGGGACACCAATCTCACGGATTTGAGATCACCATCTTGAAGATACGAACAGACCTCGCTCCAAACTTCGAGGGGAAGGTCGGCCATTTCAACCTCCCCTGCCCGGTTAGGACGAAATTCTTTAGGCCTGAGCACTAAGATCGTGATAGGCGCAGATCACTGTACTCAGTGGTTGGAAGAGCGAAGTAGCTTAGTTGGCCCGAGACGTCCAAGACTTTGACGTACTTGATGGAGTTCTGAAATCGTCAGGACTAAGTGTTGGAATAATACCCGCTGCGGGCCACGGAGTTGTCTGAATTAGAGACTAGACCATATCACCGCAAACGAAGAGAACTTTCGAGCACGAAAGCTTCCCACGTAATGCTTTTCGTGAGATATTTTCAATGGTTGTCTTGCGCCAATGCGGACTTGTGCTGTGTAACGGAGTCTCAACCAACGGCTGGATGGATGTGCAAGGCCATTTTCTCCGAGGTAATCCCGATGTAGCACAGCAACGTGAGGACCTACATGCCCTTGTATTGCTACGTATGTGTCTGAGCCATCAGTCTGTCTCTGATCAGTCGTCAAAATACACTATACATACAGAAGCCGCAGATCTAGTCCAACGACAAATATCAATGTCAGCCTCATTCCTTCTTGCCCTTCCTATCCTCCTTCTCCTTCTTCTTAGCTCCCTTGGGCACTCTAGCCAACCAGTACAAGAACACCGCCGCTACAGCGTTGAATACAATGTACGCCCACATGATCCCAAAATTCCTCCATCGCAGTGAAAAATCAACGCTCAAGGTCTTCAGAAAGACATTCGTATCCCCCGCGGTGCAGAACCTGCAATCCCTCGTTGCGTCTCCGTTCTGCACGTATCCTCCTGCTAGATTGATGTAATTCTCCAGGTATGCAGAGCAGTTCCGCCCATTTGGGGGATTGAAAACAACATATTCATTCTCCGCACATGTGACGCGGGTGTTAGCCAGCCCGGTGCTAAGGATCCCGTCAACCAGGTACCGAAACGGGCTGATATGGTACATGAAGATCCAGAATCCCGGCAAGGCGCTTGGACCGGCGAGAACGCCGCAGAAGATGAGAGTCAAGCTGAAGAGGAGATTGGCGATGTTGCCCGCTGTCTCGGCCATTTCGATGCCCGCGACGACCATGTCCGTGAAGGTGCTGGTGAAGAGAAGGAAGCTGAGCATGAAGAGCCACATGAGAGCCGAGCGGGAGTTGAGAGAGTCGGTGGGGAAGGTGTTACGATACATTCCGATTGGATAGTACCAGCAGACGAAGATGAGGACGGACATGAGCGCGTTCCAAGGAAGTTCGACAAGGATGTTAGAGCATATAAAAATTTTCCACGAATACGCCTTACTCGGACGCTCCCGAGCTTCGTAAAGAGAGCGTTGAGTTACGAAATGAGGCATGATTTGCTGTACAAGGTTGCCGAAGATTGTGAACAGCATAAAGATAGAGTAAAGCTGGTTTTGGATACCTTGAAGGGAGAGTGGCTCGCGCCAGAAGGAGAAACCAATAAAAAGAGCGCTTGAAACACATAGGAGCACTTTAGAGTATAAGTAAGATGGCGTCCGCCAGTACTGTTGGAAAATCCGGTGAGTAACTGTAATGAGTTGCTTTGATAAAGGAGCTGCGTATTCTTTCAAAGACTCGGGGGTGGTTGTCTCGGGAATCTGGGAGAGTTCACGCTTCATTTCAACAAGCTCGCGCTTGATCCGCTGGCGTTCAGGGGAATCACGCCAGATGTCGGGCCACTCAATCGTGTTCTGAGAGCCCGGTGCTGCACCGATAACGTCAAGCATCCACTCGGCTGGGTTCTCTGATGCGCCGCATGCCCGAGACCCATTCCGATGAAAGTAGTCGATAAGCATCTCGGAATTGGGCCCAACATCTCCGTAATAGACTGTACGGCCGCCATAAGCTAAGAAGAGCAGCCGATCAAATTCCTGGAATAGCAGCGCAGACGGTTGGTGAATAGTGCAAAGAATAGCCTGACCCTTTGCCGCGAGTGACTTGAGGAGGGTTAGGATAGACCACGCGGTTTGACTGTCGAGGCCAGAGGTTGGCTCATCAAGGAAAAGAAGCAGTTCAGGCTTTGCCGCCATCTCGACCGCAATTGTCAGCCGTTTCCGTTGTTCCACGTTTAGTCCCTCTCCAGGAACGCCAACAACGGCATCCGCATAGCTAGTCATCTCCAGCGTGTTCAGGACTTCATCCACATATGCGAGCTTCTCCTCCCTTGGAACCGATGCAGGCTGCCTCAAAAGAGCACTGAAATTCAAAGCTTCCCTGACCGTGGATGTTGCAAGATGCAGATCCTGCTGTTGAACATAGCCAGTCTTGCGTTGGAAGCCACTGTTGCGCTGCCGACCATCTACAAGCATCTCTCCTGATACAACGCCCATAGTAGTCCGGCTGGCAAGCACATCAAGCAACGTTGTCTTACCAGCACCGCTGGCGCCCATCAGAGCTGTAAGAGTGCCTGGCTTGACCCATCCATCTACCTCGTCGAGCAGTCGTCGCTCTCCGCCTTTGACTTTGATGTCATAGCAAACGCCATCCCAGTGGAAAACTGCTGTCTGTTTCTGCAAAGTCGTGGGAACATAGCTTTGATGAGTGCCCGTTTTCTCGAGGCTGGGTGGGCGATCAACAGGAGATGCTTCAACGTCTTCCGCAGATTTTAAGGCTGGAACTCGGGTCCGGGGATAGACCAAGACCTCGCCTTTACTCTTCTTGGACGATATATACTCTGCTGCGACAAGATAGCAAGCCAAGCCAAAGATCGTGAATGCAATTATTATGCCCAAGTTGCGCCACAAATGTGAATAACGATACCGAAAGCTGGTAAGTATATAAGCGCTACCGTCAACGGTTGGCGACCCTGGGACTGAGCCTTTAGCGCTGCACGCATGTTCAAATCGGCCCGTATCCTCATACCCGGCGCCCGCTGGCACGTAAGTGGAGCAAGGAAACTGGCGGTCGTGAAACTCGTTGACCATCAGACTTTCGAATGCATACCCAACAGGATCGATATAATTGATCCATCTGAACCATGGTTTCATATTAGGTGTCGGAACAACAAAGCCAGTGTAAATAATCAGGGAGAGAATTATGACCGCAGCTGGCGCCATAGCCTGCGCAAGGCTTCGGGAGAGAGCTCCAATACATCGAAAGATCATTGACATAGCTAGAACAGTTACGAAGTTGAAAAGGTAGAAGATGAAAAAGGCGCCGGGCGTCCTTCTTAGATTTGTCATAAAGTACAAAGTAAGGTTGAAAAATATCGAGCTGAAAATCTTGTTTGGAAGGTCGGTTATCATCGATGCGATGGCCTCGGAAAATGGATGATAAAAAGCGTACTGGGTATGCTTCTCCACTATGGGGCGTTGAGCATAAAGCGTCAAAATCTGCGATATCATTTCAGCAAGAGAATCGTAAAAGCGAGAATGTCGCTTACTTCAAGGGCACTACTGAATGCATTTAGCAAAACTGCAAAGAACAGCAGAGCACCACGGCTGTAGAAGCTTCCACTATTATCCGGGAGATTGTAGAAAACGCTGCCGATGATTAATGCCATGATGCCGTTGGAAATCACGCCGGTAATCAAGAGACTCAGGTCGCCGCGAAGTCTTTGAAAACCTCTCTTAACACAGAGTCTCACTTGCATTGGCACCGAAAGCGTGTAGGGAGATTGAGGTCGCCTTAGAGCACAATCAATACTTAGCTGGTCATGTGTCCGAGGCTAGATATCACAAGTCGTGGCGCATCAGCATAAGAGCCTGGCGGGCGCCAATACTAACAAGTTGATACGCCACGACTTCTGATACCTCGCTTCGATCATAATAGGATAACTTACTGGTGCCTTGCCTGCTCTAACCGTCTGGAATGTTGAAACTTCTCGAGCTGTTCGCCGCCAACGGGGAATTTCTCCTCGAAGGCCTCAATCTCTTCCATCAATCTCGACCGGTCTTTACTATTTCGCCATCGTTCTGCAAACTCATCGGCAGTCCGAGGGACTTTTGATTCATAGCCTTCACGCGGCTCTCGTTCTGCGGGGCTTGTGAGTGATGTTAGGAAGTCCGCGGTCGTCGATCGCTCGGGACAATGGAATCCCATCTCTACGAAATAATCCTTGGCCGCATGGATGTTGCCGAAGTAGATTTGACGTCCTTCGTACAAGACGACGACTTTGTCAAAAACATCATAGATGGCTTGAGACGCCTGGTAGATGGCAACGACAGCGGTTGAGCCTGTAAGTGACGTGGAAAGCCTGAGTGTCTTCACAAATTCTAGTGCTGTGGCACTGTCAAGTCCACGAGTACTATTGTCCCAGCATTGGATTGGACTCCTTCCCAAAGCAGCCTCAGCTATACTGACTCTTTTCCGCTCACCACCCGATACCCCTCTGATAAAGTCATTGCCAACCTTCGTATCGACGGTATGAGAGAGACCGAAGACAGCCATGATAACATCCTTCATGTGCTCGGCGTATTGTTCGCGTGAGACACCCGGCGGCCGATTCCGAGGAGCTTTAGCCGCTGCGGCAAAAGATAAAGTTTGGCCAACAGTGAGTTGCGGAAAATGGACGTCAATCTCGGCTTGATACATGCATTCCCCTCGAAAGTCCTTGTGCATCATTTGAGCTGAGATGCCCTGATAGTTGATGTCCGATTGAGGGTTAATGTGGAAACCATGTGTCTCCCCTGATATCGTTTTCAGTAATGTTGAGCAACCACTTCCCGGCCGACCAAGTACGACAAGCATCTCTCCGCTATGGATCAGACCCTCAAAGTTCCGCAGAATCTGGATCTTCTGCTTGCCATGACCGACAATTCGATTGAAGATACTCCTAATCTCAAGAGGGTAATTGCCAAAAGTCTTCTGGTAATCCAGAGGGGAACCGAAGCCGTGGACACTCAAATTTCGATAGGCTACACCGGCGACTCGAGATGGATACCTTGCTTCGTCTCTCGACACGATGGCAAGCAATGCTTGGATCCATTTCCTCGGAACAAACTTCCCTGACAATGGGTCAAGCTCTGGATCTGAAGTACCTTGGAAAGGATTGGGAGTTTCCGAGGCAGTTGCTCTCAAAGACGACTCGGTCAATTTGCGGGCGAGTTTCCTGACTTTTTCCTCGTTCTCCTTATCCTTCTCAGGGTCATCTGCGATGGACAATGATTGTTCTAGTCTGGCGGAGCTCTTCTTACTGTTCGCAGAGCTTGTTGAATCCTTCCGCTCGGCACTATCGAGCTTTTCAATTTCGTCTGCGGCGGCCCTAGTTACCCCTTGCGCTTGAGCCAAGGCGCCAAATCCAGCCGCGGAGCTCATGGTGGGGCAGCGCCGTTGCTGGCGCGTTTCAACGAGGTTGCGGGGGATGGTAGAGAACAAGAGTATCCAGATACAGAAAGAAAAAGAGAAGAAACAACACAAAATTGAAATTAGAATTATCAGCAAGGGTTACATCGATACCGAGCCAAGAACGCGGGTTCAAAGCTCTTCGAAAAAACATTGACCTTGATTATTTCAGACAAGGTGAAGGCAACGGATGACGCGCATCCGTCTGACGGGATTGGCAAAAGTTATGAATGGCACAGAGAGAGCCAAGAACGGGCGAGATAGGTAAAAGCAGGGTGGTGAGGCTAAAAACGCCATGGCGATGCGCGTCGGTGTGAACCAGCATGCCTGTTCACATTGACCTGCACAAACTTAATTTACAGCGCTCGGTCGCCCAACAGCCGTAGGATACGGATTGCAGGCCGTTTATCCAACCTGAGCTGCAGAAGACGTATTGAAAGGTGCGGAAAGAGGGATCACGGTGGTGAGGCTGCGGGAACCCGGATCTGGAGATCTCCAGGATTATGATCTGGGACGCGTTACGGGCGACACGCCTGGATGGTGGGATTGATGCATAACCGCCAGCCCCCGCCATGCACAAAATCTCGCCCCCGTAGTGGAGCTTCATTCTCGACAATACTACGTAAAGCCTTTAGGTAAGACCATAAAAAATACACAAAAATAAAAGGAAGGTAGTTTCATGTTTCATCATAAATCGTATCTAAATAATCTAAATTATCCATCGCTAGCCTAAAATCATCATCTACAAAGTCGGTATGCCCAAACGCCAGACACCAAATCTAAACTGTCGATGCTATCATAGTTGCTCCGGTCTTTTCTAACACTGGCAGACCGCTGCGTGAGCTTTTTAGAGGTTCAAAAGAGAATTGGTGAACCAATGCTTGCATGATCACTTGTCACAGACAGAGGCGACGACGTATTCAGACCTTTTGTTGTTGAGCAGACGCTGACGGCTTTGGTTTTGGCCTTGGAGAGCCTGACTGGGTCGGAGGATCTGGTTGGTCATCATCTGAATCTGACATTGTGATATGGTCTGGTAGTGAATCCTGGTCGCCACTCCATTTCTTTTCATCGTTTTCCGGCTCGCAGTCCGCCTTGGACTTCAGGAACGTGACAGCCTTCAGCGTACCGTCCTCTGAATAGCTAAAGGTGCTGCCATCTTCCAAATGGAGAGTGACCTTGCTAGTGTATGCAAAATCGTGCTGACCTTTCTGTGCCTTCAGCGTGCAGTGTACACCTTCCCCTGGCCCCACAATCTTGGATACGGTGTTCCCCAAATCCATGGTGTCGGTAGTGGTCCAGGAGCTGCTCTGGGTATTGGTCGTACTCCATTCAGCGCCCATACTAGCACTCATTCCAATGCCGGCAACCTCGCCCGATATGGAGACTTCTGCGTGCATGCCGAAAGTGTTTTGGGTTGATTGTTCATATGTTTGTGTCGTTTGCGACGTTTGCGAGATGCTGGCTGTAACAGTCATGTCGCCCTTTGTGCCTTTCTTGTTCCCAACAGTCTCGTCGACCAGGCTCATTGCTGTAATACCATCTTTGACGGTTTTTGGATCCTCTTTGAACTTCATTTCTCCGACTTCGACCTTGCTGACCTTGGATTTGAGGAACAGAAACGCGACTCTGGTGATATCTGGGCCAGGTGACCCATCACCCCATGCTCCGGACATGCCGAGGAGAATTCCAGAGCCCACATCAACGTTGTATTCCTTTGGATCCTTGCTTTTACCACCTTCCAAGACTTTGTCTTTGCTTGTTGACATTGAAATATATCCTGTGTGCGACCCATCGCCATTTCCCCACATTGCAAGGGATGTAATTGTCTCGTCATCGTCCAGAGAAATTCCTTTGGTGTCTCCATGCTGCACGCCCTGTATCGCAGTTGTGCTATCAGAATAGGTAATACGAATGCCGCGGAGGCCGTAACCTTCGTCCCACCAGATGTCGACTTTCTTAACGATATCGGTTGATGTTCCAGAGCCAGTGCGAACCTCACAAAAATCATGTCCACCTCCGCCACCAACGAAAAGTATAGGAGCGTAGGGACCGTTATTACAATCCCCGGCGCGCTTGAGGTTGGTGATGGCGTCCGAGATCCCGATCCCGATCAGGTCCTTACGAATGACCGCGGTCGATGCTATCGCTGAAAGTGTAGCCAAGCTATAGACGGCCTTCGATAGCATATTCGGAATCTTCATTTTCATCTTTGCCTTGGGATGATCTCAATATCGAAGGGAAATCGCCGTACTGCTTTGAAAAGGCTTCGTATCGCTGTACAAAGATTTTTGCCTAGGCGTAGTGCTGTGCTAGAAGACCGAGCGATTTTGTCAGGATGGTTTGAAGTGGAGCGACACAGAGGGCGGGAAGAGTAATAGGAGGTGGAAGATGTACAATTGTAAAGTCGTTTAGATGAAAGACATATGGCATGATAGGAACTAGAGCCTCCTTTTGTAGTCACGGTCAGGAAATGCATGTCCATGAGCAAGAATGAAACACGAGAGTATTACCAGATCAAGACCTTCAATTGTTGAATGTCATGTTGTCTTTGGTACGGTATGGATCATGAATATGGTCACCCAACAGCAACGTGGCTCGGCGATTGTCTGCTCTTGAGGTTTGAGACTCATAAACAGGTCTTATTTGCTGCAAGAGGCTTGGAGATGAAAATCGTTATCTACAACAGCAACGCCTTCGATAACCCAGGTCATGGATACAGATGAAGATGGGTATCAGAGGTTGTGATTACCAGCAGGGCGGACGCCAATGACAACAAACGGGAGGACCAATCTTCTGATGTCCAGCGTCAGGAAGGATTGTGTTCTCTCGGACGCTGCAGGGAACTTCCGTGTTGGTGTTAACCAACAATGAACATGATGGTGTCTACGCAAGAAAATGCGCAAAGCGGCTGAGTATGGAGATGAGACTCAGGCACTCTCCGGCCTTGACAAGAGGGTGAGCAGTCATTTGTTCTTCAGCATAACATAGCAAGGACGAAGATACTGCGGCGTAGCCCCTCGGCGGGAGAGTCCGGTAATATCATTTGTACAGTACAAACGAGAAAGTTCCCTCTCTCGATGGAAATAAGTGAATGCCGCTGTGCCGCCTGTGCATGCTGCTCTTTCTAAGTTGGCAACAATATCGCGGCTGAAGATAGTCTTGTCATTACTTCAATTGATCTGTCGTTCCTTGAGGATTCCAGATGCAAGATCTGGTGTCATCAACGCCAACCTCGGTTTGGGGAAATGGAGTCCAAACGGACGTAAGGCGACCAATCAAGAGACTCTCTCAGAATATGTGGCGTTTGAGATAGCAACTCGGAGCCTAAGTCGAATGCATCTAATATCAGTCCATCATCGTAATGCTGAAAATAGCTGAAGACATAAGATGCACTGGTTGGTTTGATAGAGCTGAAAATCAGCTATCTTTCCTCGTCCCAACTCCGGGGCAGGGATTGACCGGAGTAATCCTTTTCCTTGCCGCTTCGTATTCCTCAGCTTGCACCGCCATCTTATTGCACTTCTCAGAATATACTTCCAATGATGATCTGCGTTCCTCGAATACGTGAGCCCCCAAAAGAAGATCCCGCCAATCAATGTCATCACCTGTTGTCTCTAGGTTCTCCTTACACCAGCGGTGTTAAGAGGCTTGTGAATTGTGAATCGTTTAACCAAAGGGGCCAACAATGCATGTATAACGCTGCCTTATCCTTCTTCCTTCACAATAGCCTTTCTTGTTGACTAGATCTTGCTTGCTGGATGATTAAACGAGATGTTGATATTCGGTGTACCGCAACGAACAATCCTTCACCAACTTGATTCGCAGGACTTCAAGTTTCATATCCACAAAACCATTGGCGTTTCTTGTCAGACTAGTTCTAATCAGGAGCTCTCTGGGACAGATAACATTTCTCTTGCCGCGCAACGAGCTGAGAGGGAATCCAAACTCCGCAAATTGTCGTGCAGGATACTAAGATGATCCCTCGAAACGACAGTTGGTTGCGAAGCCATGGCTTATCCCACCCAAGATGTTATTATAATGTTTGAGATTGAAATATCTAGTTTCAAAACGGGTTATCATACCTTAGACGTTCTGAAGTCTTATAAATGTCTATCTATGGCGAGCAAATCGGTTCAACAACTCGCAACCGTCTCTCACGCTTTAGTGTGCTCCGGTAGCATACATCATTCTTTTCGCATTCTAATAATTACATACTAAGAAAAAGCTCTACCCAAATCCCTAGCTGGCGAGGAAGTTCTGATCAAGGTTGCAGGTCAACCACCCATATAACTAATTGCGAAGCGCGTCCGTCTGCCATACTTCGCAACGATGCGGTGCTCAAGTGTTGTTGCGCTTCTTTCTGTCTTTGGCTTGGTCGCCCCTGCACCGCTGAGCGACTCCAGTATCCTTCCAAGATCAGCAAATCCGGCCGATGTTCTCCGACGCGCAGCACAGCTTCAGAAAGTTAAGAAATCTTGCTCTGGCGCTGATGCTTCTTCAGATCTTTGGGATAAAATACCCTGCTATTGGAGTTTCGAAGAGGATCAATGGGAGGGTCGTACAGATTATGAGCAGATGGACAAAGACCTTCAAACACAATCGCTTAACCACATGAAGGAAGCCTGGCGGAATGGCTTGGTCATCAGCGACCATGGGAATTACATGACGGCCTCCGGTTACTCTCCTGGCCTTGGGCATGCATCTGGCACCCTTCCCGGGTCTGGTTCCAACATGGCACGGTATCTAAGGTCCAAAGAAGCCAGTGATGAGGCACCTATTTGGGCCGCATCCCAAACTAAAAAGGCATGGTTCTGCGCCGAAGACGTTGTGACTCAAGGCATGGAAGCGCAGATGTGGAAAAAGCTCGGCGACAGTGAAAAGCAAAAAGCGATCCAGCAACTCGAGGACTATAAGAAAAATGGGGGAAGTCGGCCTCAGCTTCCAATGGAGCTTGCCATTAGGGCTAGTGGCGTCAAAGGTAACCCCATAAAAGGCCCGGGTCAGACAAATACAAAAGGGATGCCGAATTTTGAGCTGATGAACCCCTGTGAGTCGAGCCAGAAAGATCCTAACTGTCGGAAGATGTCTTCGATGTTAGGCACCAGGACATCGCTGACAAAGCTTTCGGACCCACAATCAAAGCCAGGAGGAGGCAGCTCGAAGACCATCACAACTAAGTCGGGTCTGACACCAGATGACGACCAATTCTGGGAAGACCTGACTAATGAAGACCTCGATAAATTAGACCCTCCAGCCAGAGTGAAATTCGAGAATGAGGCTTCCAAACAACTCAATGAAAACCTCCCCGCAGATGACCAGGAAGGAGGAGCACCCAAGACACCACCTCCTGCAGGTACCTTTGAACAAAGAGGAACGGACCTGAAGCGGACATTCGACGATTATAATACCTCGCCAGATGCAAAGCTACCCAATGACTGGCTACAGCAAGCCAGGGACACCTTGAACGCTCCCGACAGCCCGCGCAAGAAGCGACCCAAGCAACAGCCTCCTCCGTCACGGAGACATTATCTCATCCCACGTAGTCTCGACGACCTTGCCGCTCTCTTCCACAGACTCAGCGTTCGCGGAGCAGCGAGCACCAGCGGCAAAGGTCCAGGAACAGGGACAGGGACAAGTAGCACCCACGGCACAACAGACCCCTCTAGCGACTCCACCAGCCCTGACGCCGGCCCTGATACTTCGAACTCCCCCTCCACGAAAGGCCCAAGTACTACGAAAGGCCCGGGTACTACGAAGAACCCACCCGGAGACCAGGACCCAACGGAGCCTGACAGCGGCACTCCTGACAGCGGCACTCCTGACGATCCCACGACCGACCCCCCGGCGAGCACCAAGAACCCACCGGGGAAGCAGAACCCCACGGACCCAGACGATCCCAACAGTGATCCAGACAACCAACCTGATCCCACCAAGCCCGGCCAAACGAACAAGAAGCCGCCGAACGGGCAGGACGTAGTGGACAAGCTAGAAAAGGACCCGAACTATGAACCTACGGAGGAGGAGATAACTGCTATGCCACCGCTGAAGGGGTGTAAGCCGTCATGAAGCTAGCCTTGGCTCTGAGGAATAGAGGCTGGGTGCTAGAAGTCGTGGTACATCTGATTGCTATCTCTGGCACCTGCCCAGCGTACGTTGGACGTACAATGACTTCTGGCACACAGCCCCGCAAGGAAAACACTTCGCTGGCGGAGTACTGGATTTCCAGATCACACACTCTCTTATAGGGGGTACGCCTAACAGTGCGCTGGGCCTTGTAGCGTATGGTTTCTATGCTTGTGTCCTGGTAGATGCTGCTTCTGACGGGGTTCCAAATAATACAACTTGAGCCTTCTCTCCGATGTGTTCGTACTCAGATAATTTTAGCCTCTTGTACAACCGTGCAGACCTCGCTTGAACAGCAATAGCCCGTCCAGGAATGCTGACGGAATGAGGCTGACAGAGCTATCAGCGTTGTGAATCCTGATGGATCAGCCGGGGTCGCGTGGGACAAGATTAGATTACAGATTAAAGGGCCGGTCCGCCAAGATTCAAAGGATGCTTCCAGATAAGAATCAGAATCACTGGTGGGTTTGATCTGGCATACCTTTGGCTCGTAAACAAAGCCCGCAGTCTCCGTACGCGGCGCAGAAAATTGGAGCTCGGGCCGACCAAACGCGGAACGCGCGTTTAAGTGCATCCTCTGGCGTTCAACTCATCGACATTCACTCAAATAGCGCATGAACTCTTCACGTTTTCTGAAAATTCGGCGCAGTAGCTTATCATTTGCTCAGATGATTGACGTGTGATTGACAGTAGTATTTGGTTTCTATCAAATGAAGCTACCAGTAAGCTGTGCAAAAATTCGCTTTCGCAACGCGGTCAACCTTCGGCGTATGGCTTTCATGGCTATGATTGTCATCTTTCTTTTCTATCTCTGAACTTCTTGAAACTTCTGGGACTTCTCGTAATCGAGTGCAGGTCGCTGCTACTGCAAGATGGCTTGTGGTAGAGGATGCTTCCTATGATTAAACAAGCTTTGGTTCTCTTCAGTCCAGTCCTTTCAATCTGCAATGGCCTTGTTTGTCCGTCTGCCGTTTTCGTCAATGTATTGCCCCTCGTATCAAAGCCTCGTACTTCCTTTAGCAATAGCAACTCTATTTCTAGGGTCTATCCATTGTCCGACGTCAATCGATCTTGGCTTACAACAAAACTACTGTCGTCCGTCAAATTCGTGTACGCTTCAAATTGTAGTACCGTGCCGAAAAATTCTTGCGGTGCCGAAACATGTCTCGAGCCTCCAAATTCTGAAATATGTGGTTCCAAGAGTTAGCGGGGCAGTAGCTCGATCATTGATATGTCCGACAGTCACGATGCATCTTCGAAGCCAAGAAATCCAGCCGAGCCACCCGATACCTACTTTACGTATAACCCTGGAAGTGAATCAATCGAAGTGTTCAGCAGCAATAATGGAACCACAGGACAAGAACAACGAGATCCTCCAGCGTATCAGTCGCAACAATTCGAATATTCCGGCGAACATTCACCTCACCACAGCGAGCCAGCGCGCCCGCTACTCCCACGGCCTCAGCAATCTCGAGAAGTTTACCATACCTCGTCCCTCGCTTTGAATGATGAATCAATGGATCTTACAGACGCATCGCCTCGAGGTTCACCTCCGGTGGGGAGCGCGGCCCATGTGACTGATCCGGGCTTTTCTTCGCAAATGGATTCCTATCAAAGAGCACAGAAATTTGCGAGAAAGGTGAAGATAGTCTCGCCCAAGAAATCGGAACGCCAAGCACCTCCAACGAATGCGAGAGAAGAATCCACTCCGTCGTCAAATCATTTCGCTGACAATATCGATTTCGAAGATTCTAAGGGTGTTGGTATCGCCTTGAATTCAATCAAAACTCGGGAGCGAGGAGATGTCTCACCCCTAGAACCTCGTCCAAACCGAAATGACTCAGAAGATGAAGATGAGGGAATCATAATGGCAGGACCCAGGTTGAACAGTGTTGTGAGTACCGACCAATCATTTACGCAGAACGACGGAAACGGGTACGATGAGTACATAGAAGAAGCAAGGCGAATAGTTCGAACTTACACAGGCATGCCGCAATTTCATCCTAGCTCCGAAGAGGCTGGTCCAGAGAATGGGCCCTCGACCGAGCCAATCCAGTACAAACCAAGTATTCACAGCCAGCTGAAAAAGCTACATCATCTGATGTCAGGTTCTTTGAAGACAGCTCGGAGCGCCACAAACGTGACTTCATGGCATTCGGACTATGCTAGCTCTCGCGCGAATTCTCCAAAGAGAGGAAGTGGACCTTACCGTACTATTTCTCGTGCATCATCCATGAATACGTCTCCTGTCGACAAAGAAGGCCGGCCACAGAGACCGATTCTGAAAAGAGTTTGGTCAAGTGGTGTGATGAATTTCAAGGAGATAATTCACCCTAAAAGAGAGTCGGGAGAACGCCACATCAATATCAGCGTCGCCGATACTTTGGCCAGGCAAGACCTTATCATCACGCTCTGTCGCGCCTTTATAGAAACCGGCGTTCCGACGCACCGCCTAGAAGAAATTATGAAAATGATCTCTGATATGCTCCTGATTCGTGCAGACTTCCTGTACATTCCTGGCTGCATGATGGTTTCTTTTGACGACCCGGATAATGGCCAGAGCTTAGTTCGTCTAGTCAAAGTTTCTCAATCTATTAACCTGGGAAAATTAAAGGAAGTCTACGACGTCTACCACAAGCTCAAAAACGACAAAAGCGGGGAGTTCTCTCCGGCTGAAGCAGTGCAAGAGCTGAAACAGATTTTAGCAGCACCTCCTTTGATTAGCTCCTGGATTGTCGTCCTTCTATACGGCGCTGCTTCAGCATTTGTTGGCCCGTTCGCCTTCAACGCTCGCCTTGTTGATCTTCCAGTCTGCTTTCTCTTTGGACTGATGGTCGGACTGTGGGCGGAAGTGATAGCCAAGAGGTATCCAATTTGGGGCAATGTGTACGAAGTGCTGTCGGCGATGCTCACTTCTCTGTTAGCACGCCTCATCGGCTCGTTGAAAAATGCGAATGGCGTCCGCATATTTTGCTTCAGTGCAATTGCGCAATCCTCCATTGCACTGATTCTTCCTGGGTTTACAATCCTCTGTGGCGTTTTGGAGCTTCTCAACTTCAACATGACCGCAGGAAGTGTACGTATGGTATACGCCATCATCAAGGCTCTCCTCCTTGGTTTCGGGATCACTGTTGGCACCGCGATGATCGGTAGATGGAATGGAGCAACGAGCGATGTGACCTGCGCTCCCACATGGGATTGGTGGGATACGTATACCGTTCCAATCCGCCTTGTTTCCGTAATATTGTTCACCCTATGTCTCATGTTCATCAACCAGGTCAACTTCAGGCAACGAGCCCAATGCGCTGCCATGCTGGGAATCGCCATCATCGGCTACGAAACGACCTACTGGTCTTCCGTCGGTCTGGGCAACGCCCAGGTTGCCAATGCCATCGGCGCTTTCACAATCGGCTTCATTACATGCATCTACACAACCGCAGCGAAAGGCATGGCCGCAGCAGCCATTCTCCCCGCCATCTTCGTACAAGTTCCAAGCGGTCTAGCCGCTTCGGGATCACTGGTGAGCGGGATCACATCTGCGAACCAGATTTCCGGAAATGCCACAGGATCCACCGTAGTCACGAATGGGACCGAAGGGTTTGCGGCCGCGCAGAATGCGTCGCTCGGGCAAGACAGCAATTCGCAACACAACACAGCTAGTATGGTCTATACCGGAACGATATCGAATATCGGCATAGGGATGGTGCAGATTGCGCTTGGGATCAGTGGTGGTCTATTCGTCGCTGTTGCGGTGTTTTACTCTCTGAAGACTAATGGGAAGAAGAGGGGACTGTTTACGTTTTAAAGCATGCGATGATCTTGCCTGGAAAGACTTGGCAGAGGACGTCTTAGGTGTTTACGTAGTGGGTTAGGTGTTGCAGGTAGATGGAAAGCCTTAATGGCATTACATTTTTACTTGCGCATTGGAACAAGGTCAGTTCTCCGATGAAGAGCCCCCGAGGCTAGCCCAGGGGTCAAATTTGCAGCATATCCCTCAGACCTTGATAGAAAGATTAATCAAACACGCTATAGGTTGCCGAACAGCGCGTACCGAAGATTTATCGTCTCGGACCTCGCGCTTTTGCTAACGACGTGAGATACTGTGTCAATAAAGGCCACAAGATTTACTCTTGTGAGCACGGATAATGGCAAGATTCTAGAAATGTTGCCGGTAGCTTTCAAGGCCCAACAACATTGGAATTCAATTCAATATTTTCGGCAAGATGCTAGTTAAGCTCAGGCGCACTGAGATTGTGCCTAGTTCTCTTTGTCGGTGGTGTTTGCTGCTCCTTCACCGCCACCCTTACTTGGTGACCGACCGTGCAATAGCCCTTACTAGCTAGATGGACAAACAGCTTTTTCTACAGCCCAAAAGTCTCGCAGAAGATAGAACAATGCGGAGGATTCTTAGGTACAGGAAGCATAGACTGCTATTCGGAGTACAAACAACCTCGCGTGGTTTTTGACCGCGCTGCGGAATCTTCTCAAATGGCCGATGGGAGCTGGCTGGCACCCAACGACCATGCAGACTGCACTTTGCGCTCTTTCACCACGGTGAGAGCCCGTCGGAAAGCTACAGATAAAGCAGTTGCTTAGACTCAGCATACGCTGCATAGAGCCTGACCCTCCCAAGTCACTGTTGGTGAAAGGCCCCTTGTTAATTTTTAGCTGCTCGTGACCTTTAAATTCGGGACTCTGTGATCAGACCCTTATTATCCCGCTTTCTACTACATCTTTGCTTCCTTCTTCATTCCAGCTAAGTTCCTTGCTTAGCACCACATACCTTTGAACTCTTGTGAGATCGTGTGTTCGAACTCTGACACGACATTGGTCTTCCTATCTAAGACGAGGTGAAGGGCTCTTTGGAAAAGTTCCTGTCAGTATCGTAGGCTACCTTTTTTCCATTAATTTGACATTATTTTGATAATGCCGCAGTCTACTCAAAGAAGCGAGCCAACTCTTTTGTTGTTGCTCGACATAGGAGGAACAAAATGGTTGTCAAAGCTCAAAGAGCCTATGAAAATCTTGGTGGTCAAGACAGAGAAGAACCCGAGAGAGTTTGAGAAAGGTTGTGACGATTTGAAGAAGATTTTGCGAGGCATGTTGGGGCATGAAGGTGTGCCAAAACGAGGGAAACTCACAGACGATGAGCTTGATGCCATGGTGACAGAATTCTGCAACAAGAACCCTAATTACTTACAACATCTCAAAGAAAAGAATCCCGCAAAGAACAAGGATGTTCGAGAGAATGTAATGACTCTCCTCCAGGCGCAAGAGCGTCACTTGAAGGCCGAGGATACCAAGAAGAGTACTGCGGCGAAAGAGAGCAGCAGAGGGTTGGCGCCTGATGAGCTACGACACATTGGACCAACGACCAGAAGCAAGTCGAGAGATGGACTCTCGTCTACCACCGAAAGTCGGGTTGACCACAAAGATAAGGAGCATGCTACTAAGGCGTCTAGTACTTCAACAATAGGGTCTAGAAATGTGCGTGTAGAGGTATTTGACGCCAAGGATGTCATGCTCGACACTGCAAAGTTCACGTTGAGATGGCTGCTAAAGGGAGAGGACGCTGAAGCGGCCACCGTTCGTGGAGTTGACGCAGAGCACTGTTGGACTCGATCTCAAGAGTATTTGCAGATGTACGCCGCGGATCATGGATGGACCGTCAATCACGATAATATTCAGCTAATTGCGCTGAATGAAGAAGGTATTATGGAGAGTCTGGTCCAGAGTGCTGAGGATTTCAGAAATCATTTGATGAATTGTGAAGGAGGAAGTCGGCCAACCATCGACTTTAGACTGCATGAATTACGTAAGGCGTCCGTGCTCTGCTTTGGAGGTATGCTAATATTCATGAAATCTAGGTGAAGAGACAGGGTTATCTCCTCACAAGGGAGATGGCAATACTGAACAGGATGAAGGTGAAGAGAGCGAGAGCGGAGAGAGCGAAGCTGGAAAAGGCGGAGATGGAAAGGGCAGACATGGAAAGGGCGGAGGTGGAAGGGGCAAAGATAAAGCGGACGAAGCGGACGAAGACGAAGGTGAAGACGACGGCAAAGGAGAGAAAGCTAGTGTTGCTCCAAAACGACCATTGAGATCTGGATCATCGGCAAGCCGTACAACTCCAGCTTCGTCTGTTACGAGTGGCAAGAAGCGGAAGTCATCGTCTGCTGCAAGTGTTGAGGGAAAAGCTGTGAAGAAGACCAAAATCACCAAAAAGACGTAGCGGGTCTTTGCTGGATCAAGTGTCATAGTTGTGGAGAGAAATGGAATCAATGAACCATGGGGCCCTTGGAGATGCTGTCGTTCTGGGGCCAAGGAAGTTTTGAGGGAAATCGTGGTGTTTGTATTTGTCTTGTCTTGGATGATTCACAGTTGCGTGGTCAGAGATGCTTCGCCAGATAGACTCATATCTATCTAGACAATCTGTATTCAACTAGTTGGGAGATTTTGACAAAGCTAACTGCTCGCAATTAATGAAGCAGACGCTCCACCCGAAGGTTGCGCTCGCGATGAACCCTGTCTTCCAATGGCTGTGGGGGCAGCCGCTCGCTCGCTAGGCATGGTGTTTGCGGCTCACCCCGCTATGATGGTTGCCTAAGAGTTGGGGCCGACCGCGGCAACATGCGTCCCCCAACAACTTTGCTCCACATTCTCACTGACAGGTTCGTTGTCGTTTGTTGCTCCTCGCCGTCCCAGGTGCTCGAACCCATCGTTGAGACCCAATTCAAGCTTACAACTTAAGCTAAATCTGCTCCGCTCGCTCTTTCAGTTGCATAACGCGTGGAACAAAAGTTCATCTACAATGGATCTATTTGCAATGAACTCCCGCTCAACACTCCCTACCCTCAAATTGCACTTTCCTGGGTGACGATGTTTGTGCATTTTCCTTTGTGCCATGTTTCGCACGTCTCTTCCATGGCTGTTATTCCTTTGTGTCTTTCTTGCTGTACCCTTCTCTCTCGCCTTTACGGCCGGCCCGATGGAGAAGGTCTACTTCGCCACGTATAAGAATAGTCTATGTAGCGATGAACGCCAGCAGCAGCTCACGAACGATCTCTTTGTCGCAAGACAGATGGCAGACTGTGGGAGAAGTAGATCAAGTCTTCCGCAAGGAGATGCTAATAGGAGCCAGACGCCGCTAATGCGCTGAGGAACGCAGTGTCGGAGAGGGACACTGCGTACACGATGTATCAATCTATCATGCGGGATGAGCCCGGCGACTGGGAATATGTTCTGGGTAAGTCTAAGAATGCCGGCTCTATGCGGCTTAATGGCAGGGTTTTCTATGCTGTGCTGCGTTTATTGTGCTCCGAATCCTGACACATTTAGGACTCCTCGGCGCTGCGGCCGCGGTGGGATTGGAAGAGTCGCAGTTCAAAGTCGGAATCTTCTGCGGCGATGCACGGTTCAAATGGTCTCGTTTCAGAGGTGTCGATCATAATCTGTGGAGCGACACCACTTGGAAGGCCACTGGCCCTAAAGGGAGGCTTCAGAACGTCGTCGTTGGTATGAGTTTCCACGGTGAAGAGTATGCTAGTCTACGTCCCTGCGATGACAGCATGAAAACGTTTGCCATGATTCAGCACGGCGCGGGTACCTTAAAAAATGAAACGCGGCTTACAATCTGCGATCTCTACTTCGACCCGTCAGCTCCATACGGTGACCGGCGACCTATCAAGGAGATCATGCAAAGTGGATTCCGCGATGTTCCAGGCGCGGTGGTGTTAACCTGGATCCGCCCTCCAGAATCCATCATGCTCCATGAGCTTTTCCACGTTGTAGGTGGCATCGAAGGAGACGGCGTGGCTTGGACGATCGGGGATGCGGTGGTTCGCGACGCGCGGAACACTTTTGCCGGGTGCTACAAGTTCCGAATGGCGGGTGGCGATACAACGAAGATTGCGGCGTGCTTGACATATCTGGTGCAAGGGATATATATGCAGATCACGAATCCCAGGAATTTCGTCACGCAGTGGAAGGCGGGGATTGTGAATCCGCAGACCTTGGGTCCGCCGAGCAATATTGAGAAGGCGCTGAGGGATGAGTTTGACAAAGCAAAGGCGGCAAGGCAGGGGAACCTGCAGAGTAGAGACGAGGAGCTCGAGAGCCGCCAGGTAAGGAAGAGCCGTAGAAGGGAAGACATGGAGAGCTTGGGCTTGTAGCTTCTATTGTAAGTACATCGTGCCGCAAAGATGGCTCTGGGAAAATCGTGGTATGGCTCGCATCTTGTTGCTCTTCACGATGAGCCTTGGAGGGTCGGCGTGTTGGAGTGTTGTCATGCATCACTCGATAACCATAAACCATACTGATATTCCTCAGGGTTAGATATTAGAAGTCATGCTACACCCAGTTGTTGGCATTAACGACCGTCCGCCAATATTTAAATGTATACTGAGTTGTTGATATTCAGCTGCGGGTGGCCTGCCAGTGGTCGAGGCCAAGCAATTTGAAGCGAATGTGACTCTAAAAGCGTGGTAGAGGTTACTACTCCAAAACTAGGCCGGGTATCAGAAGTCGTGGAGGATTTGATGGTGGGCACTGATGGCCGTCATCACGTTCTCTATAGTCTATAATCATTGCGTTCCTCCTACTTGCCATTCTAACGAGTTCTCTACTTACTTAGGACTTGCTTTCCATGACTCTAGGAACGTAACAGGCAAGTAACGCTTTAATTTGCTTACTATAGGATGTGAAACACTGGGAGAAGTAGTCGCTAGGATATTTGCAACAAACAACATCGAGCTAAGATTAAAAAATGAGAAAGGAAAGCCGAAGAATAATGAAAGATCTGTAGGGGCTTGGCGAGATACAGGCATAAATGGATGTGACTATACCAGACAATATGGGCTTAGTGTGCCCCGGAGGCTCGAGTGCTTCCAGGCGTGATGATACTATCACTACTACATAGAACCTTCCCTTCTCCTGCCACGGGAGGGAGCACGAACGGTATGAAAGAGCTCGACTGCTAGCTATTCATATTCGCTACGTAGGTGAGCCGCATTGAATATGTATACAAGACGTTGTGTGAAGAACAGAAAGAATAGGATAGGATAGGTACATGTGAAAAGTATGTTAGCCGGTGGCTTGGCAATCGTCTGTACGTGATAGGCATCCAAGCTTAAGCCCGTGCAGTATCGCAACCGTGCCATGTCCATCTTAAGATGGCTGCTCACAGGCGGGAAATAGCTTGCGGATTCAGACTGCATTCACTATTGTTCTATATTATCACACATAGCACAGTATGCTGCTCTTTTGTCCGGAAAACTTTTGGCAACATCCATTCAAACGCTCCGCCCAGCGAGACTGAGGACTGAGCCACGTACCGCGTCGCAGATTCAGCATACAGATTCTGGCCGGCCGTCACTGTATGAAAGGTTCTCTTTCGGACGTTGATCGAGCTCGGAACGCGATAATTAGCAACAATTTGCGTTACAATGACTGCTGATGTATAGCCTTGATGACTTGGAGTTTTCTTTTAAGTGGGATAGCGTTCATTCGTGACTTCATTTACCGAGATGTCCTCAATCACCGGATCCTAGAGTAAATGCATTCCTTCTCTCTAATTATATTTCCGAAAAGCTTTCGATGGATATTCTCTCATCAGTCGTGTTCTTCATATTCGCTTTCACAAACTTCGCACTTGGTCGCGGGGCGCCTTACACCTATTACATCGACCAATCATGTGATAATTTTAGTCCTCATTTCAAGGATGCTTTCGCCGACGCGAAGAACATGGCATTTCGAGCGACCAACCGATTAGTCAGAAGGGATCCACTGCAATTGGAATATTTCGAGCGGATATTCTCCCCGCCTGGTCAAAGAGGGGACGAGGAATACGAGAAGGTTGTTAAAAATGTGACAGGTGGGAGCAACAATTCTTGTATTACAAAACCCAGGAATTAAGCGCACTTTAGATGTGCTAGGTCACCTTAATTACGAGCCTGGCATCTCCGGAATGACTCCGGTTCCTCGTAACCAGCGTGACGCATCGAACTATCGCTACTACTGCGACAACGATAGATTCTCAACAAGTGGCAACTCCCGATGGAAGACCGGACGAGATCCCCCAAAACGCGACAGGCCCAGAGGCTACAAAGTGCAGCGAAAGCGTCCATTCTGGTATGAACTTGAGCTCGACCCGCAGACTACGGCATCACTCGACGTAGCGGACGTGATTGACCAGGTCAAGACTTGGGAGGATAGGGAAAATGGAATACTTATGCTTGCGGAATCTGGCTGTTCATACCGCCAAGCTGCGGCTTTGACAAGACATGTAAAGATGCCTGGGCAGTATCAGCAACCAATGAGAGCCACTATTACTGTTGGTGATCCTCCAGAATCTTGGTTGCATACAAGAGCTGCTAACGACGCGGTTTAAATATTAGGTCTGCGACCGCCAGCTCTTAGGCAAGATATCTGGCTTCAAAAGAATTCCCCGCAGCATCGATTTCTCAAGTCCGTACACAGGCAGCACCTCACCTCTGGACGAATTTGCAGACTTTACCTCCGCAACTATCTTACACGAGGTTCGTTCTTCTATGACGGCTTTGGCTACCTCACATTCTCGTACTAACAATATCACTATCTCAAGGCATGCCATCTCCCGCCCTGGTTGAGTAAGCGCCCAAATTCCTTTCCTCGCAAAACTCTCATTACACGCAATAGACTAAACATGAGACTAAACAGAGAAGGACGAACCTTCAACATTGCCCAATGCACTTCGAAGAAGGGCCTATTACTGGGACGCCGTGCAGGCCCTCCCCCCAGACAAAAAGCTCACAAACGTGAATAACTATGTTTACTTCAGCATATTAGGCACCCTTGCAGATCGCGGGTGGAGGTTGGACCCAGCACGAGCGGACGCTGGGTATCTGGCTCGCATCTGATTGTCAGCGACGAGAAAGGATAGCTTGCAATGAGAGAATTCTGCAGGTGGAGTCTATTCGCAGCCGTAGAGAGGGTCGTGAGCGGCAGAGAAATACAATGAACTCTCGATATAGTGAACAGAACGAAAGGGAGTGTCTGTGTCTCAATGCGGAACTTTTCGATGAGATTATTCTGAGGGCGCTTTTCACACCGTGGCGATTTAATGGTTTATTTATAACTCCGGATTCAACTTCTTCAAATTCAAGGCGGCAGGCCCTGAACCTCACCCAATACAAACCAAGACTTGCAGCATGCAAAGGCTGTCAACCGATTTCGGTGGGTGGAGATAATGGGGCGTTAATGATATATCAGCCAATACCGTATTGCTTGGGAGATGCTTACAGCTAAGCTTAAGCACATCTGGCCATCTCAGCTGTAGGGGGGCGGGTCTGAGCGGATCTCCAAGGCCGCTGCTACTTGACGCATCAGCTAACATGCTAAGATACCAGCATTTCAGAGTGATGAGAGTTATTAATGAGTGCTCAGATGGGTGTTGTGTAATATGGCTGAGTGTAAAGTGGCCTCACTTAGGTAGATCATAAAGCAGGGTGAAGTCGCGGCCGGGGGACAGCAGTTATGGCCAACCCTCTACCCGACTATTAGCCGGTAAGGGTGGCCACGATTCCTCGCCGGCGCGCGTCAGTGCTTCCTACCAGACGCGCCACGACTTTTGATATCCAGCTACAGGAGTTTCATTATAGACCTCTAGCCACGGTCATAGGAATTTACAGCAAGCTCATTTAGTTATATTAGTTTTAGCTCTGTTCAGCTCTATTTAGCTCTGTCATCATACACTATTGAACCTCCACCCTTAAAAGTCCATGCCCATCAGCGCCTCGACCGAGACTCCCTCGTCCGCCGCAGCCTCAAGCTGGCCCTTGATCGCCTCCAACATTCTCCCTAGCCCCTGGATGATACGCGACACGGTCTCCGAAGAGATGACATGCTCGTCAAAAGCCGCAAAATACTTGATTTGGTTGGAAGTTGGGGTGCATGATACCGCGAAGGGCGTACGGCTGGGCTGCCACTCGACTGGCATCGTCTTCATGTTCAAGAGGTTGTGATCCCACTCGCCCTGGATGATCAAGTACGGTTGAAGCATCGAGCAGGCTCTTGAAGCGCCTGGGCTTAGCTGAGCGATGGTTTCAAGGCCTCTGTATTCGTGCGGCGCAGCTTTGACCGTTTGCTCTTGGACGCGCCGGAGGAAGTCGTCGATACCCTCATCCTGCCTGATTTTCACTCTGACAGGAAAGCTGCAGTAGGCTGGACCACGCATATTCTGGATATGTGGTAGCTTCGAGTTTCTGCCTATCCCGTGGGTTCGGAAGACAACATCGTCAGTCGAGCCAACTTTAGCGAGGACCAAGACCCATGCTGCTTTGACGATCGTCGCAGTAGTGAGATCTGCAATAGCTGGAATACTGATGGGGAACATGCCGTCAATTTTCTTCGTCTGAAAGCCTCCATACTCTTCGGACTCGCTCAAAAGCGGAGATTTAGAAACCCCTTCTAACTCGGTCCGCCAGTATTCATCGGTTTCCATGCGGTCCTTGCTCATAAGATCCTTTATGAATGAGCTGAAAGGTATCGAATGAACAACATTCTTCCCATGATAAGCGTCCTCCACTGCCCTGCTGATCAGACCCCAGCTCCACGCATCTGCTAAAGCGTGGTGCTTGATGACTGTGAAATATGTCTTTCCAGAAGCTCGAACACACGACGAGATACGGATGAGTGGCTTTCCAAAGCCGACATCCAATGGGTCGCTGTCAATCTCTGTCAAGTGCGGAAAGCACCCACGAGAGTTATCTTTCAGCACAGCTTGATAGATCTTAGCATCTTTCCCATCCACGACCCTTGTACGCAACAAAGGTGTGATGCGAATGACGCTCTCCCAAGCCTCCTTAAGTTTATTAAGGTTAATTCCGCCATCGATCTCAAAAGTCGTCCGAAACACATGAGCGCCTTGGCGAGATATGGTTTCTCGAATGGTTCTTGTCTGCTCTGGTGTCGTTGGATAGATGTCTTCTATCTCTGTTTGAGGAACACCACATATTTCTGCCGTATGCTGGAGCATTGTTTCTTGGTCTTGTTGGCTTCCAAGGAGAACGAATTGCTCGTATGGACTGGACATATCGTCTGTGTCTTTGCTCCGAACGATCTGGGCCAGATCTTTCAAAACTGGATGCTCAAATATCTCAGCATAGGTCATAATCCAACCCTGATCTGCAGCCGTGGTAATGCATTTCATAGCAGCAAGAGAATCTCCGCCGAGTTTGAAAAAGTTATCCGTCGCGCTCACCGACGAAGCTTCAATTGCGAGGACTTGAGACCAGATCTGCTGCAGGGCTTTCTCCTCTTCAGACCTTGGAGCCTTGAAATCGGTTGGGATGCCTCTCATAGACGCTCTCTGCTCAGCTGTCAGACCTGCGGCAAGCCGTCGGAGTGTGTGTCGATCGACTTTGCCCGATGTGTTCAACGGTAATGAAGCTATAACAACATACAGTGTGGGACAGCAAGGTTTTGGCAACTTCTTCTCGATGCTTTTCTCAATGTTGTCGAGCATTTGCTGCGGAAGGGGTGCCAACCGAAGTGGTTCTTCGGGATCGTCTTTTACATAACTGGTCGGTCGTTTCGCCAAGGTTTGTGTAGGATGTTGGAAAACGATGAATGCCGTCAATGTTTTTTCGCCTCCTACTTTAGATGGAATGAGTTCGACCACAATGTCTCCTGCGGTGGGAACGACTGATCTGAGGTTTGCTTCGACCTCTCCAAGCTCAAGTCGAATACCATGAATCTTCACTTGGCTGTCCTTTCTTCCCCGTATGATCATTTCACCAGAGCTGTTGTAGTAGCCGAGATCTCCTGTTTTGTACATACGGGGAATCACCGAACTGCGGTAAGTTATGATCCATTTCGGCATTTCAAGAAATGATTCTGCGGTTTTCTGGGGATTGTTAAGATACCCTGTTCCGACGTTTGGCCCCACCAAGACTATTTCTCCTATGCTTCCATCAGGCACGAGAAGACCATGGTCATCCATGTTGACGACCATACCAGCGCAACCGTAAAAGCGTCCCAAATTGCGTGCACAATCTCCGCTCTGCATGATCCTTGCCGTACAATTGACTCCGCATTCTGCAGGGCCATACATTTGGATCAGTCTTACTTTCGAGGCCCACCGGTCTACCACATCGTCCGACAAAGCCTCGCCACCAACATCAAGTACCTGAAGAGCTGGTACGTCAAGAGGATTGATAAATCTTGCGATTGCTGGTGTGAATACTGCCCAGTTGCAATTCATTCTTTGCACTACTGCTGGTAGAGCGCCTAATCGTTCTTCCTCTGTCGGAACGCAGACGCAGCTCCCTTGAATGAAACTCCAAAGCATCTCCATGACGCAGACGTCCCAGGCATGCGAAGTAAACTGCAGGACTCTAGCTGATCGGTTGATCCCAAGAGCGTTTGCTATAGCGAGCGCGCTCGACGTTAGGGATGCTTCGTGATTCTGTGCCCCTTTTGGTGCTCCTGTTGAGCCACTGGTGAACACGACGTAAGCTAGTGACCATGGATCCCTCTTTTGCGAGACTGCTTGCCCTGTCAGCCCTCTTAGCCTAGCTGTGTCCGTTTCTAAATGCAAGGTTTCCTGCGGTGCCTCGAGCCGAGGTGCGGTCGGTGATTTGAGAATGACCTTAGGATTGACTTGGGCGACTATGCCGGACAGGCGATCAGTGGGGTGGGTAATGTCCATGAGAAGAAAAGCCCCTCCTGACTTCAAGACGGCCAGAGCTGCTACCGCCACCCAAAGGTCTTTCTCTGAGTGTATTGGGACAATATCGCCGGCACCAATTCCGAGTTCAATGAGCTCTCTTGCCAAACGCCCAGATAGTATTTCGAGCTCACCGTATGAGATCGAGTCCGTGGTAGAGCAGACGGCCTGTCGCTCCGGGGACTGTAGGGCGTGTTGCTGAATGAGCTCCACTGCGGTGACGGTGGGTGCGAGCGGAATTGCTTCAAGCCTCTGGGCAAAAAGCCTGTATTGGTTGGAGCTCGGTTGGTACAAATCAAGCTCGGAGATCAACGCGTCTGGATTTTTCGCGATTTGGGCCAAGACATAATCCAACGTTCCTGCGACTTCTGTCGTCGAATGGACAGCCACAGTTGTCGATAAGCGCCACAAAGCTTCATCAGACTTTGACCACTGAATTTGCATTTCCTCAAAACCGTGCCTTAAGGAAACGTCAGTGTCATTGAGAAAGGAAACAGCCATACCAGGGTACAGGGGCCGTCCCTTGTTTTCCGTTGCAGGCGAACATTGATGTGTCTCGTACTCTTCGAAAGCCTCGCGGATCTGGCGAGAGAGCTCGGCTACACTCATGCTGCTGTCGACTTTGGCAATGAATTGAGCGTCTTGCTTCGCTTCGGCAACATTTGCAACATCTCCCGGCGACCCTGTCAAATATGCAAAGCCCCTAAGTGTAAAAGACACCGAGGATTTCCCCCCATAGTAACGCAGGAGAATATTCCACACACTAGCCAGCACATGCGGAACTCCCACATTCAGAGTGCCGCAGACCTGGTCGATGCTGTGAACAAGATCGGGATCCAGATGACGGAGGCGGCGATCAAGTGTAGGTCCGTCGGAGGGTGCCGTCTCAACAGACTCTGGTTGACCGTGACCGTGACAGATACATCTGATGAGAGGCTTATGAGGTTTGAGAGCATTGGCCATCTTCCTCAAGCTTCCTAGATATCCCGTGTCAGTTGCTTTTCATAAATCGGTTAACAATGGATGTTGAGGTAAGGCTTGGGGAAGCTCACGATGTTCTTACAACAGGTAAGGGACAGATGAGGTGAGGTTTGTTGTGGAGAGATTGATGGTGAGTCCGCACGGCATTTGGTAGATCCGTTCTACATTCACGTCAGGAAGGTACATACCCGGAGTCGCTTCCGTCTTCCCCTTCTCACTCCTCTTCCCCGACACCCGTCAAGTGACTCGCCGGCAGTCCACACGCGCACTTCAATGAGCGGCGGTGATGTATTTGTCTTCTCATTCTGCTACCTACGGAAGCACTTCTGGCTTCTTGTCGAGGTATCTTTTCCCAGCAATTCAATGTGTTCTCTTTTGTCAAGGCGAGGTTTCAGAAATTGTAATACACGCTATCATGACTCAGGTGAACGCGCGTCCCAAGAATCAGATACGCCATCGCTTCTGCTTCTCAGCCTTGAATCGCCCCGAAATGGGACAGGGATAGAATGCAGCCTCACTCCCGCATAGAGCCGCATCATTCAGGCCCTGTCTGAGGTAGGTGCCACAGCATTTCCATGGTAGTCACTCGTCGTGCTCCCACATCTTGCATTGTCAACCCAACCGGCTCCGCATATAGCCGAAGCAACTTGATAGCCGTCTCTTCTTTGGGAAGAAACTGGCTCCGTCACGAGGCTCGTGTGCAACGTTTCTCTCATCGTCTGACCCCGCCCTCTTCCATAAAGATATGCATTCTCCATGCAAAGCAGATCTGAAATTTTGCTCGCCGCCTCCCCGAAGACAGCACGTCCTGAGGACAATACTTTTGTCAACAGCAGAACTCAATCACGTTCCCACGCAATCTCCATCACTCCTCCTCGTTTTTGGACATCTCCCTATCTAAAAATATCTTTCCGTGTCTGGCTCTCATGGCTTTCCTACGTCCTGTGCGGGTCCTACTTCGCGGTGCATCTTGGTACGACGTCTGCCTTCTGTGCATCGGCGTATCATTTGCGGCAGCAGGTGGTGGTCTGATTCCTATGATGCCTGTGATTTTCAGCCGGTTCGCCCAAAGCTTCACTGGAAACGTTGGAGCGATACAAGATGAGCTAGCCCACAACACGATGTACTGGGTCTATCTGGCTTCCGCTCTGTTCGGCGTAATATTCACAGCAACCTGCGCTATCCAAGCCTTAGCCAGCATCATCACAATGAGGCTCAGGGAGCAGTACCTTGGTGCATTATTAAGACAAGAGATGGAGTACTTCTCCCGCGTTGGCGTTGGTGAATGTGCTGAGCGATTAACGAGAGATATCAACACTATTCACAAGGCAGTGGCGGAGAAGACTCCAAGGATGATACACGGGTTTTCAACATTCACGGTAGCCTTCGTTATCGGCTTTGTTCTTTGCTGGCAGCTGATGCTCCTCCTTTCGTGGTCTGTTATTGTCTCTATTGGCTTACTGTACATGAGCATACGCCTTGCCCGTAAGTGGGGCCGACGAAGTCTAAACGAATCTGGTCACGCGTCAAGTGTTATGGAGGAGGCCTTCAGCTCCATTCGGAACATCAAAGCCCTTGGTGCAGAAGAACATATGGCTTGCCGATATCATCAGAGCTTGTGTCGAGCAAAGCGATGGAATATGAGGCAGAAGGCGAGTTCTAACGTTGTCCTCGGCGTGACAATCTGCTTCAATTACTTCAATATGTCCTTGTCCTGGTGGCAGGGTGCCCGATTACTTACTGAAGGCAAAGCATCTTTTACGGATGTTTTCGTCATCCAACTACTTATCAGCCAAGCGTTATTTGCCCTTACCGGAATGTCAAACCATCTCGAAACCTTTACCCAAGCTCTCGCTGCGATACGGAAAACAAATGAAGTCATTGAACACCCGTCGTTACTCGATGCGACTTCCCACAAAGGCCTAACGTCCGCTTCAGTGAGGGGCGAGATCGAGCTTCAAGGCGTCCATTTAGCCTATCCTTCTAGGCCAAAAAGTGCAGTCCTTATAGACATCAATTTGTTTTTACCACAAGGGAAAACGACTGCAATAGTTGGCCATTCGGGATGCGGCAAAAGCTCCGTGATGGACTTGCTCATGAGATTCTACGACCCAGTGAAAGGACGAGTGCTGCTCGATGGGCGGGACTTTCGCGCGATAAATCTCAGGTGGCTACGCAGCCAGATTAGTATCGTGCAGCAACATCCAGGCCTTTTTGCAGCAACCATAATTCAAAACATTGCCATGGGACTGAAAGATTACGATCTCGAGTCAGACACTTCCGACGCGGTTCATGTTCATGATCAAGAGACGGAGCTGAAAGACTTCGCTGTTTCGACTTCGACGTACGCATTGGTTCAAAAGGCAGCCAAAATGGCCAATGCCCATGACTTCATCATGAAGCTTCCTGATGGATATGATTCGATTGTTGGCGAAAACGGTTTGAACCTTTCAGGAGGGCAGCGTCAGCGAATAGCGATCGCTCGTGCCCTTATATCAAATCCCAAAATCTTGCTTCTTGATGAAGCAACTTCCGCAGTCGATTCTGAATCCGAGAGAAAGATCATCGAAGCTCTCAAACACGCTGCTGCAACTAGAACAACGATCGTTGTAGCTCACCGACTTTCGACAATCAGAGCTGCGGACAACATCGTGGTTCTCTCCAAAGGCGCCATCGCTGAGCAAGGTACACATGATGCCCTGATGGCTAAAAATGGACTCTACCGAGACCTTGTTAATATTGGTAGCTCTGGCGGCCTTGTCGATGAATATTCAGAGCGAGTTGAGGAAGATGTTTTGTCTCAGAGTGATATCCATGAAAATAAGGAAGCCATGACGGCGGTTGTAGCCTCTCCCCTTCTCATGGATGCGGATGCGTCTGAGTCTGATATTCCTGAGATGAGCCCGTCCATTGACGCGTCTTTACACACTTCAGGATCGCAATACTCTACTGGATCCTTGTGCAAATTTGTCGTTAGCTTCGCTTCTGGGAGCGTTCTGCTTAATTCTATTGGTACTATCTGCTGTGTTATCGCCGGTGTCGAAGAGGCCGTCAATGCTATAGTTTTTGGCGAATCTACTATTTCTTTGTCCCTTCCCTCCCTTCAATACTCCGAACTTACGCGTCAAATACAATTCTGGGCCCTGATGTTCGTTGTTTTGGCAGTAGTCATGGTTCTAGTCTTCAGTCTACAAGGCCTGGCTCTTTCGCTGTCCTCTGAGCGTATGCTCAAATCTGTCAAACTCGAATCGCTGCGCCGTGTACTCCGACAAGATGTCTCTCTTTTCGATAAAGCCGAAAGCTCGTCAGGCTCTTTGCAGACACTTGTCTCTGTTGAGGCAAACAATATGTGTAGTCTCAGCGGAGCAACTTTCGGAGTGCTATTAATAACAGTCTTTACCATTCTATCCTCAGTCGTAGTAGCCTGTGTGTATGCGTGGAAATTGGCCTTGGTCTGTACCGCAACCATTCCAATCCTTATGGCATGTGTCTTCCTAAATGCGAACGTTCTTTCAAGGTTCGCGAAGAAGACTGACTTGGAGCTCCGAACGGCTGCTGCAACCGTTATTGAAGCTATATCCCTCATTCGAACCGTTGCTTCTCTCGGTCTACAACAGCGAGTAGCAGACCGATATCATAAGCAGCTCTTGGCACTGTCCAAAAAGAATGTGATCACAATTGTCAAAGTCTCGCTACTAAGGGCGACCTCCGAGTCAACTACTTATCTTGTGATGGCCCTCGGATTCTGGTATGGAGGAACGCTCCTGGCTAAGGGACAGATCTTGCCTCTTCAGTTCTTTGTTGCCTTCACGTCTGTGATCTTCGGCGCTCGATCTGCAGGTGCAATTTTTGCGTTCTCTGAGGACATGAGCAGGTCCGTTTCCGCTGCTCGAATCCTCAAGACGCTCTTTGACAGAAAGCCGGAGATTGGTACCTGGGCCTCTGACGGCACAACGCTACGGGATATAGCCGGCGCCATTGAGCTTCGAAACGTGTCGTTTTGGTACACTGGGACGTCAGATGCTGTACTAGACGGCATTAGCCTCAAAATCGAGCCTGGACAAAGTGTTGCGCTAGTTGGCCCCTCTGGCTCGGGAAAGAGTACTGTAATCGCGCTTCTCGAAAAGTTCTACAACCCACGATCTGGCACAATCTTCATTGACGGCCATGACATTACCTCTTTTCACCCAGCCAACTACCGATCCTTCCTCGCGCTTGTTAGTCAAGACATCTCCCTCTACGAAGGCACTGTCCGAGAGAATCTCCTTCTAGGCCTCTCGCGTGATGCATCGGAACAAGAGCTCATCGAGGCATGCAAGGACGCAAACCTATTCGACTTCATTACCTCTCTCCCATCTGGCCTCTCAACCGAGCTCGGTCCCAAATCCACCCGTCTCTCAGGAGGACAGAAGCAACGGCTGAGCATCGCGAGAGCCTTGCTTCGACGGCCGAAGATCCTCCTGCTGGATGAAGCCACGTCGGCTTTGGATTCCGTGTCCGAGGCTGCGGTTCAGGATGCGCTGGAGCGGGCCGCCAGCGGGAGGACAACGCTTGTTGTCGCGCATCGCCTGAAGACTGTGAGGAAATGCAATCGGATCTATTTCTTGGATGGTGGGAAGATTGTGGAGGAAGGGAGTCATGCGGAGCTGATGAGAAAGGGGGGAAGGTATCAGGCGTGGGTGGATATGCAGGATGTTGGTGGAGGTTGAGGAATGAAAGCTATGTGAGAGGGCATAGAAGCTGGAGAGCTGTCTACAGAAAGCGCCACTCGAAGTCAGATGTAGCAATTTCTCGAGCAAGACGCTTCTCCGTAGAACATGCCTAACCTCTCGCTCAAAGAGAGGGCTGACATCAGCCTACTTACTAAGATTGGAGCACCAAGTACCCCCCAATTCAAAGCGTCTGACTCTCATACTTGGCGATACAGAGCGAGACGTCTCTCTTGGCGCGGCCCTTCAAGAGCATGTCGACAAGATTTTTGGGAGGCCTTTGCTGTCTGATCAGACCTCCCCTTTCTCCCCCTTTTTTCTTGAAAGGTAGTGGGGCTAAAGCTAAAGCTTCTCCAACGCGGGCATGGCGGGGTGGCGGCCTAGAGCACCGATCAGGCAGGTGGGTTGCACAAGGTATAGGTCCCGCAGCAGTTTGACGTAGATGAGATCCAAGGTATTTAGATCTACCCCTCATATCGAATTTCCGGACGTGTACTGCACATTACTTCTCGTCTGCGAGTATCGCTGCTCTGGCTTGGTAGTCTATCAAACTCTCTCCTTGCATTACTACCTACCCACCCATACATCGCACACCAACCACCGCAACGACGACCGCATCCGCATCCGCACCCCGCCGCCTCCGTGCCCTCACCTCCACCCTCCCACCCCCCTCCCCCCTCTCAACAACAACCCCCACCAGCACCGCCAAAATGCCCCTCCTCCCCTCCTCCACCGGCAAACCCCGCATCATCCTAGGCACCATGACCTTCGGCCCGGACGAAACCAAGGGCGCCCGCATCACCTCTTTAGAAGAATACACGCGCTGCCTCGACCACTTCCAGCAGCGCGGCTACGCCGAGCTCGACACCGCGCGCATGTACATCGGCGGCGCGCAGGAGTCCTTCACGCGGGCCGCGGGCTGGCGGGACCGGGGGCTCGCGCTCGCCACCAAGGTGCACCCCGTCAGGCCCGGGGGGCATGCTGCCAGCAAAGTGAAAGAGGCGCTGAGCACGAGTTTGAGGGAGCTGGGGGCGGAGTGTGTGGATATTTATTACTTGCACGCGCCGGATCATGGGGTGGCGTATGAGGAGACGCTGGGGGCGCTGGATGAGTTGCACAAAGAGGGGAGGTTTGTGCAGTTGGGGTTGAGTAATTATGCGGCGTGGGAGGTGGCGGAGATTTGGACGATGTGTCGGGAGAGGGGGTGGGTGAGGCCGACGGTTTATCAGGCTATGTATAATGCTATTAGTATGTTTCCCTTCGTCCCCCTTTGTCTGGTTTGGGGAGGTGGTGAGCTGACGATATGTGTGTGTGCAGCGCGGACGATTGAGCCGGAGTTGATACCGTGTTGTCGGAAGTATAAGATTGATATTGTGATTTATAATCCACTTGCGGGTGGCATTTTTAGTGGGAAATATAAGACGAAAGACATCCCCGCCGAGGGAAGGTACTCGGACAAGGCGGCTAGCGTGGGCGGCATGTACCGAGCGAGATATTTCAAAGACGCGACATTCGAAGCGCTACGACTGATCGAGCCAGTCGTCGAGAAACACGGGCTGACGCTGCTAGAGACGGCCATGAGGTGGTGTGTGCACCACTCGCAGTTGAACATGAAGGATGGGGGTAGAGATGGGGTGATTATCGGGGTGAGCAGCTTCAAGCAGCTGGAGGAGAACTTGACGGATTTGGAGAAGGGACCATTGCCGGAGGAAGTGGTCAAAGTGCTAGATGAGGCGTGGACGGTGACAATGCCGACGGTGGATACGTATTTTAGGGCTATTAAATGAGGGTGGTCAGCTGGATTGATGTGAGAAACAGTGAAGAGATGATCAGATCGCAATTAGATTTATGAGAGCGATGGAGAGAGTAAAGCAATGTCGGAGAATACCCCAAAACTTGACCTACCCATGGCCGGCTAGCTTTTCATTCATAGCGAAATCATTATTTTGCAACGAGTGGTGGTTGCCGAAGGACTATAGGAAAAACTGTCAGCGCCGATGTGCTGTTAAATCAGCACCAAATTCTCGGTCCGAAAAGGATAGTCCTTCTCTTCGCGCCGTTTCCATGGACCCCAGACGGTATCGCACCATTCCTCGTCCAACATCGTGTCAGGTTGGTATCGTACGCGGGCCAGTTCATCAGCGTGCGACCACGATTTTCGGCCCTGAAATTCTTTGACCCTTGAATCATCAATGTTACTGTCATCCGCATACCACGTCCAAGTGACCCCTTTGAAGATGTGTTCGTCGTTATTGAGCTCCTGAAGTACACAAGGGCTCGCTAATCCATCTAGTACGTATATCAGGTCACCGACATCGCAGACGGTATGCACGGTGACTATGAGCCCTTCAACAGTCCTCCAGAATGCTCGATATGCACAATCCAGAAGGCGTCCGCGAAAAGAAAGGTCCTGCCTTTGATATAATGAGGAGTCGGCTGAACTCGGATAATACGGGTAACGGTCCTCTAACTCCAAGAGCCTGTCAACACAAATGCCTCTGACCTGGAGCTTGATAACCTTCTCAACCTCGTCACTAGCAGCTCCTCTCTGCGAGGCTTGAGCGCTTTCAAACTCTCGTTGATCTTTCAGTCGGTCTCGCTCTTCGCGTAGGTTTTCTGAATGATAGCGTGGATCTGGTACCCACGAAGGGCCACATTTGCGAGAAGAAGAGACACCCGGATCAACATAATGCAAGATTCGAAGATCTGGAAAAGCCCCTTCGTATCTATTCCGATCGATCATATGATGTGCTACTCGAGCATAAGTCATGTAACATGGCTCCGTGTAGTCCACCTTAAAGCCTTCAACGTCGTCCGCGATGCCCAAAAGTGCATATATTTTGTCTTGGGGTTCCGAAGTACTTCTTCCACCAAATTTGTCAAATATATTCACGAGCTTGTTTAACTCTGGAAATCCATGTACCAAGTCATCAAGTTCGACCACAATATCTTGAAGCGTGTTGAGAGCGCTGCTAATCGAGTCACCTGGTGTGCGCAACGATCTCCAATACTCAGCTCCGTACTCTATGCCATCACAGAAATCTTCCCAAGCGACTAGGTTGTTGCAACAAATTACCAAAGGGTTCCTAGACTGTGCGTATTCTTGCACGACCCAGAGTCGACTAAACCATGGCTTGTGTTGAAAATCGCCTAAGGCCATCCAAGACGATCTAGAATAGCAACGGAGCTTGAGACTAAACAGAGTCTGAACACGCTTTAGGTATTGAGGAGTAGTCACAAGTTCTTTCACTGTAAGTGTCCTCCAAGTCTTCTTCTCTTTGATGAGGCTTTTTAGTAACGAGAGTGCTTTTTGATCGTTAACGTTGTCATCACCTAAATGAATCAGTGTCTTCTCGGCCGCAGCATAGATCTGCCCCATGCGCTTAACCTGGTGTGATTTTTCTTCTTGATCGGATTGATTTATACAAATTTGATCGATCCAGAGTGGTAGTCTATCGGCTAGCTTGTTGTTTTTAATTGCAGAAAGAAGTGCGTAGAGACTACCCGATAACGCTAAACGCCCGCCCACGCCTTTGTATTCGCAGAAACATTCAGAGGTAGTTCGACCGTCTCTCCAACAATAAGATAACGCGCAAAACGGAGGCACATTGCCAATGTCAAAATGACGAAGAGATACGCCAATGGAATGGTGACTATCGGTAGGTACTAGTCGAAGGAGTCGGATCTCATTGCGCTCAAGCTCACTGTATTTGAATTGCTTAGGGCTATCGATGTCCCAGCCTGTGATGATCGTGCTCACCGTCCATTTTCTTTCCGATGGTCCCATTCGTTGAGGGTAACGAGACCCCTCGCTCCTCAACGCTGTCAGGGATGCATCTTCATTTAACAGTCGCTTCGTTCTCATCAATCGCTCCCGCTCTTTTTGCGAAATTTCATCCAATCTCACTAAACTCTTGCGGATAGTGCGTGGCAAGTACTTGACGCAATCGTCCTCTTGATCTTTCATTGTCCTAGATACATGATATCTCTTCCAACGACTTCATAAATACTGTCAATCCCTATCCTACAGAAAAGGGCGCGGTGAGCATGAAATCAAGCCACCATCCCCGCCGGATCTGATTGCGATTTGAGGCTGAATATTGGGAATGATAATGTATTTGGTTGATTATCCTGGCACTCAGCTGGCTAACAGCCTGATGTGCCACGAAGTCTGATTTCCAGCTTCGATTGAAATTTCTTTTGTCGGCGATCTGGTCCTGTACACAGCCACTGAGGCTGAGTCGCTTGGCACCTTGCTGACGTACCAGCGCCACAATACGACGACTGACCTACTGTCATTATAAGACGTCGTGTCCGAGTGGCAGCGTGCTTGTTCATACACAGAAATATTGAAAGTCCAGCGCAGCAACCGCATGCAAGGACTGTTCAGGATTCGTGAAGGCCGTCTTGGCAAATACACCAGATGAGTCATTTATAAATTGGCTTTTGAATACGATTGGGAAGTCGCTTGAATTTAGGTCATGGCGATCGATCAGAGAATGATTGCCGTATCAAGTATGTAAGTGGACTTAAAGGCATATTCTCAGACTACGTAGATACCATTGTCGTGGAGACTGAATTTCAATTACATTCACTACCCTGAGACTAATCCTGCTATTAGCCCACTTCCCTCAATCTTGGCTCGTGAGACTGATCCTCATTGAAAAGCTCTTAGGTCGATCCGTATATCATTACGCGTAAAGCTCATACCCAAATATTGTTGCTGAAGGTCGTCGAGATCCACGAGAGAAAACCTTGGGTTGCTGAGAACGGAAGGGAGCCATTAGGATTTTTTGCTTCTACAAGGTTTCTAATGGATACATGCACGGTAGATCCATGCCGTATCCACGGAATATCATATACACGGGTCTGCTCGATCGGGTGGTAACCCCCAATATTTTGCTAATTGTACAGTGTAAGTCGAGTGCTGTAGACTTTACTGTGAGCGTTAATGCAGGCTACTAATTTCAGATCTAGATCTTTCCACTCCTCAGGTGTTTGCGCCTACCGAGACGCAAACACGCTTACGGCTCACAAGCGCTTAAGCAGTAGGGAAGCTTAGTTTTCATGGCGTAGACTAGCCGCAGATCACGATCACTGAGGGATGCCATCAGGTTCGAAACGCAAATTGCCGTAGAAATACTCCTCCCCTATCAACTGCAGAGTCTCGTCTGGTTCGAGGCGAAAGCCACGGTCTGCGAGCGTAGCCAGGAGACCAAAGTAAGCGTAGCTATCCGCATTGTTGAGGGAGTCGTTTGCCCGGTTGAGACGTTGGAGATTTAACCACCCGTTGGCCTTGACGCCGGCCTCGTTAGTCACTTCGATCTTGCTCCATGGCGGAAACTTGGAGAACTCGTGGAGGAGGACCATGGAAGTCATACTTTGGAAAGCGTCGATCATTGGACCTCCGCGATGCCACTTACCTACAGCTGTGACTGCAATATCTGCGTCCGTGGAGATGTCGCTGAATGCGTGAAGATCCCCTTCTAGCTGGGTGTTGCAGACGGTGGTTGCACCCCTCTCTGCAGGACCGCCATCGTGTTCTTTGTGATAAGTCGCGATGTTGGGACCGTCTGGATACCGCTTAGCCGTATAGGTCTGAGCCAATGGCTGCGTAGGATCTTGGCATCCTAAACTCGCGCCCATAATGAGTTGGTTTCTAGGGTCTTCATATTCTTGATATAATCCGTTACGGTGGCGGGCTAGGTGCCACGGTTCCCGATGCTTCTGGGGGACGTATCTCGGGTTTCGTTGTTTCAGCGGAGGATCTCGTCGAAGCGTCCATCTCGAGGGAGCTTTGAGTGGATGACTTATTGGATTTCTCCAATCTAGGGCATCATTATCACAATAATAACGATAGTTCGAGCCAGGTCGACGATGGGTTTCGGTCATAGTAGCAAATTGTAGCAGAAGGTCGCTGACTTGTTGAATAGCAGTTTGGTCATCGAGGCTCGTGCTACGCATATCTATCTTGAAGATTGCTTGGAAAATGCGCGGCGTATACGTGTCCCTTTGACTCTGTAACCTATTGTACGCTCTTCCCGCCATGTTTGAAGCGTCATCGAGAGCCGCATAGAACTTGTTATGAGGACATGATGGATCGATCCAATATAAGTACCGATGGGGTTGTCCGAAGATGAGAGGTGCTAAAACAAGCGAGAAAGAAGTAACAACTCTTTTCATCCTCAAAGCTTATGGCGGAAACGCACGCACGATCTGGTGTGACGTAGAGTCTGAAGATGCGAGACTGTTAATAATGCCATCGTTCCATCAGATAATCAATGCACGGTAGAAATGTAGATCAACGGTGGTTGGCATCTCGGCTCCGGCTCCGCTCCGAACAACTTTTGTTGGAATCAGTTACACATAAGATTCAAGTACGTACTTAGTACTTTACGCGCCATGTTAGGAAACAGAAAGGACGTCGTGCGAAGTGCGTATTTCGTGAGCTATTTCGGGAGAAGCACAAGGGGCAAGAGAGAAATAGTGAAGTGAAATTTCCGATGATTAGGGTAGCCACCACGAGCCACAATATGGCTAACTACGTCGCTCTCCGCATGTTAAAAGCGCGACTCTGTTCGTAAAAGCTTGTCTCCTGCTAGACGCATCGTTTTAAGTGCAAGCAGAGCCCTTAATTTGATGTGATGTTTGGCGACCGGCGAATGTGGGAAATTAGAAGCGCTTTACTGTGATGGAGTGATCCTATGAGTAGGTAAAACTTGTCCTGTGTTTCGTACTGCCTTGTAGAGAGATCCGTTAGACTTGGGTACGAGAACGTACCGCCAAAGCTCTTTACTAAATATTTCGGGGCTAGAAGCATGTAATTTTTATCGAAGATTGTAGGTGAAGTGTATCAGGGGATGGCTAGGGCAGTTACACGGCGGTTGGTGGTGGCTGCCCGGACACTCGCCGTTGACATTGGGACTAGCTTAGGTAAGCAATCCGCGCACAGCCGGGTTGCGCATCACGAACCTCTATGTGACCACTCAGATATGACCGAACCTCTAGGTGGGACCCCAATGTCCAACAAGCGTTGCACGCCAGGGGAAATGGACGAAGCCACGGTATCTGCAATGAAGACAATGTCGAGCTCGAATTAGTGCCACTCGACTAATCTACTTCTGCTTCATCTCTTTTTTTGCTTTTCTTTTCTTTTCCTTTTTCCAGTTCTTAGTTTCCTCGGATCATCTCTTTCTGTTCTATCCGCTCTATCTATTCCGGCTGACACTGCTCTGTCAATTATATAGTTACAGGCAAAAAGCGTACTACAGAAGAACACCATCAGATAGCCAAAGTCAATATCTTAGTAAAGGCTGTCTATGAGGAGGAGGACCATGTCGTCCTAATAGACGGCGTAGGCACTACTGGGATGAAGTTAAGTTTCTTGGACCTGAATTCCCCGACTTTTGATCATTTTATTCCTATTACAAGCGTATCCCAACATTACCCCTTCTCTCACGGCCATATCACAAAAATAGCCTTCATATTAGACTGTCATTTTCTTCTCCTATGCTGCCTCCTGTTTCTCTTCGTCTTCTTCCAGGTTCCCGCCAGCTTTAAGGACTTCCGTATTGATTCGCTGCCATCTGGTAAGGAGGCTTATGCAAAATGCGAGACCCGTGAATGCGATTGTCAGCCCGAAAACTATCTTCAACCCATGCATGTATGCTTTCAATATCCCTGGTACCTGAGCCGACTTAAAGGCCGAACGAATCTGAGTTGCTCCCGTCAGAATGACATATGAGGGGTCGACACCTTGTGCTGACGATGAAAGCCTTCTCAGAAGCCCATTCTCGAAAGCAGATTGCGAGGCGGAAACACAAATGGAGGCTCCGATGGTTTGAAAGACTGTTTTGCAGAGTCAGTGCAAGTCTCACGGGATGAAAACATCATATGCAAGGAAAAGACCTACATAGCGTAATTGCCGTGACTTCTGGTAAGTCCTTATGACTTGCAGTTGCCTGTCCGATAATCGTCGGGATCTGGAAAGCTCCGCCGTAACCAAAGCCGGCCAATATTTGCAAAAAATCGAGGGAGGTGACAAAACTTTGCCAGAATGCTTAGTCATCGTCGAAGCGAGACCGCATATCTTTTGGCTGTCCGTTATCCTATGGTAAAGATTCCGCTTCAGAAGGCTGAGATGAATGCAGGATCCTCGGACCCCGAAGCGGATTACATGTGGCACTCTTTCCCAAAGAGGTAATGTTCCTGGTGCTTTGCGGCTTCCTTTGGGGTACTTTGGACAGCCAATCAGAGGAACACTAACCAAAGGAATTAGCCTACAGTCTCATCCCCAATTCTTGCGTACCGAGAAGGACTCATGATTCAATCATTTTTGATAGGTATACATTCGGAAGGAAAGAGATACTTAACCTACCTCGAACTCGTCGCGTCTCTCGTCTGCCCAGCAACCAAGATTAACCAACTGTTCCGCATCATCTAGTCAGCCTTGCTTCTTTGCTTCCAGACTTCCAAGATGTCTGTTCCAGATATGAACATCTTTGAGAAATGCACAGTGCTCGTAGTCGGCGGTGGACCTGGTGGCTCCTACTCCGCCGCAGCTTTAGCAGGTGAAGACATCAGTGTTATCTTGCTTGAAGCGGATACATTCCCAAGGTAATTCGTCCTCTAAGACAGCCCATGCTTGTTTCCGTTCCTCGGTTGTAATATCCGACTTCAGCCTTCTCGATATTGAACCGGGATTGAAATGAGCATCTTCTAACTAAGGTAGATATCACATTGGAGAGAGCATGCTCCCTTTGATGTACACGGATTTCGCATCAAGGTGAGAAATCAAAAACTGCTTCGAGAATTTCCCGGTTGGCTAATTGTTCTGATAGAATGGTGGCGCCTTCAGGCTCAGCTGGCCCTGTCCCGAGACCTGTAAGTACATTCATACAAGCTTCCTTGAGTTCTTACGAAAAGCTAATTCACACCGTAGACACCGACTTCATCGCCGCCGGTGGCCCAAACGGTCAATACTGGAATGTTGTCCGATCCGAAGCCGATGATATAATCTTCGGGCACGCTGGAGAGAGCGAGGCTAAAACCTTCGACGCTACCCGTGTCGACAGCATCGAATTTGAGCCGACCACCCAGGACAAGTATGAAACCACGAAATCTGAACTTCCCAGCCCAGGGAAGCCTGTGTCCGCCTCGTGGTCCCGCAAGGACGGCAGCAAGGGCGTTGTCAAATTCGACTACTTGATCGATGCCAGCGGACGAACTAGCCTTGTTAGCACCAAGTATCTGAAGAACCGCCGATACAACCAAGGATTGAAAAACGTTGCCAGCTGGGGATACTACAAGGGCGGTGGTACCTATGGCATTGGTACTTACAAGGTTGGCTCTCCGTAATTTGAAGCCTTGAAAGGTAAGATTTCTTTGCCAGAGTTCTCACTGCATTGAATGTCACGAGCAACAAGGCTGACAATCTTTAGATGCGAGAGGCTGGATCTGGTTCATTCCCCTCCACAACGACACTCACTTTGTCGGTATTGTCATGAACCAAAACCTGGCCACTGCCAAGAAAAAGGAGATGGATTCTCCCTCTAGCAAAGACTTCTACATGAAGTCCCTCGACCTCGTTCCTGGGATTAAGAAGCTCCTCTCCGAGGTCCAGCTAATCTCTGACATCAAGTAAGCATCTGACTGGTCTTACAGCGCTTCTTCTTATGCCTTTCCGAATGTGCGCATCGTCGGCGACGCAGGCCGCTTCATCGACCCCTTCTTCTCCTCGGGCGTGCATCTTGCTTTGGCCAGCGCCTTGTCGGCCGCGACGACCATTTCCGCGTCCATTCGAGGGGATACCAACGAGCAATCCGCCGCTTCTTGGCACTCGAAGAAGGTCGCAGAGGTTATACACGATTCTTGTTAGTCGTGCTAAGCTGTCTCAAGCGGATCCGGTCTCAGGACGAGCCTGTCCTTGACAACTTTGACGAGAACAGCTTTGAACGAGCTTTCGACTTGTTCAGACCCAGTAAGCTTCCTCCGTAGTCTCGGATCTGGTTTGTCACCTTTTATGACTAACCCAATTTACAGTCATCCAAGGCACCGCCGACGCCGACGTCAAAGGCAAGCTCACCCAATCCCAAATCTCCAAATCCCTCGACTTCTGCTTCCGTGCCTTCGCCCACGTCCCCGTAGAAGAAAAGAACGCGCTCATCAAGAAACTCAAGCCCATCGGCCTCGACGACCCGACCGCCGACGACGAGGAGAAGACGAAGGAGGGGAAGGAGGTGATAAACGGGAAGGCGCCTACGGTGAAAGTGGACGAAATTTCCGTCGCTGCGTAGTTGATGTACATTTCGTTGGATCAGTGCATCTAACCGATTTAGTAAAATAATGGTTTAAAGCAAATCAAATTGTCATTTATTTTTTACCCTCTAGTCTATTCTTCAAATGGTGTGACAACAGTCCTCAGTCGTGTATGAGGCATAGGTAGCGTAGCTGATGTCTGCTGGCTCAATAAGATCCACTACCTACATGGTCAGCTCAATTCGTATATAGTCTAGTTTGAAGCACGGAGACTATAGTCATTGATTTAAGACAAAAAGAAATCCAGTTAAGGGGTATAGAATACTTAGGAGAAGAATATCCTAATTCTTCTAATATCCCGAGGAGAAAGACATGATAACGAGCACTGCTCCATTACTCGTCCATGGTCATTCTCAGAGGAGTGTTGGTAAAGGGTGGCAAATGGTCCTCCCACGGTCTTCTATGGGTGTTCGCTTCAAGAGCGACCATTTGTCATGCGGCGGGAACTATAATGGAGAAATACCGGTGGTTCTTGGAGAAGGTCTTCCGCCAAGCTCTTAATGCCAAGATAGAATCTTGATCATTGAACCTAGGAAAACACGAAAGACCGCCAAGAGGCTTGTCTTGGAACAGGACTGTCCAGAGAAATTTACGCCTCGATCCATAGTCCGCATAACGCTTTCCCCTGGTAGGCCGTGTAGGGAGAGGATCTTCCTGCAGCCGCTCGGTAATTACCCCTTTGGGAATGAACCGAATCCCGGCCTTCCATATTAAAAGTCTGGGGGTCGAGAAAAACTCTCACCCACCGGATCGAACAAGCGCGTATCTGGAGTCCGAATCATTGATAACGGAAGACAAACAACAGTTATCGTAAGCAAGGACAGAAACTCAACAAAGAAAGACATGACCGCTATCCCGCTAGATGTAATACTTGGCTTAGGTATCTTGCTCAATTGGCCCAGATAGTTCTTTCGTAAGAACACTCGTCGCTCACGCCGAGTGCCAACTTACATCAATCGTTCATTAAGCGCATGCACATTTTGGCGCTTGGTTGTTGGTAAATACCTTACTCTGTGAGCCATGGACAAGCTTCTTGCACCGCTCAACGGTGATCCGCCTACTCTTGATGAGGCGAGCAGAATCAAGGTCCAAGATTCCCTCCACGAAGCGGCGGAGAACCTCGAGACTCCATACGACACATTGTTTCGCTTTCTGAATGGGGTAGGCAATGGTTTCAGGGTTGTTGCTGTGACAATGGCTGAGAGGCTTGTTAGGGCCGTCAACTTGCAATGATCAAGATCGGATTCGATTTGCTCGTCTTCAAAGCCCTGGCAGAAAGCACGATGCCCCTGAGCGTCGAAGATCTGGCCAAGCCATCTGGCGCAGACCCGCTTTTGTTAGCACGAATCGTGCGCGATCTAGCTGCAAATCGCATGATTGTCGAAACCACCAAGGACTGCTTTGCCAGCAACAAGATCACCAAACACTTAGCAGATCCGCGCATTGAAGGGAGCTTGCAACATGCGTCGGTTTCAACATCACTTTCAGTGCAGCCTACTAACGATCGAGTAGATTTCATATAAGCACACCAGCTTACCAGGCCCTTCCAGAATATTTGCAGGAGCACAAATATCAAAACCGAACTGGTGGAAAATGTGCATGGCACAAGAGCGCTAACACCGACCTCGATTTCTTTCCATGGGCGAAGCAGCACCCCGAAATTTTGAAATACTTCCAGCAACTTATGAGCATACCACGAGAGCACAGTTGGCTCGATGTCGTCCCCTATACAGATTTCACATCTTCCACCGATGCTCCCGAGCGTCCAGTCTTTGTTGACATCGGCGGAAGTGTCGGCCACCAATGCGCACGATTGAATGATAAACACCCTGACCTTTCCGGCCGTATCGTGCTGCAAGACCTTGAGGAAACTATCAAGCGTGCCCCGCCGATGGAGGGGGTGAAATCGATGGTTCACGACTTTTTCACGCCACAGCCTGTAAATGGTGTGTATCTCCGCAGCGCCTAGGAGGGTCATGCTAACAATGTTGCCCTAGGCGCCAAATTTTATTATCTTCCGGCAATTCTGCACGATTGGGAAGACGACAAGGCTGCCGAGATCCTCAAGAATATTATCCCTACCATGTCCCCGGACTCGGCGATTCTAATCGACGAGCTAGCATTGCCGAATACAGGAGCGCATTACTGGTCGAGCTTTATCGATATGCAAATGTACGTGATACACGGCGCGATGGAGCGCACCGTCGATCAATGGCATGCTCTTCTTGATCGGGCTGGCTTGAAGTTAGTCGAAGTAAAGACGTACAGCCCAGTGATGAGAAACTCTATCATCAAAGCAGTACCGAAATAGAGAGTAGGTGAGTCGTGGAATAGGTTCATGGATGAGGTGTTGGAGCCGGTGGTCGTTCTCTTCAGTTTCTGGTAGCTACCTCCACAGTGAGATATAACACAGACATAAGTGAAGTGGACGCTTGAAGCTCTGTTCCAGCTGATGGCTTGTTGTTCTTGGTAGCAGAGTGCAGTTCTTGGTGTGCAACAGAGTCATGGTGTCCTCGTGGAAGAGCAGCTCAGGGCAGAAAATATCACTAGACTTGTTCATTCAGACACGGAGGTTTTGTCAAGGCTCGGCGTGTTTTGTGAAAATCGGGACTCCATTGCGGTCACATCATTGCAACTCATAGCAGACTTGGTGTTCGAGGGATGGGCTTAGACGTGATGGTTACGGCATGAGTTGACCGGGTCCGCACGATTCGGGGAAAGCGTGGGTGAGAGAGCCTTCAACACCAATGACATAGAGAGCAGAGTGTTCAACTGCCACTGATTGAACCCCCATGCCAACGCAGACTCCGCCAACCTGACATAGGTGTCCGATGCCACAATTTTAGTCTCTCTACTTAGGCTCCTAGAGGCTTGCAAAATCTGCCTCTCCTCCTGACCGTCGGTCACAGTCACCCAGCGACTGCGCTCCCCATCCCATGACCCGCTTGTATGACCAGCAACGACCAACCGGCCTCGTTCGAACTCACGAAGGCCAGTCCCAGCAGTGACTCGACCAATAATCCCATCTACACTCCTCCGGACTCGGAAGCAAACTTTCCCAAACCATTTCCTTCAGATCCGTCAAAACGGCGAACCTCACCGAGTCCCCTCCGCCTACCGAAAGGCCAGGACGGCGGTACCGAGCCCGACCCTGGGTCGTCAGCGACCGACGTAAAAGACTCGTCGCTGAAGCTCGGTGACACACGCGGGTACCCAAGTGGTGGAGACTCGGAAAGCGAAGAGGAGGACAATATGTCAAGCACAAGACCGCCAATGCATCGGCCAACCGACGGTCGATCGGAACAGCCGTTGTTGAAAGACGAGAGAGGTCGTCCATCGTATGAGACTCCCGGGAGTATTCGTCCTGCCTTTGGTGCTCGTCGCTCAACGTTCCGTTCCAGAAGCCCAGAATACGTCGATCCCAATTCAACCAAGAAGAGATACACTTACGCCGCCTTCTTCCTCCTGATATCCCTCGTTTCCTTTGTCGTCCAAACCGAAACCGCTGTCTACATCCAACACGAACTTGGTTGGAAAAAAGCCTATTGCATGCTTTGGCTTACGCATGGTTCTTGGTCCCTTCTCTGGCCGACCCAGCTCCTCATTCTACGCATCCAAAAACGCAAGCTCTCATGGAGAGCCTTCTGGCGACGGCATTGCTATATCCTCCGTACCACCGCCCAAATGGTCCGCACCCAAGAACTTCACCTTACCTCCGCCACCTCCCACAAATCTCCGGTTCCCTACATGCTTCGCACAACCGCCTTCGTTACCTCCGCCCTCACCATTGCCGGCGGGTCCTGGTACGTTGCCGTTGATATGACCTCCGCGTCCGATCTAACCGCAATCTACAATTGCTCTGCCTTCTTCGCATACGTCTTCTCCATACTCCTCCTGAATGATAAATTCCGCCTCGACAAAGTCTTCTCTGTTGGCCTCGCTATAGTCGGCGTCTTAGTCGTAGCATACGGGGACAAAGAATCAAAACATCCGGGCCATTCCGGCGGCGCCGTCGATCCCACAAAACCCAAGCCCGAAGAACCCCAAAACCGAGCCCTCGGCAACCTCGTCATAGGCGTCGGCTCCGTCCTATACGGCCTCTACGAGGTCCTCTACAAGCGCTTCGCCTGCCCTCCCGAAGGCACCTCCCCCGGCCGCGGCATGATCTTCGCCAACACCTTCGGCTCCATGATCGGCCTCTTCACCTTCACCGTCCTGTGGATCCCGCTCCCCTTCCTCCACTACACCGGCATCGAACCCTTCGAGCTCCCGCGTGGCAAAGCCGCCGGCCTCCTTGCCATTTCCACCCTTTCTAACGCTACCTTCTCCGGCTCCTTCCTCGTCCTCATGTCCCTGACAAGTCCCGTGCTGAGCAGCGTGGCGGCCCTCCTGACGATTTTCCTAGTCGCGATCACAGATTGGTTTGTCACCGGGAAGAAGCTTTCTGCGGCGGCGATCGGAGGCGGGACGCTGATCATTGTCGCGTTCTTGCTGCTGAGTTGGGCGACGTGGAGGGAGATGGAGGAGGAAAGGAGGAAGCGGGTGGCTGAGGAGGGCTTGGATAGCAGTGATGAGGATTGAGCGGGGGAGAGGAGAGCTGGGAATTCTATATTGAAAACTCGCCTTGGCCACTTTATTCTAATTGCCCGGAAGAAAGGGATGCTGTCTAGATATAGAACTCTAACACGGAGTTAACAGAGTACGGAACATAGGTCAGTCAAGAGGCGGCCAAACGGACAGGGAGCTCTAAGCATCAGACTTGAGGGCCATGACGGATGGAAATGGAACGCGACGGGTTTGGCGTAGATTATAGACGGGAACACCGCATCAAACGAAGGAGGCTATCGAATCGCTGTCTAGTTAGAAGCAGATAGATCGGTTGGTCATCTCGGTGCTCGGCATTGGCACGGCGCTGTGGGAGTTTGGATATTGGTATCTGTACGCATAGTCACGGCGCTCTATCATGAAATCAAAGACCGTTCTTTTACTTTTTGAAATCTTTTGGTCTTCACCAGACGGTCTACCAGGCGCTCCTTCGTGACGCCATATCAACAGAGGTGAAAAATATCATCTAGGGCCCAGCTTAGACATCACCCTCGGCCCCTGCTCCGCCCACTCCTGCTTCGAGATCCACATATCCTCCTTATCAGCCATGATGTTGGCCAGGACCGCGCCGCCCAGGAAAACCATATGCCGCCTCCGCGGCGGGTCTTCGATGCGGACCTTGAATTTCTGTACACGGGGCGGGTCGTGTTAGTATCGAGATTTGGACCTTCGTTGTCCCGCTGACGATCGTCAAGGCAGGAGGAATGGGGGAGGGGGGACTTACATTTAGTCTCTCCGGATCCCCGCCGAGGACCTTTGTCAACCACAGCTGCTTCAGCTCCTTCTCCAGCCGGCTCGGGAGCCCGGGGTACATGCTGCTGCCTCCGCTCAGGACGATGGCCTTGTACAGGCTGGATCGCACATCCACGTCTGCTGCTTGGATCGTGTTGAATAGGAACTCCGCGATCCCCGGTTGCTCTACGTCGACGAGGTGCGGCTGGAAGAGACATTCGGGGGCCTCGAAGCGTTCGCTTCCAACGCGGACGACGCGGCCGTCGGGTAGGGTGTACGATTCGACAAGGACTGTGGTGTCTTCGGAGAGGCGCTGGTCGAGGGAAAGGTCGTAGGAAACGTAACATAGTTTTTCCTTGATCTGGCGGACGGTTTCGAAGTCTGCAGTTCGATTCAGAGCGTAGCCTCGGCGGAGGAGGAGGGCGATTAGATTTCGGGTTACGTCTCGGCCAGCAACGTCTAACCGCCGGGTAAGGTGGTTTAGCACTGTGCTTTCATACACGGGAACGATGTGCGTGACCCCGTCGCCGGAGTCGACAACTACACCTGAGGAGAGACCTTGTGCGTATAACGCAAGGACGGCCTGGATAGCTACGTAGACGCCTTGGAAGTCGTAGCGCTCAAACATTACTTCGCACATTCTCTCGCGGTTCTTGAGCGGGTTCATGGGTGGTTCTGTGAGGAGGATCTTGCGGCCGGAAGGGTTGATACGAAGCTTTTCGCCAAAGGTGAAGTCCCAGAGGTGGAGCATGTCGTCCCATTTCTTGATGATGCCATTTTCCATCTACAGTACAGCCGGTGTGTGAGCGCGGTTTTAAACAACTTAAAGGGGAGATCCAGGTAGTCATGGAGTTTATGGAAAACGTACAGGATAGCTGATTTGTAACATTGATCTTGCTGCTGCTGCCTCATCTCCACACATTATATCTTTGACCACTATGTCTCCTGCACGCTCCTCTGATCGTAGAATTGGCCGCCCGACAATGGAGGGGTATTGATGTTCGGGGAAATTCTTGAGAAGGATTAGATGAAATGCAACGCTCTCTAATGCTTTGATTCAACGGTACCTGTGCGGCATAGCCGACCTTGAGGAAACCCGTGCCCCCATCGAGCACTGGGCAGTAATGGTCAGCTAATTGTCGAGCGATTGTGGGCGTTCTTCCTACCGATGGGAGCTTCCGCCATGCTTTCCGACACTCCTGTACGGCACCGGGAGGTTCAAGTCATCGCACCTCTAGGAAAACGTCATGGAAAGTGCAGAGATCTTCAATCGTGGAATTTGGTTGCTGGCGACTCAGTGTCAGCCTACCGCTGCGGCTCGCACGTCAGAGAGTCCAGTGCGGAAATGCGGGAGAGCGTTTGGCCCGCACAAGGCGAGGGAAGTCGAAACCTGTTTCAGCCTTGCCACGATCTTGAGCCGAAGGACTCAACATTAGAAGACTTAATCTTGCAATCGGAATCCCGGAATGTAACGTCATGAGCGTTGAGTTTTCTTGTGTCACTCATTAGCTTTCGCTGCTATAATCGTTGCGATGGTGAACCAAAATCACTATTTATGAGATATTTTCCATGTTTCTACAGTCGTTTAATACATGTCAGTTGGCAGGAAACATCATTTTCTCAATGTCGCGCATTATCCGGCCTTAGACTTTGTCGCTCCAGTTTGCATTTCTCCCGTTCAGTTTGAGTCTTCTTCGCCCTCTTATCCAGTTTCGTCTTGCCACTAAAGTCTTAAATCACCCCTGATACTTCAGAGAATTGCCGTTGACATCTCACTTCTCCTTTTCCCCCTTTTCCCAAGACTGTTAACATTCAAAATCCAGCCCTCGCCCATCCGACCAAGTTGCTCACTCCAGCTACAACGCCGTCCACAATCTTCACCTTCTCCCCCTTTGCCTTTCCCAGCTCTTCAATGCTTGCCTCCCTCACCGCGCCGTCCAAGCCCACCATTCCCGCACACCCCAAACAGATTGCCCCTACATCCCCCTTCCTCAGCAATCTTTTAGTAGCCTCCTTCATCTTCCCTCTCACCTCCTCCGCGGGCAACTCGTGCAGCTGGTCCGCGTTCAAGCCCGTCGTCTCACAGCCAAGGAACCGTTTTGAACTCGACGCGCCGAGAAACTCTGCCATCGCCTCTGCAAGTGCTGTTTCCCACACTTTCCCGGTACTGACGATTCCGAACCCTTCGTTGGCATCTTGCAGTTGTGACAGTAGGCCCAGACTCGTTAGCACGCTCGCTTCGAAGATGCCCGTCACGGATTTCTTTCCTTCGACGGCTGTCTGCAGTTCACCAACGAGAGGATGTCGCGAGTAGCAGGCGACAAGGAAGGCATCGTGAGAAGAGAGAAGGGGAAGCAGGTGTGGGAGGCAGAGTTTGGCAGAATCGGCGGCGTCGGTGGGAGAGTTTATGCTAGGAATTCCGGGCTGGGGGCAAGTAAAATACGTGGGTTGGAGCTGTGCTCATATTAGTCGGCGAGATTGAACTTCTCGGGATTTAGAAATTTAAAGAGCAAATAGTGGTTAGGAGAACGACAGTGGATAGAGGTGATGGTGTAGCTGGGGGGTGAAATCAAAGACAGGAGTAATTAGAGAGGGATAGATAATGGACGAGGATTCCAGGTAGATCAATCGGACGATTGTCTTTGATGGACCACGCAGGGCTCAAAAGAAGAAAATATTCTCGTACGATAAGGAGATCTTCATGACTCTAACGGACCTCTACAGAACTTCTCGTCGATTGAAACCTGGTGAGGCCTGGGACTCAGAGATCGATGGCGTTCGACGCAAGAATTTCTCGTCCTCTGAGTCGTTATCGATCCTTCATGAAAACCCCTAACTTCAGACCTGAGGACGACATAGCTTAGGAAGGAAACGACCAGGAGGAGGGACTAGCACAAATGCAATCAAACAAGTATCACGCAGACTGAGGCGCGTGAAGAATCAAGTTATAGCAGAAAAGATTGAACCACAATGGGAATGGCTTACGTCTGAGATATTCAAAGATTCAACAACTGGTTTCAGCGCCGCAGTCATCGCCACACTGGTATTCGGATTGATAATTAGAAGCCGTATCGGGCTTTTTTCTGTTGTCTGCATGGCGAGGAAACTGACCGAGGAAACAGGAGCAAGTTCTCAGGGAGGAAACCTTACGTGGTGGGTTCTTAACGTAACGATTCCTGTATTTTCATGCAGCGGTTGAAAATTTTGGCGCGAAGAGATTGTTGATGAGAACATGAACGATATTAAACAGTGCGGGGAAGATGCGTCGTTAGATAACTTTACCCCAGGAAGTAATAATCCAGTACAATTGCAACTGAGAATCAGAAAATTTACTCATTACGTTGAAGATGAAAGAGAATTAAGGTGTTCATTTTTGATTGAATAGACATTAGCTGCTAGCAGTAACTAGAAGTATGGATCCGGAGCTATGTGCAAGAAATGTCTGCAAGCCAAAGGGCAGAGCAGAATCGTCTTGAAATACAAACAGTGAAGGAAAAGCGAAAGAATGCTCGCTAAAAGGGGTATCGTTAGGAGGCAAAGCTAGATCATCCATACAGCCACACCGCTATGCATAGAACCAGGCAATGCAAGCATGCCTAAGAATAAAAACCAACAGAAACCAAAGATTTCGTCATATTTGCCCACCGGGTAGCGGTACACCGGGCATCATCATCAGCTTAGTCGTCCTCCGCTCAGGAAATCGGTTTCTGCCGCTCATAGTTCTCCCAGGATTTCCGTTACCCAAGCCAACAGCGAGGAATTGTGCCCCTCCAGGTGGCCTGCCTCGTGGCTTCCCATTGCCAGATGACATTGTATTCTCCAGACTGGGTCCGCGTTTATGACCACCCGTAGTTGCCTTGAAAGCATCACGCTCGCAGTATGGTTTCCCCATGAGCTCGTAATAGTCTTCATTGAGTCGCACGCGGCAAGTTGCACATCTGAAGCAGTCAGGATGGAACTTTTCTTGACCTCGAGATTGTACGACAGTAGTCTCTAAGAAAGAGCCTTCGATGCCGTTTCCGCAGGATGCGCACAGTGACCCATTCAACGCATGATAATGTTGACCGCAATATGGATTGTTATCCAAAACATAAAAGTCCGTGGTACGGAATGGCTCGGCGCATGTCTTACAGACGAAACATCCTTTGTGGTAGCGCCCAGTAAGACGGCCGTCTGCTGAGGATACCGATTTTCCGGTAATCGGAAGAGAACAAGCGCGGCAGGGGCCCTTGTTAATCGATATCGTTCCGTTTCGACGTGATCGGCTCGAAGTCGACGAAGACGAGATCACGGACGCTGAGGGTGGTGGATAGGTCGGGTTATTAGAATAGAGACGAGGTATTGGTGAAAGGCGTCCTTGTTGCATCAAAGGGTCGGTAGGAGAATCAGGTGGACCGTACTTGGATACGGTAGGTCGAAGAGGCGCCGGAATATCGGTGTCGAGAGCATTCCGATCTCGGGTTCCGGCACGCTTGTGAAATGGTGAGATAGGTGGAGGAGGGCTATTGGTGGTTCGTGAGCTGGTAGTCTGGGCCGCTGACAGAGTTGAGACATGAGAAGAACCAGAATCCGATGGAGTGTGGTAGGGATTTCCAATATCGAGATCAGCGGCAAAATCAGGCATTGGGGGCGGCGCCTCGGGGCGCGAACCAGTAGGTCCTCGTTTGCGACTACTATTACGCGGTGGAAAAAAGTCGTTGGCGGGTTGAGGGTTCCGTGTGTCATTGCGACCTCTGCTTAGTAAGAAGTCGAAGCGTGGATTCGTCTCGCTTGATGGAGAAGTCTCAAGCCTTCGATCATCGAGCAGCAGCTTGCCACGAGGAGATGGCGATCTCGACTGTCTCGGCGCTGGCTCAGACGGCCGACGACCAATGCCGGAATCACGGTTCTCATTATGGCGCGGAAATGTCTGTGACCTTGTTGGAGACGCCAAAGGCCCAACTTTTGGCCTCATAGGTAGGGACCTATCGTTCGTGATCGGTTCGGGCTGTCGAGACGACTGTGCTGTTTTCGTGTCTGGTAAACTTTGGGGGAGGAAGAGCTCCGAATCCTGTGCGCGAATGTTGGACACAGGTGGCTTTGCTTGATTAAATGGCTCGAACTTGTATGGATTATAGGGTTTGCTCGACATGTTTCCAAGGCCACCGTAACCTCCTTGAGGTCTACTTGGCTTAGGAGGGCTTCCATCAAGGCCACTCATGCTAGATGATTGAACGGGTAGATTTGGGACTGGCGGCCGATCTCCAAAAGTAGGCCGTGGGCCACCACTCAAGCTGGCAAGAGATGGCCGTCGCCGATTGCTGTTCGCTGTTGAAGGTCGAGGAATATCTCTGGCACTGAAGATGCTTCCGGAGCGACTCCTTGCACTAGTAACAGACCGACCTCGCGAATGACCCTTAGGGCCTAGATTGTACGGCTCCGCATGCTCCCTCACGTACTCGTTATCGAAAGGGGATTCAGTGCGATGCGTTTCCTGCACTGGCGTGCCTGATCGCGGAGTACCGGCTCGAGATGTGGGAAAAGGTGGAAATGCGCAATCAAGATTAGAAAATTCAGGTGAGGGAGGAGCTCGAGGTGACGGTGCCGTCATACTGCGAGGGGGAAGCCTTCGCCCAGACGAGGGCGTATTTGGTGATGCTCCGTAAGAGCTGGGGCCGCTACTCACAGGTGTGAGCTCGTTAGGCCGTAGAAATGGACGATCTGCAATGGTTTAGCATCGAAATATCGCGATTGTCTCAGGGAGCGTACTGGCTGCAGAAGGGTCGATTCGTGGAGGCGCCTGACGTCCCCCCTTTAGAAAAGTGGTTTGCGAACCAAAGCCCATATCGACTATGCGTTCTGGCCGCCTTGGTTGGGCAAACCCGTCAATCCTAGGAGGTGCTGCACGGTTCACGTAAGTTCCATGTTCTTCTAGAGAGCATAATACGTACGCTTGGAGTATGTTCCAGTTGAGCAGACATGATCTCCCATTGTTGAGATTTCGATGTCAGCGCCGCAGCTAGAACATTTGATCGTCGGCAGGAAGGTTGACATGGCCGACCTTCCTGCCATGATTAGACTTTGTGTCTCTTTCTGCGAATGACACAGTCTTCAAAGGCTCGATCCTCCGGATTTCTTGATAAGTCAAGTTTGGCGCTTCCGCTCAGACAGGCGAGCTGTTGGTAGGTTACGCCGGTGGGGGAGGAACGATTGAAGGTGTTTTGATTAAACGCGCAGTATGAAGAGCGGTGAATTGACGATATGCCTCTGGGGATCCTCAGTGGCCGGGGTGGGAAATGAAGCTTCCCTAACCCTAGAGAGGACAAGTGGGCTGGTTGAAGACGCTTGCGAGTCTCGGATATGATGATGATGATGATCAAAGCCAAGCTCACGAGGGTGGAAGCCGAGCATAGACTGACATCTGCATAGGAATGCGAGCCATCAACTTTGTCATGGTTTCACAGACAACCATGGGAGGGCACAGCAGGTAGCGAGGGAAACAAGGCATGCTTGGTGTGCTCGAGCCATGAACACAAGAGTTTCCTCGTGGTAAACATGGCTCGACACCTGGAGCTTGAGCAGTTTCTGAGCTCCCTCGCGCGACAGGGCCTGAAACAGATCGAGTGAGGACGTGCACTCAGGGGAAGGAAGCGGCGGTATGCAAGGCATTCACACAATTGGGAGACTAGCGGGTAGTGCACCCCGAAGAGGAAGCGCCGCGGCTGTCAAACGTCACAGTCTAACCGGGGAGAGGCTCGTGAGATTGAGTTCGACGAAAATCGGTGGAAAGGGGCCAATTGCAGGCGGAGGAGGTGGTGAGGTGGTGGTGGTTGGTGTGGGTTCTGGAAAGGTTGCGCCGTGATGCTGGCTTGGCCGCCTTGCAGCACTCTGGGGCGAGAGCGGGCGGTTGACATTGGCTGGCCTGACAGCCGCCAGGGACCGCCACCACTCTCCCGGTCCTCTGCAACCCCAATTGTCACAGAGCAGCCTCTTCGACGTATATTGCCGGCCACCAGAAATGCTATCCGCGAAGGAAGACTTGCTACTGACGCTCATGCTAGCCCGAAGTGGGACTGCATCGCTATCGACACGGGCACAAGTTCAGCCTTTTCAATCCACCACCATCTCGCCGCCAAGCAAAACGATGCTCGCGCTGGCCGAACGGTGAGCGGAGCCTTGATCGGCGACCTAGCGGGAATTGCTCTCCACTACCAAGGACCCCAGCATAGGGCGGTGAAAAGGGGCACGTTGCATTTGCCGCTTCGTTCCTGGCTGCTTGAGGGTTGATTCTTGAAGCTCGTTATTCTTCTACAGCTGCTAAGCTCAGACAACAGAAATGTTTTGTGCTGACAGAGACTGGATATTAGAAGTCATGGCGCATCCAATTATTATGAAGGCGCGCACCAATGCTAACTATCAGATGCGCCACGACTTCTAATATCCAGCCTCAGGTGGCATCTCTTGGCACTGTCAGACAATCAAAGCCCCCGCTACTCATTGTGTCCTCTGTGACTCTGTCTGCACTGATCGAACGCTTGCCGCTCTAAAACGCAAGGACAGTACAAAGCAGCACCACCTGACGCTAGACGGGGTAAGTAGAAGTGGGTGGGCATGGCGCCGCAACAACGACAGGTTGGCGAAAGCTATGCTGGTAGATACCTCGTGGTGAAATCCTCAATCTTCCACCTACCACTTATCCTCTAAGTGCAGGGAGGCTCCATGGGATACGGCCTGCTCCCCATGAAGTCAATCACTTGACGAGATCCAGCCTCCCACCGCGAGGAAACGTTCCAAAGAAATTCAAGAATTTCATCTGATCCTGAGTCACCGAGGGAGCAAGCTTAACACCTTTACACTCGCGGAAGAAGTAAGCCGCGGTAAGTCGTACTTCCATCATCGCGAAGTGAATCCCCAAGCAAACCCTCGATCCAGGTCCGAATGGATTATATACGATTTTAGCATCACTAGATATTCCTACATCGGACATCCATCGCTCAGGCCGGAAGCTATGAAATAGACTTAGTCATGTCAAGTTGTTCATGAGCATACGCGTAGGCCACAACTTACTCGAGTGCATCATCAAAAAATTCTTTGCTTCGATACAGTGTGTATCCCTGAGCGCTGATGGTCGTTCCCTCTGGGATCTCAAAGCTATCAATCACAGCTCCGCCTTGAGGTGGCACGCGTGGAAAGCCGCCCTGTGTAGCTCCGTACAACCGATTCGATTCTTTGATTGTTGCGTTCAAGAGCGGCAGTTTCTCGACGTCCTCGTCACTAAAATTTGTATTCAGCGTGGCGACCTCCTCTTCGATTGCCTCTCTTAGCTCTGGCCGCGATACTACGGCCCAGATGAGGTAAGTCAATGTCACAGCAGTCGTGTCGGTTCCTGCCACGGTAAAATTGCCGGCTTCATAGCGGATGTCTGTATCGGATAGACTTTCATTCCCCTCTTCAGCTTTCTCAATCATTGATCCAAAAATGTTTTTACTTCCTTGCTGCTTCGTGTTCTTGCTGTTTTCCACAGCTACTGTAGCATAATCGATCACAAAATCCCACCCGCGAAAGCCGACCCGGAGAGCTTTCAATGGGATTCTTTTACCAAGCGGGAGGATCCAGGGAAGTTCTGATCCAAGCGCTGAGAATCTTAGGTAGAGCTCGAGCACCCGCATGAACTCGTTAGTCTAGGGGAATTTTTATCAGACGCGGCATTTGTTTTGACCTAAAGGAAGGGCCGGTATATTACCTCTCCTGTTTGCACGAGATTCCAGGACTCTCCAAACATCAACTTGGCGGTCCCATCGTTGGCCATCAGTCGGAACCACTTCATTACATTACAGACTCCGTGTTGATCCAGAACCCCTCGAATTTGTTCCACAACGGCTCGTGAATTGCTCCGAACCTCTGGTTCCCAATCGGACCTTAATTGCGTCTTGCTGAACGCTCGAGCGAACCACCGACGCCGCCTACTATGCTCCTCCAGGTTAGACATTGTGAACATCGAGGGCCTGCGGTGTCCCGAGAACCGCTGGTACCATTCATGCTTTTGAAACTTGGAGGTCGTTCCGTAGATCTGCTTGTACGCGGTGGCGCTGGTCACCGACACTTCTCGAGGAGCCACACGTACCACTTTGCCATACTTCTTGTGCAGGTGGTCGATCAAGTAAATCCTTTCCCCACGGATCGTGAAGAATTTCAGCGGCCAATGGGTCCATTTCGCCCACCATGGTCCCGGGATCTTATTTAATGGCGAACGGACAAGACCGTGGACAAACTGCAATTAATGTGAGTGTTCGATCTCTCAGCATGGGAGAGGCTGCATCATCTCACGCTCAGTCCATAATATGATACAGCGACCAAAGCCAAGAGGAGAAGCCACAATCCATCCATCTGTATGCCCGTTCTATGACGTTGACGAGAGTCCAAACTCACAGATAATGGTCGTCTGCTTAGATGATTCGGGTGAGACTATTGGCTATCAGACAGCGAAGAAAGGTACCTTCAAACCCTTGCGTCCTCATTACATATACTACCAGATGTCATGGAAGCCTCTAAGAGCCTTGTATGACGGTGCTCGCTGATGGCTATGCATGCTCGATTCCGAGATGAGGTCCGGGTCAGCTGGTTGTGCGATTGCTTTCCGGTCAAAGCCGAGGCAGCATTGGCATCTAGCAACAAGGATCATGCCACCGTCTCCTTTCCTTGGTCGATATGGTCTGCACGCGGCTACTTTTGGTCCCACGACGTACTTGCATTCTTAATTTGCGGCCTTGAGATCCAATCGATGAAGGAGGCCGATTACTGTATGATCACAGTTCGGACAACAACCTCACCGATAAGCTCGTTGACGTCACCGATGTGATCAAGAGATTTAACTACGTGTGACCATCAAGCACCGTGTTTCGACATCAGGCTGCCACAGAGCTACTGCAGGTGCAGTCCATCATGCCTCCCGCAGCGAATGATGAGTAGATTTCGCGTTTGGTTTTGGCCTCCGTGGCCACGATATCGTATCACCGGAAATATTATGCAATCGGCTTTCACCCTTTTCCGAATTTCCGTTACAGATTTCATTGGTATTATTCGCCATTCAGATCCACAAATGTTCATATCGGACTCGTTTGTTTGCTTTGCGGATTGCTCCTAGTCATTGGAAATGGAGTAAAAAATTACAGTACAGGGAAGGAGAGGGAAGCTAGGATATGACCAGGAAGGAGCTGCAATAGCAGTTGAAAACCCGAGACTTACAAAGATATGGTGGACTTCACATACCTGACTTTATCGAACTTACTTATACCACTGTGTTCATCAAAGGAGCTTTACGGTCCTCCTTCTATGAAGGAAAAAGAGAGAACGAAAGGTATTGAAAGAGAGAAAAGGATAGAAGCAGCCCACCTCGCTCTGCTCATGTCATGATGGCTCCTACATCATCCCCACTCAACGTGGCCGTTATTGGTGGAGGCATCGCTGGGCTTGCCGTCGCCACGATACTCCAGAAACAGCACCATGTGACTGTCTATGAAGCCTGTCCGCCCGACACTCCCGAGACCAGCGCGGCCGTCGGATTAGGACCCAACGGCTCTAGAATGGCCCGGGCCTTGGGGATGGACCGCGAGGAGCTCCGGGGGGTCGTTTCTAGCGGTGTCAGGAACTTTGATCAAACCGGCAACTTGATGCAGGAAATGCGGACAGATTATGCCAGGGATTTCGGTGCGGAGTGGTGGCTTTGTCACCGACATGACCTCCAAGCGGCGCTGCGAGAGCGGGCGACGAAGAAAAAGGAGCTTGTGGGGGCGGAAGGGGGCTCCTCAAAGGTTTTGTATGGAGCAAGAGCGACAGAAGTCGATATTGAGGCTGGCATTGTAGGTTTTGCTGACGGAACGAAGGTACATGCAGATTTAATAGTCGGTGAGCTCGTCTCACATTATTTTCTTCGGTCTAACTTGATAACTGCGTGTACTCCTTCACAAGGCTGACATCTCACCTAATGATAGGAGCTGACGGAATACATTCTGTAATCCGTTCAGCAGTGGCCGGCGCCGATCATCCAGCGCCTGTTCCAGTGAACCTATCCTTGTACCGCTTCACCTGTTCCCGCAAAGAGATCGAGGCCATGTTTGATCCCGTGCCGGACATATTCGACTACGCCCAGGGGGCGTTCTTGTCGTTGATCGTAGCCTCTGACGGCTCAAACCGCCATGCGATTATGTACCCGTGTCGGAACGGTGAGATCATCAATTTCGGGTGTGCTGTGCCAGATTCAATGTTGCAAGAGACCTCAATTGAATCATGGACTTCCGTCGGAAACGTGAAGGAAGTGTTGTCGTATTTTGACGACTTCCCGTGGTGGCTCAAGCGGATCCTTAGGTGAGCAGCAGAGGCGCGTCCCAAATGTCAATTGATTCCTAGGAATCTGATACGTCATTCTGAACCATCTCGACTACTCACGCTCACCAAGCTAATTTCCGTGCAGCAAATTAGGAACCATCAAACTCTACCAGCTGCGAGATCAAGAACCCCTCCCACGATACGTCAAAAACCGGACCGTGCTAGTCGGCGATGCTGCCCACCCAATGACGCCTTATCAAGGCCAAGGTGCAACCCAGGCGCTCGAGGACGCGGAGGCGCTCAGCCTCCTTCTCCAGCCGGGGTTGTCGAAGGAGTCTCTACCGCAGATTCTGCGGCAGTGGGAATCGGTGCGGTGGCCCCGCGCGTCCCAGATCCAGCGCGACTCGCGCATCGCTGCAGACAAGGTGTCGCCAGATATCTTGAAGGAGCGGATGAGCTTTGCTTGGAGATACTACGGCATTGTGGCGGCTTTGGAGGAGAAAAGAAATACGCCTGGCGAAGATGGTGAAGTACCCCCCTAAGGCGGTACCGAAACTACCATTTAAAGACGTAAAGATGCAAATCAGAATTACTTGCATGATATTTCGTACTTCCATGATGGTTTTTCAAGTCGGGCAGGAAGAGGATTGACGTTCCCCGCAGACATTCGTGTAGGAGGCGATGAATCGAAATGATTCATGTCATGTATCCTATTTGAAGAGGCTTTGAATGTCAATTGCCATTACAAGTATCTTTTGAGCCGAACAGCTTCTCTTAAAGGTCAGCCTTGACGCCTTCGTGGAGCAAATCATTCACCACACGTTTGAACTATCGGCTCTCGCATTAGATATATATAATCGAGATGTAGAAAACGTGGGTGCGGGAGGCGACCTGTCCACACTTGTCCACACGGCTTTAGTGTCCAAAAGCGGATCCCAGTAGCAGTCAAGAAGGAAGCAGGTCGTTCCGATACATCCCTCGTTTGCTGAAAAGATTTGATGCAAAATTGTCTCGTCTTTTTTACTTGGTCGGTGCACCGCGAGCCAGGGTGCGGCGGAAATCATCCTAACAAACCGACCTCGAAGCAAGAGTCCCTTTTCCACTCAATATCTGCTGGTAGAAAGCTAATACCAGAACCTAATTGCACATCCAGGCGGCGAGTGGTGCATGGGCAGTCGTTGCCGTAGCTAGTCGAAGTTGCAGGAACCATCATCCAGAATTCACAGCGACGGCGGATGAAGAAACGCTGAGTATGATTGGATCGAGTTGGCCGAATCGGCGACATGAGACCCTCGGCAGACAAATGTAAGACCCCTCGACAGGCCGGACGGATGTCGAGTAGGGAACCTGGTCTTTGCAAGGATCTCTCCTTCAAAAGGGAGAGGTAATGATGCCATGAGCGGGAGAAGAAAGTCAATTTGAAACCGGGCAAGACGCCAAGCTTCTCCGTCTCCTGGCTCCGGATCTCGGATCTCGGAAAACATGGAGCAATGATATATCGGTTGATGAATTCCGAAAGCCAACATTTTTCGATAGCGGATTAGAAATCAGCTGCTTGTCCGCAGCCATTGCTTCTAACTGTCATTATTACATTGGGGGAAATCCATTGAAAAGATGGATACAATCACGTGTCCAGGTAGATTCGAGACAAAACGATGGACAGAAATTTATAGAGGCGGTCGAACCGTTTATGATATGGTAACAACCTGACAACAGGTTAATATTTTGAAAGAACTGTCCTGCACCACCATGGCTCTTGGTGGATTTGTGTTGCGCGACGTGAGGATCTTTACTGGCGAGCACACCATCAGTTGTGGGTATGTGCGAGTCGACGACGGCAAAATTACGTCGGTAAGGGAGGGCGTTCCGCGAGACGACGACGATGGCGACAGAGAGGTGACGCAATTTTCCCGCCCCGGTCATACCGTCTTGCCCGGATTCATCGACGCCCACGTGCACGCTTTTCTCGGCGACGAACGATGCATGATCGTATCTTTACAATTCGGCATCACGACAGTGCTCGATATGCACTGCGAGACGGAGTACGTCTACAGGTTGAAAGATTTGGTAGCAACTGAAGCTTCTCGGTCAACACATGCTGATTTCAAAACTGCCGGCCCGGCAGCATCCATCGAAGACGGCTACCCGTTCAAGTTGGTAACGGAGTTCGTCGCTACTGAAGATGCAGTCGCGGCATCCGCCACCTGGCCGAAGCTTAAAGGCCCAGAAGATGCCGAGGCGTATGTTGAGCAGTGTTTCCGCAACAAATCTGATTACATCAAGCTCATGCAGGAGTCTGGTGAGACCTGGGGCTGGGACCTGAAGACACCGACCATAGACCTGCAGAAGAGCATCATTGCCGCAGCACACGGACGGGGGCTGAAGTGCGTTGCACACGCGATGACGGTAGAAGACACGCTGGTCGTGCTCGAAGCCGGCATCGACGGGATGGCCCACACCTTTCTGGACCGACCCATCACTGAAGCTGTGATCGAGGCTTATCAGAAGAACGACACCTGGGTATGTCCCACATTAGCGGCGACGGGGAGCATGACTACCGAAGGCGAGGAAGGTCAGAGAAAATTCGCTGGTGACGAACGGATTCGGCGAATTGTAGGCCAAGAAGAGTGCGACAGGATGTGTGTTTGTATGGCCGCGTGTCAGGGGAGAGGAAAGCAGGAATATGCGATCGATAGCGTGAAAGAGCTGAGGAAGGCAGGGATCGATGTTGTTTGGTAAGTCGACCTGTTTGCGCCATTGTGGAAAAGTATTCCTCCCGAGACTAAACAAATAATTAGCGGGAGTGATTCAGTGGGGCCTGGAAAGCCAGGTGTGGGATGGGGTATCTCCTACCATCAAGAACTCGAGCTTTTCGTAAGCCGTGTGGGTATGAGCCCGGAAGAAGCCTTGAAGTCTGCAACAAGTATACCAGCAAAACGGTTCGGATTTCAAGATCGTGGATTGCTAAGCCCAGGCCTAGAGGCGGACATGGTTATCGTTGAAGGTAATCCGCTAGAGAATATTGGCGATGCATTGAATTTGAAGGGTGTCTGGAGATCTGGCCAGCTATGCCGTACTTACGAAAGTAATTTCGATTGAAGGATAATATCCTACATTTGTAGTAGTCATGAGGACTTGTCGTAAGTGGAACAGGACATGGGTTATCTGTCCCGGGTCTAACGCCTCTTTTGAACAAGAGAAATCACATCATACGGATACATTTGATTCTCCGAACCTTCCCCTTCGACCTTCATCCAAGTACCCCTTTTTGCGGCTTTGCCCTTATTGTAAGTTGGAGCTGGTAAGTCCGAAGTCTTCTAGAATCACCATGGGATCGGCCGGTTCAAAGACTCCAAGACTTTCGGCCGGGAAGAGATACTCCCAAGCCTGGTTGTCCAGGATCTGCTCTGTTTCAAATAAAGATCCTCTGAGGTCGCTGATTGATGCGTCATACACCGTGTGCAGCGTTTCGGCCCGCCCGACATGCGATTGGTTGGAGCCGCCACCCTCTACTGAGGGATGACAAAGATTGAGCAGCTCCTTTAAATATTGCACCATTGTCGTCATCAAGGGACTGTGATCCTCCAAGATGGAAGCTCTACCCGCCACGTCAGAAAGAGTCTGGTAGGCTTCGATATCCGAAGTTTTCACTACATGACAAAACAAGATGAAGAAAGGGTACAATGGGAAGATTGTAAGGGCACTAGGTTAGATCAGTCGGTTCCATGAGAGGCGGTGGGAAGCGTGGCTCACATGGAGATGTTTATTTTGAGCGGTTCTTGTTCGCAACAGCCAGATACATACTCCAAGCAGCTTGACAGGGACTTGAGAGATTGCGTGGCATAACTATGTACTTTCTGCTGCAGACCAGAATCATGAGATAGCTGAGGATGTATCTGCAAGATTGACGTTGTGGTCGCAAAAAAGGCAAACTCAACACCTTTCCATTCTCCGGATAGACCAGGATCATTCACATGCTTGGGTTGAGATTGAAACTTCTCAAGGTTAGCACCCCAATACCAAGTCTATGAAAAATTTGAGAGGTGACCTGCCTCGCGCATTTTCTTTTCGACCTTTCTCATCATCCGGAAGAGCATCTGAACCTTACTAATACGTGTTACTCTGTCGGAAGTGGTCTTGATCTCGCGGCCTAGGATCTCTTGAATGTGTGCTAGCTCGAGATTAATGTTGATCATCGCAGTGAAAGGTCGGTCTTGCTCAATAGGTGCGAGGACATCGACATTGACGTTGATATCTGGTAAAGACGGCGCTCGATTCATACTTACACACAGAGCTTTGTCAAGAATATAGCAGAGGCATAGACAATAACGAACTTCTTGAGCTTCGTCGCCACCTTTACGTGAAAGGGCATTGGCAAAGAACTTCCCTCCCAAAGACGCACAAGTTCGTGAGGCTGCGGCCACCAGGTGCCAACATTCTTCGAGATTGCCGGTCAAAAGCATGAAGATAGCCTGAGTCAAGTGTCAATCTAAGGCAGATCAAATCAAGGCTCAGACCAAATCGAGGCAGACTCACTCCAGCGAGGAGCGCCTGTAACAGGGAGAAACTTGATAGATCCAATACGCTTATCTGTCGCAGAGCTACAGAGATATTCTGCGCGTAGACCCTCCTTTTTTCTCTGACGCTCGCTCTCATTTGATCACCAAGGGCTTTTGAGTCAATGGCGATCAAGAAATTCCATGCCACAAAATTGACAACAGCTATATACTGTAGTCTTTGTGGACCAGTGACTGTACCGCCAAGCAGCGCAAGTCCCTCGGTTTCAAAGGTCTTCTTCGAAATAATGGATGCAAGGTCCATGCAAAATGCAACGCAGACATTAGTTCGCGGTGCTTTGATTCAGGTCAGCTCTCAGGCCTGTAAGAGAACAATTTATACAATGGCAAGCATACTGTTCAAGACCCAGAGTAGTGTTTCCAAGCTCGGAAAGGCTCCTTCTGAGGCAAAGTCAGTATTTATTGCCATGGTACAATGGTAGAGGGAGCCAGAGCGCTCTGGCGAGGTCGGAGGATGCAGCAGTGCCGAGCGAAGAATCTCCATGTGACGACTATCTTTGCCACGATTTCGCTTTAATTCGGATTCAATACAGACCCGTGCCTGGCACAAGAAGTAGCTTTCGCAGAGGCTGAGTTCCTCTGAGATCGAGGCAGGCAAAGCTTCAAGACCAGTGGCAAGACGTCGATAGTTGTCGGAGTTACTGTCTGAGCTGAATTCATGGTCATCGACCAGATGCACCGGAGAGCCCCTTATTAAGGGCTCGCAATAAGAATTCTCATCTACTGAAACAGGATCATAGGATGTAATATTTGCATGTTGAGTGTTTGCAGGGACAGAAGAGGCTCCATTTCTTTTCGGCGTCGAGCTATTGCATTGTCATTAGTGCATGGTAGACAAGAAGCTGTGCGTATCTACCGGTCTAATCCTTTGCTAGGTGTTCGCTTGTTTGGTCGCCTTCTTTGACAGTGAGCGGAGGACGATATGCAGTGGTTGCAAGGGTCGGCCCTATCACATTTGATCTCGAGTTCCTGTTAAACCCATAGTAATAAGGTCACTGCCGCGAGCAAACCTTTTTGAATGCACATGAGTCGCACTGCGCAGCGAATTAGCATCAGCGTTCGAACTATGGCGTTCTCATCCACATATTTCCTTACTGCTCGGTTACGAGGTGCGAGATGTTCAAATACCTCAATCTCGTCCATTGCAGGGCTCTATGCTCCCCAAATCTTGTGCCGAATGGATCGAAGAATGCCGATGCCCAAAGATCAAAGAGCACAAGAAGAATGAAATGGACATGTCGGGGGTTTTTCATGAGGATAATGGGAGGGAGTCCATCGGAGCTGGTCCGACAGGTCATTTCCTGAAGTAGCTAGCCTGGAGCGATCAAGGACTTATCTCTGGCATTTCCCGCAGATAAGGTCAATAATCCAAATCATGGTGGTGTCTCAACCCTCTGCATCCGAAAACAGGTGAACCGAGCGCGCAAGACGGGACTTTGGCACGTCAAGACACTATTGATGTGCATAAGTTGGATATAAGATTTACCAGATGTATCGATACCTGATCGTGACCTTTTAGGGTGATGGCTTCCTACAACATCCCAGCGCCAACGGTAATCGGTAACCTTCAGAGAGGATGCAACTTCGCCCACTCGCAATGGAAAAAGATCAGCCAGCTTGTCGAAGTTAGGGCATGATATTGGAGAACATGTGTTGGACAGAGTTCTCATATATTTGTGTAATTGTGTATGCAGGATAGACACATCAGATCTTTGAGCGGCGTAGTACCCAATCCCAAATTGCTATTCCATATATTTTGCCAAGCAGCTGCCCGCACTAGAGCAGTCTCCTGACAAAGTTGGAGAGCAGTCTGCTGTACCAGGTAGAAGTTCTTGATCTTAAATCTGAAAAGTCTATGTTGGATCGTCTGGACTGGTTCTGGCTCTACCATTGTGACGTACTCGTCGCTCAGAATAGAAGCTACTGTACCGGCGCGATCAGCGACAAGTTAAAAACGATAGTCATCTGGAGACCATAGTGTAAGTGATAACGAGGTTTCTCCCGTCAGTACTAAAAGCGAGGAGCTTCCGAGTCGCTAGAAACCAACACCTCCAGCTGACCTGCAATGATGTAAGTCTTCTCCTCATCTTTTCTGCTGCAGACGGTGTTCTCTATAGCTTTGACTCGATTCAAGAGCTTCAGCTACACCACCTACCCCAAAACATTGAGGAGTAGCTTCTTCCTAACCGCCGGAATGGACTTCCAGTTGTGCAACAAAGGGGCAGCATAAGGTAGCATCCCCAATACGTAAACAGAGCACATTAAAGTGAAATCGTGACCAAACACGCTCATACGAATACAAGCCAGTATCTCAACTTCTCTCACGTGACATTTTCGACTAGCTTCTTATGCATGATGTGACGTAGGAGCTTGGTGCGCATACGCTTCTTATGTGTACCCTTTATGCAATGGCCATACTGGGAATATCAAGAGTTCCAGCCCAATTTGACATTTACCCTGTGAAGGCGAGTGGAGAGGCCCATTTCCTTAGAATGACATGCAGTAATGGTCGAGGGTCTTGTGATCCCCAAGGCAAATATCCCGTACATGCCAATTCGATCCTGGCAGTCTTCTAAAGAAGATCAAAAAGCTTATTTTGTTGAGAAAGACTTATCCAGTCAAAGACCCGAGCTATCCGCTCATTTGGACGGATAGTTACCAAAGGCCAATGCGATGTACTGCTAGGACAATCAGATCTGCTTTCAGATGGCCGAGCCGCACGAATCCCGCGCCTCTCCACACATTCTGCATAACCTTGGGTCAAGCCCAAGATGAAATATCACGACAGCAACGAAGATGGCGCAAACTTTCTTTCAGGCTCGATCCGTACATAACCTGCAAGTACCGGAATTGGGTACCAATACTTCGAAAGCCTCGGAATTTCCTCGCTTGATGCTCTATCCAGCACCCATAGAGCTAGCAATTTTGGCTGCAGGAGAGTCTAGACTGCATTGTTGTTTGATCCAGATTGGCAGAGAGCGATGATAGTATGTCGATGTGCGCCAATGCGTGGAACCAGGAGGACCATAGGTGTCGTGGCTCGATGTATCACAATGCGCTTCCGAGCCCCCGATTAACCTCTTCACGACCTGATATCGCGAGCTTTTCCGACTTTGCAGTGCATAAATTCTCCTTGCGTGCTTGCATCAAAATCGATAGCAAGAATTGTGTGATTGGTAAAAGAGACCCTGCTTCAGAGAGACTTAGATGAATGCGATGATCCATTCGGAATTTCTCACGATCATTCACACCGCTCTTTTGCGTCTGGCCTGGACTCCACCCTACGCCAGTATCTTAGCCATCACGCGGGTCACTGTCACCGAAGACATGACGGAAACCCTCAGATCGTGACATGCTCATTCTTCGCGGGACGTCCATCTTGCGAAATATGATTCCCAGCAGTACGGCAATTGCGTCAAGTCTGTGTAACGAATGCTGTGTAACCGGATGGATTCAGGGAAGCGCTTGTTCCTTGCATTGTGCGACGCTGGACTTCTCGTGTTGAATATTGAACGAAGACTTGAAGTCATTCCTGGGCATGGCAACGACCGCTTTTTCCGACGACGGCCTCCGCCATCGTCGGTCACACGAATGATATGAACCGGGGACAATTGACCCATGTCGTGTGTTGTTCGCTGAGGAGCCGTTGCGGCGGGACGTTGTTAGTGTTGCGCTGCTGCAGGCCACCTTCTGCCAACTAAACCTGTTGGGGTAACGAAATTTTTACTAGCAGAGGAACTGCCTCGCGGTCCACTTTCCCCCACCAGCACTTGTTGTTGCCTTCACCAAAGTCCGTCGCTTCCGTATTGACCACGACACCAAAGCATCCCATGCGTCCCACTCTGTCAGCCCTTTAAAAGGTACCCAGATACCTCTGACCCTCCTCTTCCTCGAGTCTCTCACTTTGCGCCGTGAAATCTGCTCCTCTCTCAGGTCGCTCTTCATTCTCTCAAGCAAGGGATCGCTCGCCGAGTGATCCACCCCGCCGCCAAAACGTTTTCAAATCTACTTCCCAGGTACGATAAACTTTCTGCCAACTGGCCTTGCTTCCAATCCAGCGCCTCAGACTCTGCATGTATCCGCATCGCTCCCAGCTGGTCACCTCCCCTCCAGGCTTTTTCACAATCGTTCCACTTCAACGAGCCATGACTGACATGTCACCTCAACAGCTGCCACCACCCCTTCAACTCAGGCCGACGTTCCTCCGCTCGTGGAGGGGCATCGGACTGTCCATATATTCGATAAAGCAATCCGCTCCGTTTCACAGACTTCACCTTCACATATCTATCGTCCACCATCATTCCAAAGATGGCCCCTCACGCTGACGCGGACGTTGGTCTACCGAATGGAACGGGTGGTGGTACCATATCAGAGAAACAGGCTTTGAAATTTACTGTCAATTCCCCCCAGGTTACGTACACAAGAGACAACATTGAGAGCTCTTATCCTTACCATCAGACACTTGTCGAGACGTCTGCTGATGGCCGCCTTGTCGCATCGCCAAAGCACACTGACTATGTCTTCAAGACGTCTCTACATGTGCCCAAGACCGGCGTTCTCCTGGTAGGTATTGGTGGAAATGACGGCACTACAGCGGTAGCAGGCATCCTGGCCAATCGGCGTAAGCTTTCCTGGGATACTCGAGAGGGCGTCCGCTCCGCAGACTACTATGGGTCATTGATCATGAGCTCCACGATGAAACTTGGCATCGACTCCAAGACCGGTCAAGAAATTAACGTCCCTTCACATGATATGCTTCCTATGGTTCACCCGAATGATCTTTGCGTTGGTGGCTGGGACATTTCTTCCATGAATTTGGCGGATGCCATGGACCGGGCGCAAGTTCTCGAACCGTCCCTCAAGAATCAATTGCGCAAGGAGATGGCCCTTATACGCCCTAAGAAATCAATTTACTACCCGGATTTCATTGCCGCAAATCAGGGAGATCGTGCAGACAATATATTGGAAGGTTCCAAAGCAAGCATAGCGCATGTTGAGCAACTGCGGAAAGACATACGGTAAGTTTCGTTCTCTCAACCACATTCCGGAAGCTCACATCTCTTAGCGATTTTAAAGCAGAGAACGGACTCGAGAAAGTCATCGTTCTCTGGACCGCCAATACCGAGCGATATGCTGATATCATCCCTGGGGTCAACGACACAGCGAACAATCTGATCAAAGCTATTGAAAATGGTCACGAAGAAGTCTCCATGTCCACGATTTTTGCAGTCGCTAGTATTTTGGAGGACGCGCCATTCATCAACGGGTCTCCCCAGAACACTTTTGTACCGGGGGCAATTGACCTTGCCGAGAAACATGGTGCTTTCATCGGTGGAGACGATTTCAAGAGTGGCCAAACCAAGATGAAATCAGCTCTCGTCGACTTCCTGATCAACGCTGGCATCAAGCTTACATCAATCGCCAGCTATAATCATCTAGGCAACAACGATGGCAAGAATTTGAGTTCGCAGAAGCAGTTTCGGTCCAAGGAAATATCCAAATCAAACGTGGTTGATGACATGGTGGCTGCAAATCATCTGCTGTACAAGAAAGGCGAGCATCCGAACCACACCGTCGTCATCAAATACATGCCGGCCGTTGGCGATAACAAGCGCGCGATGGATGAGTACTATGCTGAGATTTTCATGGGCGGCCATCAGACCATCTTTTTGTCCAACATCTGTGAAGACTCTCTCCTTGCTGCACCGCTTATAATAGATCTTGTCATCGTTGCTGAGCTTATGACCCGTATCCAGTGGAAGATTGCCGGCTCGGACAAATTCTCCAAGTTTCATAGCGTCTTGAGCGTTTTAAGCTATATGCTCAAGGTGAGTTCTTACGATCGTGAAATCCAGCAATTTCATGGCGACTGACCGTACTAGGCACCACTTACACCTCCAGGAACGCCTGTGGTTAATGCTTTGGCGAAACAACGAAGCGCGCTCACGAACATTTTCCGAGCTTGCGTTGGGCTTCAGCCTGAGTCCGACATGACCCTCGAGCACAAGCTCTTCTGATGCCCATGCACCTTAAGCAGGATTGAGCACTGCACAAAGCTATCAAAGCTTTGTATCAGTTGTGGTGGCGAGCGTTCCTAATAGAGGCTGTTTCCAGCGACGTCATACTCTCTTTACTTTCCGACCCCCCTTACAATTACTCAAATATGCTGCACGTTCCTGACTTTACCGTCCTGAACATTACACTCGTTTGATCAACTAAGACATTAATTCTACTACATTCACTCGCTAGATTTCGACTTCGCGTAGAACATATACTTATTATTCGCCCTTATTTGGTAACTTGTGTTGTGGTCGTGTTTTTTGATCTTCGAAAGTGCTTGTTACTCCTGTGTCTCACTCCGCGATCAGCTGAAGATACTGGCGGCCGCCTTGGGCAAGATGAAAATGAAAAGGTCACGGCTCACTGCCTACGCTTCCCCGCCGCATTCAATCCTTCCATAGCGTCCATTCTGTTCTTAATATTGGCTTCTATGTTCTGATGTACAACCATTAGGAATCTAAGGCGGCATGACTTCCACCTTTCCCACCATCACTGATTTCTTCCACCCCTCTCTGCCTCAGTCCTCGCGTCCACCACTTAACGATCGCAATAATGCACCAAGGCGGACCAAGAGTGTCTACTTGGGAGACACTCCCGGCGATGGATTCACGTCATCCGAACTTTCTAGGACTCATCTGCTCCCACAGGTCGACTGGCAGCCAAATGAACACTACGATGAAGTTTCTATCGCGCAATTAGCTCCAGGCCCATGCAAAGTTAGGTTTACTGGACGGGTAATGAACCTTTATGACAGACTGGTGACCAGCAAAATGCCCAAGGCTGCTAGAGGATGTCTCAAGATTTTGGTCAAGGATTGTCAGGCTGTTCTAGTGGTATGCGTGGTCATCTTCCGGGTTGTCCTGCTCTCTAATTGCTTTCCAATCTAGATCAATCTCTGGTACGCGCAAAAGTCGTACGAACTCTTTCTGGGTTCACTGGTCACGGTCTGGACCACGCACATTTCACCACACTCTTCTCTTCAAGACCCAACGAGCCCAGTGCCAGCTAGCTTACTGACCAGTATCTTTCCGGAGAGAGATGTCGGCTGTCACCTCGTGATTCAACAGTCGACTGAGCAAAATCGAACCCTATTCAGGAGACCGTTGGGCTCTATCAGAGGATCAATGTCTAGCTTGATGAGTCTACAAAGCTTTGTCAACGGAGCTGGCTCTGAAATCCACGATGCGAAGATATTGGTCTACGTCAAAGCTGTCGGACAGCCTTCTACGTGTACGCCTGGTTGCCCGGTTTTTCAATGAACCTCCTCGCTAAACTTTCACATCAGATACCTCTCCCCAGAGCAAGGCCATCCAAGTCCGAGATATTGGGATCGCAGATGAGACGTGTGAAGCTATGCTGCCCCTCTTCGGCCCCTTGATCTTTTCTGCAGAGCATCTCACAGCGAACAAAACAATACTGCTGATCTCCTTTCCCGGTTGGCGCCCAAACAACAAAATTAGTATCAAGGCTCGAACACAAATCGATATTGACCCGATAGTTCCTGAAGCAGAATGGCTCCGCAAGATTGCAGCAGTTGCCAATCAACCTATCAATGAGCCTACGCCGGAAAGTTGTGCGTGTCCTGGTCTAGGTGCTTCTTTCACCGAGCAAGCCCTCTCCACTGACACCCTCACCAGTACCACCAGAACTCAACAACACACCGCTCCACACACTAGCCTCTTTATCAGCGCTCACAACCTCTTCACCAGACCAGCCTCACAAGGCATACCTCTCCCCCATCCTAGCCCCCCTCACCCTAACCCGCCTCATAATCCGCCACCGCCTCTTCAGCATGCCCTGCCCCCACTGCAATCTCCCCATCTACAGCAACCTCCCCTCCTCATCCGCCTGCAGCCAATGCTCCCACAACCTGCACCTGCACCTGCGCCTGAACCCCGCAATCGTGCCCGGTCTCGTCGACGAGAGCGGCTCCCTCGGCCACGTCTTGCCCGGCGCAGCAGCAACCGGCGGCCGCGCCCGAGGCAGGCTGCAGTGGACCGACGAGGCGTGGGCGGGGTTGTTGGGGCGCACGGCGGAGACGCTGGGGGAATTGGCGAGGAGGGCGGAGGAGGGGGGGTGGAAGGGTGGGGAGTGGGAGTTGTTGGGGTGCTTGGAGGGGAGGCTTATGTGGTTGCGGGTTGTGCTCCTGGTGGGGTGGGTTGTGCATGGGGAGGTGGGGAGGTTGTGGGTGCTGAGGGTTGAGGGGTGAAGGGTGATGGTGAAGAGAAGATCTGGGAGACTGCTTCGTCTCGCAGACTCTGGTGGACAAAGGATGTGTGACACGCTATGTACAATGTGACAGCTATGAGATGAAGGTAGCTTCAACTATAGGCTGCTACGGCCGCTCGTATGAGAAGATTATCATCCAAAATCTTTGTTCTTATAACTTCAACGATTTTCGCAAATCCACTTAAAATCTACAGCTCAAGCGATGTTTATGTACAAGGAAGGCCAGGGCAAAAGGCGAACCTAGTGATTTTGTGCTTGTTCAGCCATTAGGAGGTCTCTATCAATGAAAAGGACATTTTAAGTTCTAAAGTAGATGACAGATATATCTTTTTAGGCAATCAGTCCGGCCTAGCGTCTCCAGTGACCAAAATTCTCGACCTAGATATTCAACGCCATATATTCACCCCAAAACCCTCTTTCATCGTCGCCTCTCTTTTGACTATTGCTTCATTCCCCCTCTTCCTCCCCATCCTTCCCCTCCCGTCCTCCCTACCGCCTCTTCCCCCCACCATCCCTCACAAGCGAATCGTCCGGCAACCCACTCCTCTTCGTCCCCGGCAAACTCGCCGTCCGGATATCATTATCATCACTGCTCACCCGCCGACTCGGATACGTCTCGTCCAGCCCATCGAAGCAGTTCGCCCGATCCACCGTCTCGTCGGCAAAGTACTCGTGCTCGAGCGCCTGTTCGGCGGTGAGCCGTTTCGTCGGGTCCCACTCGAGCAGCGCGTTGAGGAGCGCGAAGCCGGTCGGGCCGGGGGTGGAGGAGGGCGGGGAGGAAGAGTAGGCTGCGCTGCGGAGGGTGGATGTGTACCAGCTTTCCAGGCCGGTGTTTCCGCCAGTCGTGGTGTGGTTCTGGGTGCTTCCGGAGCGGGAGTTTGGGTTCGGGCCGTAGGTTCGCGGTATCCCGCTGAGAGTTTGGAGTTGAGGGTATTCGGGTAGATCGACGAGGCTGGGCCAGTCTTCCCGGCGTGGGAGGCCCATGATCTCGACTATTTTGCCCATTTGGTTGCGCTGGAAGGGGACGGTCTTCTTGCTGTCCATCTTCGCTTCTTCGCCCTTGAAGATGGGGCGGAGGGCTAGGAGCTCGGCGAAGATGCAGCCCACGGCCCAAAGATCGATGGCAGGGGTGTAGTGGCGAGCGCCGAGCAGGAGGTCTGGTGCTCTGTACCAGATAGTGACGACGACTTTGTCACCGTGGAAGAGGGTTTGGAGTGGTGCGCGGAAGAGGCGGGCGAGACCGAGATCGCCGATCCGGACCGCGCCGGAGGACGTTACCATTATATTGGCCGGTTTGAGGTCCCGATGTAGGACCCAGTTTCGGTGCAGATAGAGAAGTCCATTCAGGAGCTGGAAGAGAATGGACTTGATCATTCGTGCAGGAATGGCGTGCCGAGTAGGCTGGGTGTGATGGTGGATGATCTGGAGGAGGTCGTGCTCGCAGTACTCAAAGACCATGAAGATGCACTTTTCCTCGAGGATGATCTCGACAAGATGGATGACATTGGCGTGGGACAGCTCCGTACACAGAGCCATTTCACGGATGGCGGATTGAGAAAGACCAGTATAGGTTGAGTGAGTATCTTCTTTGTCCGGTTTGAATCTAGAATTAATTAATCCATGTCAAATTTTCAGTGAAGAGAATGGTGTCATACTTCTTGATTGCATAAACTCCTCTTTGCTCATTGTTACCAATTTGCTTGTTTGAAGCATCGGAATTGTTCTTGCCAACCGCCTTGTAGACCCTACCATAGGTTCCGCTGCTAATGAAACCTACGATGTGATACTTTTCTCGCACGCGAACCTTGCTCTGGTAGCCTCCACTAGGCTTGCTGTTGTCTTCTGGATCTAGATACAATTGTTAGACTCAGCACTTATAAAAAGCGTATTCTATCGAGCGCGCTCAAAAAGGTAATAACAGAATGAATGTGATGAGAGTGTAGACCACCTCTTGAATCTAATATAGGTGTAAGAGAGGCCTGAGGGACTTTCTGCTCGCTTGGCTGGTATTGAAGACTTTGAGGAAGATATGTCGGAGCCTTCTCGCAAGGTCTGATTGTTGAGAGGCTGGTGAAATTGCTTATTTGCACGCTAGAAGAGACCAGTCGTTGGGCACCATCATTAATATTCTCCCGATCATGTCCGTAGGGAACTTTCTGTCGCTTCCTATTATAGTATTTTAGAATACCATATTGAATAGCTGGATCTAGCATGTGTGATACCGGCGGAGTCCTCTGAAGATGTTCCTCCCAAAGCTTTGCAAAGTCTGCCGAGACAGAGCCTTTCTTTGTTGACTTGAGTCAGCCAGCATCTCAGCTCTCGGAAGGTTGCTGGAACTCTTGATCATGTGGCGTAGACCGCTGTCGTCATACAGATTGTCAATTTCATGGCAGTCTTCTACACCGTGTCTCCCAGACTTGACTATGACTCGTTGCAGGACAACAGTAGACCGGCAGGTTGTTCGGCGTTGCACCAAAAACCAATGAGATATTGATTATGTACCATAGGGCGCGAACTATTATTGGATATGATACGAAAAGAATTGATATAACTCTGTTAAAGAAATTGACCTACCATCAAAAGCCGCTTGCACGCTTCTCTTCAAGTTTGGGTTTTGTGTTGTAGCTGCCATTCTGGTTGATGGGGCATGAAAAGAAAGAACGCTTCGAGAAAGCGAGACGAAACTTCAAAGTGTCCACGCCGGCCAGCCTTAGCGTCTTCAATAAGATATCTGCATCAATATGGAACCAAAAGGAAGATCAAAACCAGTCGTGCACCCCAACAGGTCTGAAGGCAGTTGTCTTGGTACGGAGCTCGGCATCTCGTGACCTTTGTGCCTCACAGACGCCTTAGCTGCGAAGCAAGGTCAAAGGGAGACATCTTGGACAAAAAATTCTCTCGTATCAAGGTGTGTAAGGCGCTAGGAACCGTCGATTAAGCCCCCAGAAATCTAGTTGTTCTTCTTTGCTTATGGCGGACATGGGCGGAAAGGATGAGAGGAATCCGGAGGGCGGAGTTCTCCGGTCGGTCCATAACACCAACGTAAAGCGTGGCTTCGACCGTCAATTACCGCCGCTTTTTGGACTCTAGCCACGTCCGTTTGATTCAGGCGAAGCGAAGATATCTCAAATGGAGCGAGCCAGGCAATCTTCGATTCTTTCCAATCCCTCGACAAACTAGTCACGCTGCTCAATGCTTGTACTATGATACACGCCCGCCAACGGTCAGGGTGATTTCAATACTTTCCAACAGCCTGCGAAGCTTCAAGTTCCAGTATGGCGTCAACATCGAACTCCTCTACAAGCATGTACCTTATCTACCTTGTGTTCATTGCAACTCTCGGGCCTCTTCAATTTGGATACCATCTGGTAGTGTACTCAAGCATCCCGATCTTCTCTCAATGATCCTAACAGAGGCATAGGGCGAGCTTAACCCGCCGCAAGAAGTCATCACTTGCAACAGAAAAAGCGTCGGAGCCAGCGGCTCTTCGTTCGGACTTCCACAATGCATCCCCATGAATCCTGCCCAGTTTGGCGCGGTCTCGTCCTTCTACACTCTTGGTGGTCTCTTTGGTGCATTGTTGGCGGGACCAATTGCTACAAAATACGGACGTTTGCGGAGCACGCAGTTGGGAACCGTCTTCTTTGTTTTGGGTCCACTAGGTGAAGCCCTTGCTCCTAGCATTGCAGTAATGAGTGTGGGGCGGATTCTCTCAGGAGTAGGAGCTGGAGCAGCCACGGTGGTAGGTCCCATATATGTGGCCGAAGTCGCTCCTCCTGATAACAGAGCATTTTACGGAGCATTCACACAGGTCATGACCAACTGCGGCATATTCATTGCGCAATTTCTGGGCTTTTTCCTGAGCCGTGGAAGTCTCTGGCGCGTCATACTGGCAGTTGCAGGCTTGATAGGTGCTATTCAATTTATTGGATTGTTCTTAGTGCCTGAGACTCCTAAATGGCTTGCGGAACACGGTAGAGCGACGTTGGCTCAGCGTGTGCTGCAAAAGATCCGTGGCTCGGACGTGAACCTAGAAGAAGAGATCCGAGACTGGAAAATTGATGACGATGCAGAAGAGGAACATGCGTTGCTTGCATCTTCCGAAAATCACCCTCTTTCTAAAGAGGCGAACGTCTCCATTCTGAGCGCTTTCAATTCAGCAGAGTACCGGCCTGCTCTCATTGCCGTCATGGTGGTCATGATCGCCCAACAGCTGACGGGCATCAACAGCGTCGTCATGTACAGCGTTTCGATTTTGAGTTCCATCCTACCAACCTCTGCCGCTCTTTTGACTGTCATCCTGTCTATTGTCAACGTCATAGTGACTACACTGTGCGCACCATTAGGAGACAAGATTGGCCGGAAAGCGTCCTTGCTCCTCTCTATCGCGGGCATGGGCACTTCTGCGACCCTACTTGCACTTGGACTCACATTCAATGTGAAGGTTCTATCAGCAGTGGCTACTTTGACCTTCGTCGGTAGTTTTGGAGTTGGTTTAGGACCGATCCCATTCATTCTTGCAAGTGAGCTGGTGGGCCCTGAAGCTGTCGGAGCAGCCCAGAGTTGCGCCTTAGCTGCAAACTGGATCTCGACATTCTTGGTCGCTCAATTCTTCCCCGTCCTAAATTCAGCGATGGGAGGGAATGGACGGGTCTACTGGGTTTTCACTGCGATGGCGATCATATTGGGTTCTTTTATTGCTTGGTATCTGCCCGAAACCAAGGGCAAAGCAAATGCCGATGAGGTCTGGGGGAGAGAACAGGATCCACGTAGACTAGATTGAGGCTCTTGGAATGCCACGAACATGACACATTGAGCGCAGGAGTTCTGGGCTGGGTACGGTCTGCCAATCGGCTTGTCGATAAACTTATCCTAATTTGAAACATGTTCCCTCAGCACTGTAACGGTAGCAGGATTGGCTCCAGGCCTACCATAACCCATATTCCGTCTCAGGTAAGACCTTCGTAGTACGGGTAAATAGCGCATCTACATGGGGGCCAGTCCATTTCCTGGTCAGCAAGCTCCTGAGTTGCTCCGATTATGGAATACGGATGGGGTTCGGCTCTGAATAGCCCCAGAAGTAGCTGAATAAATGCATGAAACACATGGTCGAGGTTGGTTGTTGTTCTGTGGCCAACTTTCTTGCCCCGTTTCGCCGGCTGGAACAATAAGGGTCAATTTAGCAGGCCTCATCTCCGGGCCGCGACGGCATTGGGCCCCCAGTCTCCGTTATTGACATCACTGGTCTCCTTCCCAAGAGCTGGACGGCAACCATCCTGCCTTTGCCAGGCGTATCTTGATTAACGCGAATCCTTGCGGCATCCCCTCTTAATGCTGCTGCCTTTCAAGAGACGAGAGCTTCTCTTCAGATCCACGCTTCGTCGGCCTGATAACTTGACTACACCGACTTGAAGCTACTCCCGGGCGACCCCTCAATCCCCATTCCGCAGGACTACCATCCCCTCAATTAACCCTATGGGTTATTGTGGCCAAAGCAGCCCCTGAAACTTCGCTTTACGTAAATTCACGATATACAGAGTGTAGTCAAGGTGTCTCGAAAATGAAGCGACTTAATCTCCCTCATCGGATCAGTAACCATCTAGGTGGTAAGGGCGGGACAAACTCGCAGGAACACAGTCGCAGCTCCAGCCCTGTGAGGCAGCCCAGCGACAGCAAACTCCTGATACTCAGGACATACATTATTCAAGTCAGCGGCACCGTTCTCTGTCAGAAACTTTGCACTAACCGTTGGGCCAGGCTAGGAACTTAGCGGCGAAGGACAAGAGTGGCACCAGTGACCCGGTTCGTGGGACTTCGGTTTTCAAAAGACGTTGAATTAACATAGCGCAAGTATCTCGTTGTTACGCTTGGTAGCGCACGCCAGTCTACTCCGTCGATAGCGAAGACCCTGAATCCAGAATGGAAGGTCACCTTCGATCTACCGATCAGCGGGGTTCCTCTTCTGGAATGCATCTGCTGGGACAAAGATCGCTTCGGCAAGGATTATATGGGAGAATTTGACATACCAGTTGAAGACATTTTTACCAATGGTCAGACTGTGCAACAGGTGAGAACATCGTACCTGTGCAGAATTACACACACATCTAATTGTCTGTCCAGCCCAAGTGGTACACCCTCGAATCCAACCGTAAGGGCGGGAAGAAGCATCAAGTCTCTGGGGAGGTACAGATTCAATTTTCGGTGCTCGATCCTACCAATCCCAACGCTTCACCAGAGGAAATATACCAGAAATTCAAAAAGACTGTCATATCTGCTGACGATGATGATGACCTTGCCCGACTTCCGAGCAACGAGTCTCTTGCTGGTGAAGAAGGCGACGATGGGGAGAAGGATGAGGACACCTCGGATGAAACTGATGATCCAACCAAGCCGGAGGTTGTGGAGAAAAAGAAGAAAAAGAAGAAGCTAGCTATGCTTCGGCGGAAATCAATTGCTGCAAGAGCTTATGAATTCACAGGCAAGGATAGTGACATCTCTGGAATCATTTTCCTTGAAATTAGCAAGATCACTGATCTGCCTCCCGAGAAGAACAGTATGATTCTCCACCCCAACAAGCAGCCCACGCATGTGCCAGATAGCCTCTAACTTTGCCATCTAGTGACCAGAACGTCTTTCGATATGGATCCTTTCGTGGTCACTTCTCTTGGCCGAAAAGTGCTACGAACGAAGGTGGTTCGCCATAACCTAAATCCTGTGTACGATGAGAAGATGGTTTTCCAGGTGATGCGCCACGAAACCAACTGGAGTATTAACTTCACAGTGGTCGATCGAGATAAACTCTCAGGGAACGACTTCATTGCAGGAACGAATTTGCAGATACAGAAACTTGTGGAAGCGGCGCCGGAAGCAGACCCCAAGACCGGACTGTATTCCCTTCCAGATCCTCCGGGAGCATCGCCTCCTCCTGTGAAGGAAAAATCGAGATTTCGTATACCGCTGTCACGATCTTCATCGGCAAATAGCTTGACTAAGCTTACAAAACCTAGCTTGAAGCCCAAAGCTTCACAAAATTCATTGTCCAGTCAGTCACAGCTGGAAGTACCCAACGGCCAATCACCATACCTTGCCCCCACCAGTGCTCCTCCTGAGAACCAGTTGTCGCTCTCACGGACTGACAGCGACTTAGATTCAGAGCCCGTTGTTGACCCTGATCTCAAGTCGTACGTCGTGCCGTTGGACCTCAAGAGGGCAGATCGGTGGGAGGATAAGCATTCTCCGGAGCTTCACATCAAAGCAAAATACATGCCATATCGGGCTCTCAGGCAGCAGTTCTGGAGGGCTATGCTGCGGCAATACGATGCCGACGAAAGTGCACGTGTGAGCAAAGTCGAATTGACAACCATGTTGGACACCCTTGGTTCCACCTTGAAAGACTCGACCATCGAAGGCTTTTTCAAGCGCTTCGCTGATGAGAATGTCCCAAGCGAAACACAAGACCTGACTTTTGATCAAGCTGTCATCTGTCTGGAGGATCAGCTGCAGAAAGGCCCACAGAAGAGAGGTATAGCCGACAAAGTTAAAGGTATCGCTCATGGGCAAATGACTTCTGTTGGCGAGAATCCCGAGAACAGCGGGACATCCACGCCCCTACCGGAAAATGACGTGCGAGAAGCTACCAATATCGACCCTAACAGGACAGACATTCCCGCTATTGCACAAGATTCCACGGGCAAAGCTGGTGAAGAAGGCAAGCTACTCGATCCCGATGACCTAGCCGACGAAGGTGGAGAGGAGCATGTCATTGAGATCCGTGAATGTCCTATTTGTCATCAGCCCAGACTCAACAAGAGAACTGATGCCGACATCATCACTCACATAGCGACATGTGCAAGCCAAGATTGGCGCCAGGTGGATAGTCTAGTCATGGGAGGCTTTGTGACCTCTAGTCAAGCCCAGAGAAAGTGGTATTCCAAGGTCATTACAAAGATTTCTTATGGCGGCTACTCGCTCGGAGCGAATTCCGCAAATATCTTAGTGCAAGACAGATTGACAGGCCAAATTAACGAGGAACGTATGAGCGTCTATGTTCGGATCGGGATTCGCTTACTATACAAAGCGTTGGGTAGCCGAGAAATGGAAAAGAAGCGCAGTAAGTACTCTAACATGTCCAAAAGACTACGCTAACCAACGAAATCCCTAGTTCGCAAGATGCTACGCAATCTCAGTTTCAAGCAAGGCAGAAAGTATGATGATCCTGCTTCCGCCAGTCAAATAGAGGGATTCGTCAATTTTCATCGGCTCGACATGTCCGAGGTGCTTCTACCAACGGAATCGTTTAAGAATTTCAACGAATTTTTCTATCGAGCTCTAAAGCCTGATGCACGTCCTTGCTCTGCTCCGAACGACCCACGAATTATTGTATCTCCAGCAGATTGCAGGTCAGTCGTATTCAATACAATGGACGAGGCAACACGGATTTGGGTCAAAGGCCGCGACTATTCAGTTGAACGACTCCTGGGAAACGCCTACCCCAATGATGCAAAGAGGTACAAAGGAGGTTCACTTGGGATCTTTCGTCTTGCGCCGCAGGACTATCATCGATTCCACGTCCCTGTCGATGGTAAAGTTGGCACTCCAAAGTTGATCGAAGGGGAGTACTACACGGTGAACCCTATGGCTATACGCTCTGCCCTTGATGTATACGGCGAAAATATCAGAGTGGTCATCCCGATTGATTCTGTTGCTCATGGCCGGGTCATGTTCGTATGTATTGGGGCTATGATGGTAGGAAGCACTGTCATCACCAGGAAGCCAGGGGAAGAAGTGAAAAGGGCAGAGGAATTAGGTTACTTCAAATTCGGAGGAAGCACAGTGCTCTTGCTTTTTGAGCCTGGAGCCATGCAATATGATGACGACCTGATTGAAAATTCTAACCAGCCTTTGGAAACATTGGTAAGTGTGGATCGTCCATGTGATTTTCAAGAATTGACCCTTGTCACAGGTCCGCGTGGGCATGTCAATCGGGCATCACCCCGAGACAGGATCCTATGCACCCGACATGAAAAAGGATGAGAAGGACATTTCCAACGAGGACAGGCAAGAGGCGAAGCGCCGCATTGGAGGTAATCTTGCTCCCGCTCGGTCGTGAGCGATCATTTTGGATACTATATGGGACCAGTAACCAGGCAAGATGCTTTTTCAGACCGGCGATGATGTAAAATTTTGGTCTTATGAATAGAAGCTAGGGAATGAATGCTTGAGGATATGAAAAGTAGTTCAATCAAACAATGAAACTTCCATCTTCGAACTCGAATAAGTGCTTTGCAGGTAATTGAGAATCGCGAGATTCGCGCAACTTGAGATACACGCTAGTACCAACAAGGATTAGACCTGCCATCTCACGCCAAGATCAAAACATTGCGGCAAAGTGCAACACCACCGCAGTCCCCTCTTTCTCGAATCGTGGTAAAGCCGCTACAATCGGCGAATGGTCAGGATTTGAGCATCATATTCTTCGAGAATAGTATCTTTACTCTTTCCCCCTACCCGTTTGATGCGTCACCAAATCTAATGCGCAACCCAACCTTAGCGTCAAATAACAATCCGATTTAGCGACGTACCGGGGACGGAAACCGCATCAATGACGGCACTCACTGCGCGCTTACCGTTGCACGACCTTCCGATGAATGCAAATCAGAGACCAGCGCGCAGGTTAAGCGCAAGACTTCGGGACAAGGAGGAGGCAATTCCAAGCACAAACGGCTATCATGAACCAAATCAACCAAAAGGCGGCCGATCGACCAGCAATGTACAAAAAGGACATCAATCGCAAGAAAGAGCACACCCAAACAAACGGCGAAGAGTTGGTGCGTCTGTGCAGTTGTTATGCCCGTTGGAAAATCCTCAATTGATGAGTTTGAATGGCTGACCAAGAAACCTATAGAATACGACGAGGAAGACGATGGCTTCTCCTTTTCACGCGCCAGATCGAGGAAGCCACGAGATTTAGCCATAAGTCAACAGCCTTTGGTTACATCCACCACAAAATCCACCATTGAGCAAATCCGTGAAGATGTGGAGCCGAGTGAAGAGCGACCGTCTGAAAAACCTGAGCCAGCCGTCGCAGCACCTACAAAGAAAAAGGCTCGGAACAAGATGTCATTTTCAACGCCGAGGGTAAACGCAGAGAAGCCAAGGCGGAGATCGAAGAGATTGTCGAGTGAGCAAGAGCCGGAGGATAATAGAGAGAGTCCACGGCCAAAAGCGAGACCAAAAGCGCGCGACAAAGCTCCAGCGCATTCATCGGAATTGTCACAATCATCGACCACTGCATCAAAGGCGAAAAGTCCAACCGTCGGAGAAAACACAGCTGTGATTGAGGATCAGTCTGCTACGAAAATCGCGCTCCCTTTCGCAGATACTCCTGTGATCAAGCGGAATAAGGCCATGCGTGAAGGGAAAGTTAGGAGCGGCGAGAGGAGAAGCAGCCTTGGCATGCGAGGTCGGAGGGCCAGCTCGCTCATCGAATCTGGAACATCGAATGGTTCGTCTACAATGCAAATTTTCACTGATCTATACTCTTGTATGGTAATGCTAATCTATGAATCAGCCTTGCCACACAATGAAGTTGACGTGGCCGATTTTTACAAACACATCGAAAGCGGCTCCCTCCCGGAGCCGCGGAGAATGCGACAGCTTCTTACCTGGTGTGCCACGCGGGCAATGGGCGAGAAGCTGCTGGGAACTGAGTTTGAGGATCAAAGTGCTAGGATGGCTGGTAGGTTTCATTTACGTCCGACCTCGACAGCCCCGCTGACTGCTTTTGGTAGCTCGAGTAATAGAAGAGGAATTACTAAAAGACCTCGCAAATCGTTCCGAGATGTCCGACTGGTTTGGCAGAGAAGACGCTCCTGCTCCTGTGGTACCAGTTGTCCAGAAACCAAATCCGAAGAATCTACAGAATGAGGAGAAATTGAAGGAGCTTGAACTTCAAATCCAAAGGTGCGAAATACATCCCAACGAACCTCGCGCGACCCTGCTCAATGTGAAACAGGTTACAAGGGGAGCGAAAAGCTCTAGAAAACCTCCTAAAGCCACCATCAATACCCTTCTTTCCCCCGCCATCTGAATCAAAAGACATCCATTCGTCTACCCTCGATACCTCTCTACTCTCAGCATCTGATGTCCAAATCCTCGAATCCCTTTCATCAAATCCCACAAGCGCAGCCTCCATATCGGATCGCATAAGCTCAATTGGCGCCTCTCTACGACCGACGGTAGACTCCTTTGCGGATGGCATACATCAAATGAGCCAGTATCGAGATTCAGCAGAACGAGTCGCAAGCAGCTCGTTAAAAGCATGCGCTGACAGGCTAGAAGAAAGAGATATGGACGAACGAAGAAGGGCGGCAGTAGAAGGCAGAACAGCCAACGAAGATGTAGGGGCCATCTTGAGGAGTTTAAGCAGGCTTGAAAGATAACATTACGGGAGTCTTTATGGATCGCGAATTAAGCAGAGTACCGTTGGATTCCATAATGGTTCAAGGGCATTAGCACCTTGATTCTGCACATAGGCGCTAGTCTGACGATAGTAGTCACTCAGAAGCACTGAATGTAATGATCGCTGATGCGCTTCGTTGTTTGGCTATGGCGGCTCCTGCGCGCTCCGAGTTTTGGCGAATTGCACTTTCCCCACACCGAGACGTCATCGGTGTAAACAAAACAGGCGGGAGAAGTCTTGGAAGTCTTGGTCGTCTCGGATCAGGTTTTCGTTCGCAACGCTCCATACTTAAGCACAGATCCCGAAAAAGCCATTGCTGTATCTCAATATCGCTCATTGTATACCTTCTACGACTTCTGCTATTGATATCCAGTGACGCAGATTGACCAACAGAAGGCGACAGTGTAGGTACCTTGTCCTTAAGCAGCAATATTTTTCCTACTAATTCAAATTACTGACAACAGTTGCATCATAGATATAGAGACGTCGCCTTCGCAAAAACGAACTCCTCGTCTGATCCACCTCAAATCTCAATCGGCTCATTCTGGCGGCGGTCCTGATCCCGACAGCACTCTCACCCGCATTCCTAAGTCCTAACAACTCAAGTCTCCGTAGTGGTCGAACTTTGCGTAATCGCAACCTATCTATATCCAACCAGTCTCAATGGTCTTCTGAGACCTCTCGACCAGTCAGCCCTATCGTACTGAACGAGCCCGAGCACAATTACAAGACAAAGAGCCCCAAGAAACAGAGCCGCAAGGAATCTACGATAAGTTCGCCAGGGAGACCACCAAAAGCGTAGAACGCTTCTCGAAGAATCAGCCCTATTGCGTCAGGGGAGCCTGAGTGTAGACCGAAGACAAGGAACTCTTGGAAGAAGAGCTCCAGGCAAAAGAGCAAGAAGAAAGAGGGTCGGTGGAAAAGGTTTCTTCAACGAATTATCCCATTCACAAAAGCCAAAAAGGCGTCCGGTAATTAAAAAACACGGGACCCACGGCGCGTAAGCGTTTGGGGTATCGAACGGATCAGAGAGCACAGGAGCGAAACGGACATCAGCAGACATTCGCTAGGACAGGTTCAACGTGTTTTGTGAGGTCGACGTACGAATTAGCTCTGAATCAAACATCCTCTTCAAGATGCCTTTCTTCTACACCAAGAATTGGGGTGGCAAACATTTTGGCGGTGGGTTTACGGCGGACAGGCATGGGGTTAGGAAGAACCCATGGAGGTTCACATTTGGAAAGTTCAACTGCTTCAAATCATAAGGCAAACCGCGGCTATGAGAGACAGCTTTCAGACGACGGCAAGAGTGAAATACTGCCTATAGAATCGCAGAAGCGTTGCTCCCTTTCCGACGATTGAAGGGCCACTCTATTCCTACAGGTCTTTTCCAAACTCTACGAGTATGGGCCAAGACCAAGCTGAAGCTGGGGCGTTTCCTTGAAGTGATCAGTGAGCGGGTCTTTTAATCATAGCGCATGTTAATTACACGGCTGAATTTGATTTTGTTCCCCAGGCTACCACCAATGATTATGACTAACGACATCCCTCGTCACGTGAGTGGGCGGCCTGAAATTCCGAATTCATAGTCATGACTCCGTTTCGACAAGGCATCTAAGATGGCTTGCATCTCACCTACTAATTGGATCTTGAGATCAATTTCAGCCGCAGGACTGTAACATGTCCGTCACAAAACCTTGATCAGCCTCATTATCTACACCAATCACATCCTCCTTTTCCTTGAAAATGTGTCGAGCAAATGGAGAAGGCCCAATAGAGGACAGCTGCGGGATCCATCTTCTGCCAGAGCAAGATACCTTGGTAGGTAAGGTGGGCTTGAGCATCAGGCGCCCTATTCCAATAGGCAGAAGGTGCGAGTCACCTTCACCTTCACCGCGCTTGGTTGCCTTCAGCCTTGAAGACTTTCTAATTTTTTTCTCTTCTTCCCTACCAAAAATATTTCTTGCAAATTATGAGCATCTAAGGATAACAAGTCCTTTTTTCAACTCCCTGATTCCAGACTCCTCTTCACGAACAGACGTCCGCTCTCCCGCTACCCCACGGCTCTCAACATTGTCATCTTAGCTTCATAACCCGGATAGCAAGTAATTGATTGAAGCTCGCTCAGAATGGCAAACGATCTTCGGCAGCGACTTCTTCGGGATATTGAGGAGCTGAAGAGAGATCCATATCCAAACATTCATCTACATGTACGTCTTTCGCACTCGCACTCGTTTTTTCATACGCTACCACGGCTTTCGAAGAGTCAACCAAGAGACTAACGGGGCCGTAGGTGCAAGATAACGACCTTACTCAAGCCTGTCTTATCGTCCAGACTGAAGGCTGGGGATCTATCCATATGACCGTGATCTTTGGACCTCGATATCCGTTGGAAGCTCCCCGAATCAAGATGGATTCCAAAATAGATCACCCTAACGTCTTTGACGACTACATATGCGCGTCGATTCTAAACACAAGCGAAGGTTATACTCCAGCATACACGCTCAAAGGCATCACCATTCAGATGCTCAGCTTCTTTACCAGCGACAATCTTGATCAACACTACGGCCACATCAATCTAGCCGAGTACAGAGAAAGAAGGAGCCGAAGCGGATACTCCGAAATACCATCCGTGTTTGACAGATTTGTGTGCCACAAGTGTCTGCTCAATACTGCTACTTCGACAACCCAGACCATCGACTCATCATCCATCAACATACCAACACCGTCTGTCGATTCTACTCTTGCACCGACGACACAAACTGCCGTGGTGCCAGGTACGATTCAGAATGCTAGGCTTCCGAATGAGATCTTGCTGCTCATCTGCGAAGAACTTGAAGCAAAGGATCTATTCCATCTTGCCGAAGCTTGGTCTCGCGTCGGACACATTCTAACCACCTTTGACATCATACGTGTTCGAGAGCTGCAGTGCTTCTTTTCCAAAAAGAGCTTTAGCGAATCCGAGATCGGAGTAGGCGTTAGGATTGTCTTCAACGGACGCGTGGGTACCATTTCGTCCGAGTTCGATCTTCTGTCACGAGAAGGCTTCTTCAAACACCGTATCCGGCGCTCTGTGCAGGGGCTAGATTTTCAGAACTGGCTGCCATTGCCCATTTCGAGGAAGCATTGGGACAGAGTCCAGAACGACGTTGGATCCTCGTTACGAGAGTTGCGGCATTCGGCGAACTTGGGCAACGTTCCAGACGTGAAGGTCCTTTATCATTTCATGAATGATATTGTTGTCAATTTGAACCTGCAGACTGATGAGCTGCTCGAGAAACAGCGTAGCTATCATTTCATGAATGATATTGTTGTCAATTTGAATAATCATTATGTTGCCTCTCATACAACGTCGAAAAGCACACTCAAGCATGCCTCAGAAAAAGCCATCGAATCGTATTTTCACCTTTTCCACCTGCTTCTCTGTCTTTCTACCGCCGACTCTTCCATCGTTAAGGCGGCCAATACACGCGTACAGAACTTCCTAAACGGTCAGACCTCGAAGTCTGAATGCCCCAACCTTGGCCACCTCATGGTCGATCTCCTCATTGCAGATGTTCAAGTCACCTCCAAAGTGGCGGTTGCCATCATCCTGGAAACCATCACCCGAAACGTCGTGTGGATGCTAAGTCCCAACAAGGGCAACGCGCCGGAGCTTGCGTACTTGGAACCCAGCCAGGTCAGCACGTATCGTCTGTCGCGGACGTTCGAAGCCAGCAAGACAAGCTACCGACTCCTCCTCTTTCAAAATCTGTTTCGGAAGACCGTCCGCGCCAGTACGGAAAAGTCCCTCGAGCGGGTCCGTGATGAGATTTTCGACCGCCACGGTGCGCCGCCACATGGCGCTGCGGCGAGATTGGCCAGCGAGATCAAACGTATTCACCAGATCGACGGATTTGAAACCTTCCTGGCGCAGATGGGTGCCAATGTACCGCGGAGGAGTTTCTTCACGGGTGTCCTGCGGCAGGCGGTACGAGACAGCATGGACAAGGGGTACTCAAGGTGGGCGCTGAACCAGGGGCAGGCGCTTTGGTTGAGGTTGGAAAAGGAGCCGGGCGTGGAGAGGACGGAAGGGGTCAGTCCGATTCAGGTCCCCGGTAGTGCGTTGGGGAGGTTGAATTGGTTCCCTCAAGAACCTCCGCGTCAAAATGCAGGGAGAGGGAGAGGCAGGGGAAGGGGAAGGGGTGTTCCTGGGGCGCACTAAGAGGCTTTCTTGATCTGTTAGGCCTTGTTATTATTAGACTTTTAGAGCCTCAAACTCTGTGAGACTTCTCAATGAATAGCTGACAGCCACCTATTTCGCCAAGTTTCAAGGGTGATAGACAGGGGGTTTAGTTGAGGCAAGCATATGGAAATAACGTTGCATAGGGTTGGGGTCAGTCCGAAGAAGATAGCCATGATTGCAGATCATCTGCACTTCATTCTTGACAGACAGAATCAAGGAGCTTCAATTATTAATCTTCTGACCGTGCCTTCTGTATAATGCTGTCTCAGTTTAAGAAACCTGTAAATGCCAAGAGAGAATTTTCCTCCCACTCAAAGCTTGACCCTTTTGAAAAGCAACTCCCACAGCCGTGATAGCTGACATTTTTGGCTTGGAAGACTTGCAAGCAAGTCGCGCTTGATCAAACGCTCTCGTTAGCCGAGTCAGGAATGGTCACAATTCTTGCATCGTCACGCTCTGCAGGAGTCTCCATGGAACAATTTTGGACATGTCTCGACTAATTCTTAAGCGGGTTGGGTCAACATAGACCGACGAATGAGGGTCTTCTCACTCTGCGCAGAGTCTTTCGAGAGATGGAATTCGTCCCCATTGATTGGGGATGGATATGTGCATGCGGAACCTACCCCGGATCTCGCTAGGACGGGAGTAGCGTACGTCAATGGTGATCCAGAAGAACGTCCATGAGTTGTCGAGTCCCCTTCAGCAGCAGAAATTCCCTGAGAGGCTTTACGATTTTCGAATTATTTCCTTCAACGTGCCTGGCAAAGACTCCTTGAAGTTGAAGCGTTTGCTGCTTAAGTGGCGGGATGGCATCGCCTGTTGCAAGGGAGTTGTTGAGGCTCGACCGACCACTTTGCATCGGTAGAAGCTCCGAGTCGATCCTTGAGTACAATCCCCAAATGACCGAGCTCATCTTTGGTCAAGCTCTGCCACATGTTCTGCGGTCCGCGAACACTGTCCAAAAAGCACAACGCTGATTCCGAACCCCAAGCTTCACCCATCAGAACCTCGTCAATACCTCTCACTCAACCTTTAAGCGGACCCGCGAAGAAATCAACTCGACCTGGCCATCTGCAAAACAACCCTCACCAATACATCCAGGCTGCTCGAGGCAGATCCACCCCCTCGCGTTCCTCCGGAAGCGAGTCACCATCTCCAACCTCATCAACCCCTTAACCGCCGCCGCGACCGACACCGCAGCAGCCTCTCCCGAAGCAGCGGACAGAGACATGTGCAGCGTTCGTGTGCGCATGTCTGCTCCGGGCAGGCGCATTCGAGGGGGTGTTCGTCGAGGTGTGGTGGGTGAAGCGGTTTGATGTGGGAGGCGATGAGGTGGATGAGGAGAATGATGGGGAGGAGGGTGAGGAGGGTGGTGGGCATTGTTGGGTCGGTGGTTGGGATGAGATTTGGGGGTGTGGAGGAGGGGGATGTGTGGGTATAAGTATTTTTTCGTGGGGTGGACTTTGGATGGAAATTTGTCTGTGGATTAAGTAGCTGGTAGGTTGGTTGGTAATGGTGGGAGGATACGGGGAGATTGTGATGGACGGGTTGTGTAGTATTTGTGCTGAGATTCGAATGATTGAATAGTGAGTGACATTCTGTCTCGCCGCACTTTGCACCGTACTTATAATAATGATTCTGCAGCAATTGTTGAAAAACTGGATTTTTCGAAAATAGCTAGCATTTTGTAGGCTGGACTCCGAGCAGGATTTTACCTGCGCAGGTTCTCCTGTCCGTGGACCCGCAAGCCCGGTTCAAGACAGAAGCAACTTTGGTCGGAGAATGGCGAGCAGAGATGTCAGTCAACAAATTCCGCTATTAATGATAATATGCCTGATGTGCTAATGCTCTCGCTAAGGTACGTACTAGAAGAGTCAGCGTATATTGACTACCAGGTCCGAATCATGTATGACGTACGGACTGATTGCGTCTTTCAGTGTCTACCTCAACTCAGCCCTCCCCTCCATCTCCCTCTCCCTCTGCCTCTCGTCCCTCGTCATCGCCCTCTCCCTCGCGCCAAGCATCTCCCACCCCACATCCCCCTTCGTCCTCCCAACCTCCCCACACGGCCCGCCCATCTCCTCCACCTTCTTGATCAACTCCCACTGCACCACCTCGCTCACTACGCTATCCCCCTTGTAGTCTGCATGCGTCCGCACAAACTCCCGTATCCACTTCGCGCCGGTCCACAGCGTACCCTCGGCCCGCCGCCGGATCAGCGAGAGGTACCCGGCGAGCTCGCACCGTGTCTCGACGGGCACGTTGACGCTGTCGAGGTAGGATTCTACGAGCGGGAGGAGGCCGGGGAATGTGTCGTCGGAGGTGGAAGGCAAAGGTGAAGAAGAGGTGCCGTTGACGATCTCGGCGATGGACATGAGCCGGTATTCGTCCTCCACGGGTCCGAGCGGTGTCGCGCATCGGCTATTGTCTGGACATGGCTCGGGCGTCGAGGAGCCGCTGGCCGATGCGCTGGCGCTGACCGCGGCGCGGTGGCGAGGGGTCGAAGGAAAGGGGTCTTTGCGGAACCAAAATTTCGAGTTCAGGACCGCGTCGCGGGCGTGCGCTGTCTGCATGTTTTCGGTTGTTCGGGGGATGGGGATGTAGAAATTCAGGTCGAAGGAGAGGATGGCGCGGGTAACGAGGACAAGGAAGATGGCAAAGGCGGCGTTTTCGAAGTCGGTGAGTTGAATTTCCATGGGGCGAAATTCGACGCGCCAGCCTGTGTCCGAATCAGGAGACAAAGATGGTGGGGGTTTGAAGCGCATATGTTGCCAGTTTGTGGATTGGAGGTTTTCAAAGTGGTTCGTTGAGGTTTTGTCAAGGACTTTGAGGTCTTCGGAGAAAATGACAAGGGGATCGCGAATGAAGAGATGAGCGAAGTGGGTGGCAAGGAGGTCGTCCATGCCGCCGGCGATGAGCTTACATTTCAAGGACTCGTCGACAAGGAGGCCTGGGTCCATGTATTCAGGGCGAAGGCGAGGGTCCTGTGCAATGTAGGTACTGTTACTTGCATAGCGGGATTTTGGAATACGCCAGCGTGCGTCATGCAAAGGTATCTCCCCAAGTTCTTCAGCCGTACGATCATCGACTGCGTTACTGATTTGGTTCCAACGAACGTCAGTGTCAACAAGGAAGCCTTTGTAGATAGGAGTTGCGGCAGTGAGGGCGAGCATGATGGGACCAAGAGGGCTGAGTTGGTCGTAGAGGGTTCGACCTTCAGTGATGTTCTTCGCTTGGAAGGTGATCTGGAGGCAGCAGCTGCCCATCCCAAAGGCCATGGCATCCATGTAGACGTGGTTCTTTTTGACGGCACCATTGCGGACGTCGTCGTCTTCCGGCCATTTGTGGAGGTTATAGTCTACTGTGGGGTCAAGGAATGGAGAAGGAGTGTATTTGTCTTTGAAAACTGGAACGTTAATCTCAACCTTTCGGCCTCTTCGAGATCTGATGTTCGCAGCGAGTGTGGGAAAACGTATGTGCGGGTTTGCAATCTCATCGGGAACGAATTGTGACCGTAAAGCAACGCCGGATGGGGGATAGTAAGGTGATATGAAGTCGGTCCTGGTTCCCAGGCGGGGAAATGTAGTCATGGTTATTGGGCATTCCGTAGCCGCCATGTGCTCCTGCGCGATGATCCGCCTACACACTTTAGCTACAGGTGACGAGGAGCTAGATCCACTGAACAAACCTGCGTTTCATATTTGCTTCCACCTTCAACAAATCTTTAAATCCAATTCCCCACGGCCTACCTGGCGTTGCCTCCAGCATGAATCGCCCAAACTCGGGATGAAATGTTGGCAAAGATTCTCCAGAGCTTCAATCCATTAACAAAGGTCTCAAAAACGTGGAGGCGCCTAATACTCTGCTTCCGCCTGCAGATCAGGCACACAGCCACCTTGCTTTTGAAGCTTCTCATCTTGTGCAAGGGCTTCCAAAATATCGGCCTGCCGAAGAGAGAGTCTAGCCCTCTTATTCTTGTCGTCTAGACAAACGACAAGATACTCGATCTGGTCATGGTAAGGATGGTCCACGGGAAGCTATAGTAGTGAAGCACACCTCATCTCCCCAAAGCAAAGCATCTCTTTCCTTCGCCTTGGCGCTTTTCCAGATCGTTAGGAGTTGCTGTTGCTGTCAGACATACATTCCTTCGTTTTGGTGGTATCAAAATCTTACCTCTATCCCCCACTCGCGAACCTGGTCTGCAGCTTTTTTGGCGTCTGGCCAAGCCAGGGGTGTCCCAAGTTGCCTTGTAACATGAATCAGCGTCAAAGACCGGGACTGAGATTGGCAGGATCCGAGACGTCATACAGGAGCCCCATGGCGTGATCTTGTCCCAATAGCGGCTAATGTTCTTGCCCAAGAATGGTTCTTGAGGCGTTGTACCCACAAGCTCACAGAGCCGGGGATTTTGATGGTAATTTCCGTAATTGATTGTTGGCTTTAGCTGAACATGTCAAGAAGCAAAGGCGTTGATTGGGCTTCCTGGTTGGATCTCGAGCTACCTTAGCCATCATTGTAAAAGTCCATCTCCGGTGACGTAGAAGAAGGTAATGACATATTCAGAACTCTGGTTGCCTCTGGCACTGCTGTATGCACTGCCGCACCAACGGCTCCGGGCCATTTGCTCTTGAATTGTGTCCGACGAAAGGGTTTGCAGGGGCGGTACAAGCAAACGACATAGGCATATTCGGTGCTATTGGGTGTGAAAGCTGTGTTCTGCTTGTTTGGACAATGTTCTTGATTTATAATCCTGGGAGCGACGGGAGAGCCCGCTGTGGGGTTGAAGTCCTCATCCCACGCCATTACGAGATTCCATGCGCGCACACAAGAGTAAAGCCACAAGTCCTGTATCTCAGAACTCACAGCATCTTCCCAAGCAGTGTATTTAGACTTGGCAATGTGTCATCTGTCTATACTAAATGTACATGTTCTCAGGCCAGCCTAAGGAGAGGAGCTTCCCTACTCCGTCTAATCTCTAAGGTTTTCGATCTGATCCTACGTGCAGGCAGGATTCAAGTCCCTTTCTAGCCTTCAGCACCCGAAGTAGAGTTCGGCCAAGAGGCATCGCTGAAGAGCAGCCGCAGCCGTTTTAGCAACCAAGCAGTGGTTTCTCAACGTGGAGCAGACCTTGGACAACCAATGCGACATGCCACGCTAGAGATTTGAAAAACATATGAAGAGTCCGGTAGGGCTCTTGTAGTAGATAAAAGGCGGGTAAAATGTCAGTTGCTGCGCTGGCCGCCTTTCTGCGCTCTGATCTCGTCCATTTTTGCGACACGCAGTTTGAACTCATCGTACTGGCATTTCTCGTAGCTGTGTCGCTCATTCTAGCAGCTGCATTAGCACAGGGAACGGGAGGTCAAAGTACCGGAAGGTCTCCGAACCTCACACTTCCATGGCAAGTACCACTCTTTTACCCTGCACTTGTTTAGAGGTATGAGAAGATGAGCACAGCTATCACGGTATGCAAGTGGCAGTCTAGCTTCCGACATCTCCTCTCTTGTGGCCCTTCGCACTTGTTTAGGTCAGCAGCGTTTTGCATTGCTCTTCAAGTAGACTGTACCGCCATCTCCACCTCCAACAACAGCATCCTTCGCCTCCTTGACCGCCTCTACCACAGTCATAGCACCCGAGCGCGGTAGAGAGCGCACGTTATTTGACAGCCCGATGTGAAGGTTTGTCGTATGGCGAGGTTACTGGCCGATGTGTCGCGCAATGTGAAGACGTTGCTGTGAAGGAAATGCGATTGGAGCTTCAGACCAAGGTGAAGATGCATACCGCTCTAGTCCTAAAACAGACTAGCTTGGCGGCAATCACTCAACGCGCCCAGGAGCGTCCTTCGCGTCGCCTTCCCCACATTCACGGGAATTAGAACTCGTCGCAAAATGACGCGTCGGAATGAGCCTGGCATGACCGAAAAGTTTTGATGAGCAGTCTGCCCTGATTGTAATCTCCCCTTCAAATTCAATTCACTGCGTCCTCGTTTCTTCCTGCTCCTTCAACAAATTAAGATCCCGTCAGCTGTGGTTACAAGCTTGCAGATTTAAGTCCCTAGAATACACCGAAAAGAATTGCGACCATGGCAGACGGCGAGATATATTCTGCCACGTATAGCAATGTGAGTGTAATCGTTTGACCGATATTTCAAATCTAAGCTTACGGCTCCGTTCATAGGTTCCTGTGTATGAACTCAAGCTCGCTGGCGAACATGTCATGAGGAGGCGATCGGACGATTGGATCAACGCTACGCATATATTGAAAATTGCAGGCTTCGATAAACCAGCGCGCACTCGGATACTTGAGAAGGATGTGCAGAGAGGAGTCCATGAGAAGATCCAAGGCGGTTATGGAAAGTATCAAGGTTGGTAATCTCGGCTAAGATTATCAATTGAGCGACTGATGCAGAGCAGGTACTTGGATTCCACTTCAGGAGGGACGGGTACTTGCAGAAAAGAACAATTGTCTGCACAGGATATCAAAGATTTTTGATTTTGTACCCGGAGATCGCAGCCCCCCACCTGCTCCAAAACATACAACTGCTGCGTCGAGCAGACCCAAAGTCCCAAAGCAGCCTGTACCGCCACGAAAAGTCCAGCCATCGGGTAAGCGTTTCAACAAAACAACTCTACACGCTGCTAACGCGCAATTAAGTTGGATACTACCCTGCAACTGATGATCATTATGACAATGTGAACTCTCACTTCAACGACAATGGTGGCTATGGGGAGGCTACCCCTGAGACCTCATCAATGATGGCAGAAGACGACCTTATGCAGCTCAGCCAGCCTACGGTTGGCTCACGGAAGCGTAAACGAGACATCGAGCCCGACCCAGCCTCCAGAATAGAGCAAGATTTCATCGAATACGGTGACTCGCTCCTTGACTACTTCGAAACCTGCAATGATGTTCCTAACATGTCGCCTCCTATTCCACCTCCAGGAATGCCGCTTGACCGACCTATCGAGGACCAAGGAAATACTGCGCTTCACTGGGCATGCTCGATGGGGGATGTCGACGTGGCACGAGATCTCATCAACCGCGGTGCTAATCCTGGCATTCCGAACATGCATACTGCGGAGACTCCGTTGATTCGTGCGGTACTATTTACCAACAACTACGACAAACGAACATTCCCTAAGCTCCTCAACTTGTTGCAGAACACGATCCTCGAGCGAGACCGACATGGGTCTTCGGTCTTTCATCATATTGCTGAGCTTGGTCGGTCACGGCGTAAGTGGAGTTGTGCTCGTTATTACGCCGAGATGCTGGTCAACAAGTTACTTGAGGGTGGCGCTACTTTGGTGCGCTCGGCTCTCATCGCGCAGGACCAGAATCACGACACTGCAGTACTATGTGCGGTGAGGAACAAATGCTTGAAGCTTGCTCAGTTCTTGTTGAGTCATGCCCCTGAGGCCGGAGACCTCCCTAATTTGCACGGAGAGACGGCCAATGAGATCATGCGCGCGCTCTCCGCGCAGCACCATTCGCTCGAGCTCCCTCCATCTTCTCCGGTCCAGCCAGAGCTCGACATGTTTAATGGCAGCCTAGTCAGCAGTGACAGGAATGGTCAGAAGGTGCCACAGATCTCAAATGCTGCGATGACGATGCGTACGCGGATGAATGAGGTCCTTGCAAGGATTGCTTCTTTCCACGAAGCCGAGACTAAGGAGAAAGATCTGCAGATGAGCGAGACGGAGTCGACGTTGGCAGATATTGAGGCGCAGAGACATCGTATCCGACAAGAGACCTATTCATTGATGGCCAAAGCTCAGGACGAAAATCAGCTTCCATCACTCCGAGCATCATACGTCCAGGGACTTCATTCGAACGAATCGCTGCTTGAACAAAAGGACCATGCAGCGCTCCAAGGCGAGGTGCTCACGCAAGACAAGCAGACCCCAAGCCATTTGTTCCACAACAGCAACCATGGTTCATTGTCGCAGGAAGACATGCAAGCAGCGATGCCATGGGCAAGGGAGCTCTATTCGCAGCAAAGTAAACGGCGGAAGCTCGTTCAAGAGACGGCCCAAGACATGGGCGATGTTGGGGCGAGTGAGAAGATCGGCAAGCTGCGGATGCTGGTGTCTTTGGCAACCAACGTACCTGAGAATACCTTGGACGGCATGTCGGCTGAACTGCTAGAGAGTCTCGATCCGTCGCAGACGGCTCTGGAGAATGGACCAAGGACTCCACCGATGCAAAGGGCCGCTGTGTCTTGAGAACAAGTAGCCGCCTCGTCTATTCACTTTCACGACTTTGATTGTATTACTGGAAGCTGTTCACTATGATGAGATGCTAGCGTCATCTTTTTGGGAAGGGTCGAAGATACTTAGAGCGTGCTATTCGACGAGAGGCAAGCGCCCTCTACGCGAACGAGCATGTTGCGTGTAGTGGATAGAACCAATACCTTCTACGGTCATACTTTTGACAGCTTATCATAACATGCAAGATCTACTTGATGATGCCCAACGTAGCCACGATCAATTTCAAATCGATCCTTCGGGACTACCACAAACGTCGCGACAGCGCCTCGTGGCCGCATCTAGTAAGCCTGCAGTCTCGGCACGCCCAGCGAGCTCTGTATGGCCGTCAGACAACCACGTCGTTGAGGCTACCGGTGGAGCAGTCGCCACCGTTCATGTTAGAGCGTCTACTCCGCGCGAATGGGAGGTGCGAACCGGGGTTTTTGGCGGCGATTGCGTCTTTGAACGGTGGATGGTGGGTTTGCGAACAGGAGGGGGTTTGAAAGGCGGTCAGCATTGTGATTGTGTTCTCTACGATGAAGCTTTGTTTGCTGTGAGGTAAGAAATTGATCCCGAGGTTGTTAATTTGAAAGATCCGTTCTAGGCCCCGGTCAAAGGTGGTCGTGAAACAAAGGAGCCAGAGGGCACAGACGATGATTGGCCGAGAGTGGAGATGCTTCAACATGTCAATCACACATCCGAGATACCTATCTCATGCCTCTCAAGTTCTCAACACCGCTGGCAGGTTTTGGGCAAGCTGATCCGACGGCAAGATGAAGGCTCTCAGTTTCTTCGAGACATGCATTCCATTTACCGCTGCTTTTGGTCGATCCGAGCATCATATGGCTATCAATAGCAGTGGTCCCTGTATGATCAGCTGTTGCGTGCCCGCTTGCCAACAGCCGGATTCCAGTCGTACACGTGGAAAGGTCGAGCTCGAGCTCCAGGTGAGACCAGCGGTTGATCATCGCTGTGCTGATGGGCCAAAAGGAAAATCATTGATCATTGTGATCGATGCGGTGCGCTGGTGAGACACGATGTACGGGCGAAGAGAGTCTATCAGGCATGGATCGGGAGAGCGGGGGTTAGCTGGTTGGAGAATAGTGACAATGGGGGAGGACCGTTTTCTGCTCTCTGGTGTGCCAAATTTGGGTGGATGAAAGGGGGGGCCCTGCAGTAGGGCTCGCTAGAGGGGAGGCTTATTGGGGAGACTATTGGGGGGCACTGGGGGGGGATTGGGCTGCGGCTTCGGGGCGTGCATGCGGAGTCTGCTGGCTGGCCGTTGGTGACGCTGAAGAGACTGGCTCGCTAGGCGCAAGGGCAGGGACGACCGGGGCGTGGCGGAGACGTGAGACCGGCGGCCAATCATGGGCGCGTGTCGCCTCCCTTTGCAGCGGTAGTGTGTTCCGATCGCGTGCTTAGGCTTGCCCGCCGCCCAATCCCGTCGCTCGTCGCCTTTCCTTTGTGCTGTCGCCTGTCTCGCGCTACTGCATCCCTCAAGCCCTTGAGCACTCTCACTCTCACTCTCTGGGAGTCCTCTCTTGCTCTCTCTGTCCCGCCTCGCCGCCCACCCCCCCTGCACCCGCAGCTTTCCCCTTCCACTTCACCTTCTCTTGCCCACTCATCCACTCCCTCACAACTCCCTTCTTCCCCCATCAACACCATCCCCTCCATCCCTCATTCCCCATCCCCCTCCTCTTCCTCCATCACCACTGTCCTTCAGTGCCTTCCCTCGACATTGCAAAAGTCATCCTCTCCTATCTTTCTTTTTTGATAATTGTCGTCCTCCGTCTCCCCTTCCGTCGCCCACTCCTTTTTGCATTTCAATCTGTCCAGTGAGGAAAGCTCCGTGACGGCGGCCCATTATCGTTTCAGTGGCTCGCCCCTCGTGAAACACCAACACCGCACCACCTCCTGGCAGAAACAAAGTGCCCCTTGTTGCGCTCAATAATCATCGGTCCCATTGAATATTTGTCTTTTGCTCGCGCGATTGCCGCGCAATCTGCGAGTCTTCAAAACTACACCAGAAGGGGGAGCCCACGATACCTCCCCTCTCGGCGCCGACTGTCCTTTGCAAACATCACGGATTTGTACGGAGAAGAGCTTCAATTCGTTCATTATAAATCGTCCTAATCAGCAACATCTCCCCTCAGAGTTCCTTCTCGGGGACCCTCTTTCGATTCTTCTTTCGATCCGGAAATATTGATCGATTCAATTTGTGAGTCAGGTGCTGCCCTTGAGCTGCTCGACTGCTCCTTGCCTTCACTGCTCGTATTGATCACTGCAACAACGTTGCTGACCTTAACCACAGCATCTTAGATTATACTTTACGGGCCTTTCTCTACACCAATTCTTCATCTACCTTTACCAGCCGCGATTTAATCTCATAATCATCCTCAACACAGTTTCTGACCCGCAAACCCTCCCTCTCATCGTCATCATCATCATCGCCGCCTTTGTCTTGTACATTGCTCAATTATCCGACCGCCACAGTTTCTTCTTAGCTTGATTTCAAAATCACTCTTATTGCCAACAGGCGCTGTACAAACAGAACAGTAGACACAGTTACCTTTCGAGATGGATTCCGGCGGCCTGGCACAAATGACCTATAACTCTCATTTCAATGGACTTAGCGCCCCAAACTCTGGCTTCGGCTCACGTGGTAAAGGTTCTCACATCAAACGCCTCAGCGTTGCCTTACCGCCCAAGATCTCCACCATCGACGAGACTCAGCCGATCAACGTGGGTAACACGCCTCGAACTAGCCGCGGCCATCTTCTTGCGGGTCTGCGTACTGCCCCAAAGTCCGCCACCCTCCCTTCAGCAAACTCCAGACTCTCTTTCGACAACAATGCCAACAGTATGGATCAAGCCGACCGAACCCCTCAAACTACCACCAGCGCCTTCTTTCCTCAGAACTCTCAGAGTGTAGGCTATGGTTCCCAGCAGCAGATGTACTCTCTGCCCGAGCATGTTTTGGCACCACCCAAAATCGAAATCGATGAGAATGCGGGAGACGTGGATCAGGAATATTATCAACAACTGATGGCCACCAACGCCATGCTTGCCCAACAACAGAGGGCTCTGCAACAGCAGCTTCTGAGCATTACCCAGGTGTCTCAGCAGCTCGGTGGAGTTGACCTCAATGGTAATGGCAATTTGCAATACCAGGCTTCACCTAGCAACGTTTCAAGCCTCTACAGCCAACAGATGCAGCAGGGTCTTCAGCCTATTGTCCAGCCTGTGCCCAATAACCCTGGCTACTACTCGGTCTTCAGTCCGATGACTGGTCAGCAAACCATTGTGATGGACAACAGCCTGGCTCAGAAGCAAGAATCTCCTCAGACTTACCAGAATGTTCCTAAGAGCGCCTCACCACCAACGCCAAGCTTCCGCGCCCAGGTGTCCCCTCCACCGGAGGACCATATCTCACCAGTCAACGGTTTCCGCTCGCGTTCGCCTCCAAAGTCTTCGTCTTCTCCTCCTCAGGATGTGGAACCTCTTCCGCCTCCATCAGCTAACGCTTTCCGCCGTGGACACAAGAAGAGCCTCTCTTTTGTGTTCAAGAGCGGGTCGGATGCTACAAGGCCTTCCGGACCGAAATCCGCTGGTTTTCCGCAAACTCCTATGAGCGGTACGTTCGGTCCAGGTCACGGCCGTGAGGGCAAACATCCAGAACGTCTTCCCAGAGGGCCTCCACCACTGGAAGAGTTGCTCGCCAAGCCCACCGCGAAATTTGAGGGTGGTAAGAACTTTGTGAGCCGCCAGCGACGCAACGCCGTTCAAAATCTTGTGTCACGTGCCGAACGACGCAGCGAACTCCGTCACAGTGGCTCCTCTTCCCCTGGCAGCGACGGGGAGTTCAATTTTTCTGTCTCCTCAACAGAAGAGGACACAATCCCGACTAGCGGCAGCCTCTCAGGGAGACCGAGCATTGGGAGCCTGCGCGCAGCGGCCTCCGGCGCTATCGGTTCTGAGCGGAAGAAGTCTCGCGAAAGGAGCTCGGTTGACAGTGACTACAGCACGAAAAGCATGACCAGCGAAGAGGGTGTAGAGGTCGTAGCTAGACGCAACACGCCGATGTTGGTCCTGAGCAGTGCAGAGAAGAGGAAGAGCGCCTTTATGTGAATGAGGGACGAAGGATCGACTCGAGGCAGGAGGCGCGAGACTGCATGTTGTGAAATTGGAGACCGACGTTTTCGTGCTCTTTTGGCAGGGCCTTTTGAGCATTTTTCTCACGACTTTTAGAAGGAAACATCCTTCCGGCAACTGACATTCATTTACATTTACGAATCGACTCCCCCTGTTTTTCATTTTTGACGACAAAATTGCAAGCTCGGGGAAGGCTACAAGCACTTCGGCGGAGGAGATTGCTGTTTCGTAAAAGAGCACATACTTTCCCTGTGGCTTTTACTTCTTCGATCCTGAAATGGATCGCTGGACAGCATTTGATGCGTCCACATTTTTCGAGCACAAGGTCACCTTCCTTGGCCTTGTTGAAGTCGGTTGAGGTGGAATAGCTCTGTTAGCGGCTAGACGTGAATAAGGCGGTTGACTGCTTGACCTCTAGCTTAGTAGATAGCTTCAAAATCAGAAATTGATATGAAGGAGAGAATTGCCTATCTGCAGTGAACTTGTCCAAGCATCCACTCGCACAGTCTCTGTTGTCATTCAAACCGCACCGAATTGTGTCGTAAGAGTCCCGCACTCGAACAGTGTTGGGCATACTCATATTGATAGTCGTTGTGTAACAAGATCACGAAGTATTCAGGCACTCATCAACCCTATCTCGCAAGAAGAAACACGTGACTCGAGGCTCTTTCGCCAAGCACGAGCTGCTTTTCTTGACGTAACTCAACATTTAATTTGATCCACAACCTCACAGCCTTTCCCACTCCGAGGTGGCCGACTTGTTTTCCATGCTGCCCCCGGCAATGATATACCCATCCCTAGATCACCCAATAGTACCCGTCCCATGTCTAGCCTCGGCAGATGCAAGCCATGTTTTCCATTTGGATCGAGTCCGATGGCAGCAGTCCCTGCAGATCTGATGCATGATGTCAATCAACGGTTTTTACTAACATTTTGTTAAGCACAACATCGATGACGTGAGGTGCTATCGATCTATCTGCCGTAGAGACTGGGGTATACTCCTACTGAGACGCATAGATAGGGGCAGACTGCTACTGAAGGGAGTATTAAATCATTTCCTTTCCTTTTATACGTTGTCGTTTCACCACAGCACAATCCCACTCCTCGAATCCATTCTTTCACTCTCCCATACATCTCCCATCCATCATGCCTGCTATCATAGACAAAATCAAAGACAAACTCCACCACAAAGATAAAGACGACAAATCCTCTCCACCGCAACAAACCTCCTCCGCCCGCTATGCTTCCGACGACGTCGACCCCTCCCCACTCGCCCAATCCCTCCACTTCCCCGTCTCGAAAAAGACTGCACCGAACCGCTTCCTCAAAGCTGCCATGACAGAGCGCCTCTCCTCGTGGGACCCCAAAGACCTTTCTGCCCGCGGCATCCCCACCCCACAACTAATCAAAGTGTACCAACGCTGGGGCGAGGGTGCCCTCGGCCTCATCCTCACGGGCAACACGATGATCTTCCCCGACCAGCTAGAGGCCCCAGGGAACCCGATCATCCCAGCTGACGCCCCGTTCGAGGGAGAACGCTTCGAAGCTTTCAAGGAGTTGTGCGCGCAGGCCAAGAAACACGGCAGCCTGTGTGTCGGGCAGATCAGCCACCCCGGGCGACAGACGGCTGAGTTCCTGCAGCCGGACCCGGTCAGCGCGAGCGATGTCAAGCTCGATCAGCGCATGGGCATGGAGTTTGCGAAGCCGCATCCCGCGAGCAAGCAAGAAATCGAGGAAATCAAGGCCGCGTTTGTGCACTCTGCCGAGTATCTGCATAAGGCCGGGTATGATGGGATTGAGTTGCACGGCGCGCACGGGTATCTGCTCGCGCAGTTCCTGAGCAACACGACGAACAAACGGACGGACGAGTATGGGGGTAGTCTGGTGAATCGGGCGCGGATCATCCTCGAGATCGGGCGGGCGATACGCGAGAAATTGCCCGCGGAGAACACCGGATTCATGCTCGGGCTGAAGGTGAACAGCGTCGAGTTCCAGGAAGGCGGCTTCTCAGCGGAGGAGTGCAGAGATCTTTGCCGAAGCTTGGAGGAAGAAGGGTTCGATTTTGTCGAGCTGAGCGGCGGCACATACCAGGAGCTCGCGTTCAACCACCGCCGCGAGAGCAGCAAGAAGCGCGAGGCCTTCTTCCTCGAGTTCGCCGACACCATCACGCCCGTCCTCAAACAGACCAAAGTATACGTCACGGGCGGGTTCCGGACCGCGGGCGCGATGGTCAAGGCGCTCGAGAGCATCGACGGCGTCGGGCTCGCGCGGCCGGTCTGTCAGGAGTTTGATTTCGCGCGGAATATCCTGGATAGGAAGATCAAGGGGGCGATCGAGCAGAAGGTCGACCAGCAGAATTTCGGGCTGACGAATATGGTTGCCGGCACGCAGATTAAGCAGGTCGGGAATGATAGGAAGCCGATTGATATGAGCGACGAGGGGAATGTGGAGAGGTTTAACAAGGATATGGAGAGATTCACGAAGAAGATGGGGGATGATAAGGAGGGGAGGACGTATGGGTATGTCGAGGATGTGGAGATGCAACCCGGGGCTTATGGAGCGACGGTGTAGATTCAGTATTGCTCTAGGTAGCCGAGGGATCATGAAATAGAGAAACAGATAAAGTTCATACACGTCGATAAATCCTCATCTTACTAAATATCAACGCCTTGATATGAGCGAACTACATCGTCGCAGATTCCTCAACCCTCTTGCACTTTGTGCAGCCTAAAATCTCCACAGAAATTAAAAGGTCTAACGTTTTATAGTATCTTTAACATTGTCAATGTGAAGCTTGCATGACTCAACCTTCCCCATAGCTAGGTGCAATATCCATTCCAATGTCGTACCTAGCAGCTTTACCACGGCTAGTAGGTCGATTACGGTAGATGGATTTAGAGTATATAGGATGTTGAGCTTGGTATACATGGCCGATCAAAACCCAGAGAGTAAAAAAGGGCAAGCACTTTATGTCGTTTGGAAGGAGCCAATACGATGTTTCAGAAGCTTTTGGAGGAGACAACGAATAAATTTTGCGAGGATTGGTCAAGTGAAGATATACATAAAGTTGATTAAGACGGATAAAATCAAGAGATAAATGCATGACGCTGCTCTCCTTTTCTTTTTGTTGGACGTCCTGAAAGACAACCATAGTCCGCTCCACTCTTTTTTTCTCGCTGCCTCAAAATCATCATCTTAGTCCGCAACGTCAGAAACCCTTGTGCTGGCCTCACGATTGTGAAATGAGGATTTAGGGAAATGACCGAGATGGTTGAGAAAAAGGAGTGCCATGGGGAAGACTAGGGTGACAGACTATGCTACTCGATCGATCGTCCTCCCAGCGTGGCTGGATTTCCTAATATTCCTCCTTTAAGGGCCACGTTGATTGTCCGTAGACTAGGTTGAATTTTCTATTTGTTACCGCGAAACCACATTTTACTACGAGCCTCCCATTCATTCTTTCGAGGAGCTCTCCTAAAATTTGAGGATGCTCTCGCGGTGGTGATGGGTGGGATTGGTAACAGAGCAATGCCAACTATCCAATCTATGCGAAGATCGATTACCGTCAACATTTTTCACGAAGTTCCTCCACCTGAGCCTCCTTAATGTGTTCTCGGTAGTAAACTCACAGCCCACAGTTCTACCATCTTTCCCCCTATTTGCGTAACCCCCCCCCCCTTAACATCAACTACCCTGCCAATTTAAATCCATCAGGCGCCCTACTCGTTTTCCATCTGTTTAGTAATCCTCGTCCAGGATATGTACCTGCCAAACGCCTCCCGCAGAAGACGGCACCCTCGGAAGATCCTACAACTAGGCTTGACGTAGTGGGCCGCCTGACCATGGCAGGATGCCTCAAGAACGTTCAAAATTACGTATTCTACGCACTACTTGCCAAGCTTGCCGACGAAGGTGCTTACCTGCGTTCGGACCTGGACGGCAGGCATGGATGGCACCGAGAGCGCCGTCCTCGACAATGGGTCAAACGGAAGGCATTAATGTGGACCGTGGTGGAATCCTCGAACCGTGTTAGAGCTTCCGTTGGATCCGGAAAGACGAGGATCACCGTGAACGTCGGGTTGCCTGACAGCCACGACGAGATCAAAGGAAAAACCGCTGATGTAACTTGGCTGAGGAACATTGTTTTTTTTACGAAATGATGTGTAAAATGAATGTAGAAATACAATCCCATCGCATAGCACACGAGACCCGTCCCAACTTGCCTTTGCAGGCCACTCCGGCTGTGAAGCTATCACTAAAGAGTGTGAGGAAACCCGATACCTATCTTACGGTAGCCGCCTCTATGGGGGCAGTTGTACCCCATGTTTTTCACATGCTCCACGCGCTTTCAAAGTGGACCCCTCAGTCTCGCTGTCAATCTGTCACGTGCCCCCCTCCGCACAAGCGTACAAAATGTTCAGAAAACTTTGAACGACGTATCCGGCCCAAAGCTGTCTTGCCGTACGTAGCACCGATATAGTCGCGCTGGGGCTTTCAAGTCTAGTCCCGCCCCTTCTTCGTCTGGAAGGACCTGACCGATCTGTAAGTATGCCGAGGTAGCATACTGCTTAAGTAACTCTCTTGCCGAACGGGCAATCGCCCACCCGCATTCGTTGCCATTTCGAAATTTGATAGGTGTTGGATATTTATGCTTGAAGCTTCCGATACCCTCTCAAGTCCTGTTCAAAGAACGGCCCAAATGACGGCCGCGATCAATTAGTTCCAGATCTCCGTCGGGTAAGGTTTATGCTCTAGTTCGGGGACCTCTCCAAGGGGATAAACGGGGAGAATGAGAATGTGACTTATTGCCATACCAGTCTACGTCGCTGAGCTGCAGCTTCCGAGTCCTCTGGCCCCGAATATTGTTCACCCTGTCCGAAGAGCGCGGTTGGGAAGACGAAGCAGAGGTATTGTGCCTCTCAAGGCCTAGGAGTCGTCCTCTCTTAGTATTGGGATTCTCTTCCAGAGGGGGAAGGGTGTCTGAGGGGGAAGAAGAAAAGGTGGGGTCACCATCGTGCGGATCATTGTCGTCCCGGAGATCGTAGTTGTTGAGGACGAGATTTTTGATCCGTTGCTGCTCCTCACGCTCGGCGAGTTGTTGGGATTTCATGGCGATAGCAAAAGTCGAGTTCGATGGTAGATCGATGTTGCGTGTCTATACAGATCAGCATGGTAGGCCAAAGATGATATGACAATAAAGATAGCGTGGGAAAGGACATAATAAGAAGCTGGAAGAAATAATGGTGAGCAAGCGCATAGATTCGAACAGACCTGTTGTCGGTTGCCCTTCTTCGTCATCAAAGAAAAGGCCATAGTCTTGGGTAGTTCCTGAACAACCTCCTCTGTATCCTCGTTGATCGACGTAACTTCTCGTTGACCCCTTCTGATCGGTAACGGAACATCGAACATTGTGCGACGTTCAAATTTCCGAGACTCCATGCTCTCGGCCATCATCTTCTCGAACTCCCGGTCGAAGTCTGCTTCAGCTTCCGGATCACGCTCCTCTTCCTGTCTGGTGACAAAAATCTCCTCTTCCTCGGAGACAGAGCCTGTTGGACTTGTAGTGTCGTTTGGAAGAGCCTATAAATTCCACTACATTAGTAAAACGTCATTCAACCCAAATACTAATATTACCTCGGCTTCGTCGGTAGAGGACTGTCCATCTGGTTCTTGAGGTTCAGGAACAGCGTCAGGTTCAAGTTCTTCGCTTGATTCAGAAAGAGCTCCATCGTCTTCTGCTTCACCTGTCTTGTCGATATTAGAGCCTGCGTAGTTAGCCGTAACGGCTTCAGCGAATAAGCGCGCTGCTTCATCCAGCTCTGTTACCAGTTTCCACTGTGGTCGAATTGCAGCGTATGTATCTTGGATAAGAAAATCGATGTCGAGTGGCAATGGTTCTTTCGTGGTGAGGTAGTACTTGGCCACCGTTAGTCGCTTACACATAATCGGAGTATTTGGCACAAACCTGAAAGAAGGTCAAGAAAAAATCAAGCTTCTTCTTCGCACTGCCGCGATCGAAGCACATGCCACAAGTTTCAAGAACTGAGCAAACAAGACGAACGCGGAAATAATCGTCAGGAAGATCAAGAGGATTTGTTTTGCTGGGAGTCGGAGTTCCATTGTCTACTTGTGTCAGAAAAGAATGCATTGCAAGCCTAGCATTTCGACTCACCATATCCAAATGTGACAATCCGATAAACCGTGTCGAAGACGACGCTTGAGTCGACCATTTTGTAATTGTACAGCTCACCTAAGTACTTTGCTTCGGCGATGCGTCGCTGATTATACTTGAAGTCACTTTGTTCTAAGCCAAGAGTAATCTGCTCTAAGAGGTTGTCGATGACACTGACCACAAAGTCTTGATGATATCGATATAGGCCACTGATAAGTGTTGCAAGGAGGTAAATATTACTGAATTTGACCTTGCCGGGCTTGCTAAAAATTTTCTCCAGCACTGACACGACCTGAGACAGTTATCATCACGACCAGTCACAGTGTCATAGATCCTACCTCTGGTTCTTCCCAGTGCAGCTTTCTAACGGTCTTCAAAATCTTACTGTAGTTTCTCTTGCTCATATCGACGTACACAATCTGGCGAATGAAGAGCTCAGTTGGCGTGCGTTCCTTTTGCTGAATAGCCGATCTCTGGGGTGGATTGACATAGTACATGGCGTTTTCGATGAGCATACGTTCTTGTTGGCCAAGATGCTGGGCCGTCTTCTTCCGCTCAAGAGTGTCGAGAAAAGAATTCATCCTGGGCGCTGTCTCGGGGTTTCGCAAAAGATATCGGCCACAATTTTCGAGCAGATTCCCAATAATCTCAATGTTCATCCTTGAGAAGTCGTCGAGGCTGACTTTGAAGCAATGAAAGATGACGTGCTCTGGCACAATTCCGAATTTCGTAAGCTCCGCAAGGTACCGGATGTTCGTCGTGCGTACCTGACCAAGAAAGTCCTTAACCTTGCGCCTCTGCAGGCTTCGAAATTCGTCATCAAGGTAAGAGATGAGACCCTGAATGACGTCTGGAAGGTATTGCCCAAGAGTGGCAACAAGTCTCGCGTACAAAGGAAGAAGGTCAGAACGACCCTTGGGAACGTCTTGGAGAGCCTTGATCAATCTGTTCCGGGAAGCCTTCGAGTTGAGGAAACAAAACTCGAGAGCTAAAGTATCCACACTGTCCTTAGTCTGCAACTCAGGGAGGCGGGCCAATAATGCGTCCACTTGTGCGCCGACTGTCTTGTTTGCAATAGCCACGGATTGATCATCCCCCTGGGCTTCAACGTCACTAGCTACTTTCTTTGAATCCTCGGATATGCTAGATTCATTTTCGGTTGAGCTCTTTGCCGCAGGTTCATCGGCTTCAGCTTTCTTTTTCTTACCATCCTCAAGGAGAATGCTAGGCACACGGCCCTTCAGATCAACAATGTTCTCGTAGAATCTCCGTTCGTCCTCGTCTTCCCAAATACCAGCACCCTCCCCTTGTCCTCTCAAATACTCTCCGGTCTTCACAAGACCAATACTCGCTGAACCAGTTGTGTCGGCGGAATCCTTTTCGGTAAGGTCAGGCATTTCGGCACCAAGCGCATCGCATAGCACTTGCGCATTAGAAATGAGCTTCTCCTGAGCTTTAGATTGTTTCTCAAAGTTTGCCTGTCTGTCCTCAAAAATCTCTCCGCTTTTGACGTAGGCTTCTGCGTTACGCCGATTCTGCGCGTTGAGCGCGCGTTGATCTCGCACCACGTGGTTTTTGACATCTTCAAAGTACCGGTTTAGTACATTCTTGAACCTTGCCTGGAGCTTGTCGGAGACTAGAGCAGATTCACCTGGAGACGGACTTCTTGACGTCGATTCATCTCTTGAGCCGACATCGAATAACTGACTATCGGCCGTAACCTCTCCGTTGAATTCAACCTGCTTTCGGCCTTCTTCGGACGCTGTCTTTACACCTAGGATGTCCCAACCAAATGTTTTGACAAAGATGACTGCAAGAGGCAAATTGCTATGATCCCTGTCATGGCCAAGAAGCTCCTTCAACACTTCTAAAGGGAAAGGCTCAGCGTCTTCAGAATGATCTCGATTCCCAAAAGCTGAGCCTGACTTCGCTTTAGGTGCCGGGCCACCGGACTTGCTGGTCTGTGAGGTCGTGTCTTTACTCTTACTGGCTGCATCCTCCGGCCGATCAGTATCCTCTAAGCTGCGCAGGGCACCAACAAGCCACAGCTCAGTAACGACTTTTAACAGTACCCGATGGCGAGCTAATCGTTCTCTCTCTTCTCGCTCACGGATGTCCTGACTCAAGCTTTTGAGTTGTGCCTTATCGGGGGAGCTCAACCCTCGGCCTAGGAGCCAGCCAAGCTGTCTCGTGAACTCTGCAGCTCCAAATCTTTGATGTAGCGCGCTCACGATCTCAACCCCAGTGCTGATCTCTGCCGGTGTCTTGAGTTTGCAAAGGCCCTCATAGGTCGCAGAAATAATTTCAGATAAATATTTGTGTAGTGAGAGAGTCTTGATCTCGGTGAGGAAGGTGGGAAGCGACTGTGCAGTAATCCCGGTCCGGATGCGCTTTATGAAGGCTGTGTTTTTCTTCAACGAGGAATCTAGGGACTTTGAGAGCTCTTGTACGTCTGATGAAGGATTAGCGGTCTGAAGAATAATTGTGTCCGTGGGTAGAGACCTGTAGCACCATCCCAGACAGCGGAGTTGAGGGAGAGAAGCTCCCCTGCAGATTTATCAGGTTAGCCCAAAATCAGCCATGATCTTTGCAGAGCCATACTCTTCCGGACGCGGTCCATGATGCAAAAGATGTCAGAATTGTAGAGGTCACATTAAGAGAGTTAGATCGTTCACGGCACCCTGCTGCGATAATGTGGTAAAACGACAGCGAGCTTCGTGCGAATTCCCAACATTTGCGCCGGGATTCTGAGATTGCCTGGTCCCAGAAAGACAGTCGTGACAATTACTAGGGCAATCGCTGTGGAAGGGCACTGATTTTAGTTGTGAAGCGAACGATCTAGCACGCAACAGTGGTAAAGTGTGCGTGCCGTAGGATGACTGAATGGTATCGATATCAACGCGGTACCTGCAGGGATCCTTCGTCCCCGCGGAGGCGGCTCCGCGTACCCAGTTATGCATATCCACGCACGTCCATAAAATGTTAAGGAAATCAAAAACAATGTTTACAAGGACTTCCACTGGCAGATTCCGACTTGATTGATGATAATTGATATATCTAAAATTCAACCGCATTGCTAGAGACATGAATTATGCGGCATTACAGATTGTTGCTACGTCTTTGGTCTGCCTCCTGCCTCATCAATGGATTATATACTGGCTAAGATGTGCCTGATTGCCGGTATCTTTGTTCGACAATGGTACGTCTCTAGCTTTTTTGCATGGAGACAAGCTCGTGTGTATGGTCCGCAAAGTCTTCGACGGTCTGTGAGCTAACGTACAGGTCCAAACGAACGCTGATCGTGTGTCGAGCCGAAGATTCCTCATCTCTGCATTCTTCGCAGTGGCTACATGGCGCACAATGGTGCCGCCTCACTCCCAGTGTGTGTTGATAGTATTGCAGATGAGCTATCGAGAGTATAGTCCTCAATCCGTGGCTTCAACTTGCTCTCCGTCCTCTCCGCTGGAGAAACCTGCCTCCTTGCCCTTCTCCATGTCGAGCAATCTTTCCTGGTACATTCTCTTCATGTCTTGTTCGTTGGTACTCTGCTGCCTATCCATGGTAGGCTTCCATGATATGCTTTTCTCTGTGGCTGAAGAGGGAGGTGTATCTTTAGAGTCTTCCCGGTCAACGTCCTTTGCGGATCGATCCGGGAGAGACTGGAAAGAGGGCATGACGATCGCTGAAGACTGGAAGAGAAGGCGATTAGAGCTTGGGAGAGAACCTAAGAAGATCGTTCAGGCTAAGATACAGTGACCGGTGGTGTCTCTAGAACGCCCAGGTCGCAAAGGGAGAGTTGGTGATGAGGACGTACCTTGAAGTTCGTGCCGTGAACTGTTGACGGAGGTGGGGCGGACCCTGCAGCCTTGGCACCACGCACACTAACCCCATTCGAATTTCTCCAGATTTCGTTGCGGCCAGATCTCCAACTCGAGAATCGAAAGGATGCCTGCTACCAGTGTTTTGGAGCTGTTGAAGTCTTACAAGTTGCTCAGATCATGATAACTTCATAACAAAGAGCACTTCAAGAATTTTGTCACAGCCCAGATTTTGCTGCGCTGATCCCTTGGCCCTTTTCTCATCATGGTATGTGCACCTCCCACCTACAATTCTTGAGCCTCGTCTCTGACGCTACCTCCAGAATTCCCTTTTCAACTCTGCCCAACGGCAGTCCACAGCCCTCCGCCGCGACCTCGATGCCTTCTCCTCCTCCCCGTCGACCTCCTCCGCTGCCCTCCAAGGCCAAATATCGGCCTCCCTAACTTCCCTCTCCCGCACAGTCGACGAATACGCAAATCTGTCCAAGTCCGAGCTTAACGAGTCCAAAAAAGAAAAAGCCCTCGAACGCATCAAGAACTTCCGCTCAGACATTCAATCCTATCGCTCTGAGTTTGATGCATTAAAAAGGGACCGTGAAGATGCCGTCCAAGTACACAACCGCAGCGAGCTCCTAGGACGACGTCCACATCACGCCGCAACCCCAGAAAATCCCTATGCACATGCCTCAGATCCTTCACGCAGTCCCTTCGCACCCACCTCGAATCCTTCTTCCGGCTCTGGCTCAGGCGGTCTCTCCTTTGGCGCGGGCCCTGAATCGGCAACCCGTGAATCCCACGCTCTTCGTGAGCAGTCCTTTTTCGCCACTACCAATGCTACGCTAGACGAGTACCTTGAACGCGGCCGCAATGTCCTCGGTGACCTGGGCCAGCAGCGCGAGATGCTAAAGGGCACCCAGCGACGGCTCTATAGTGTGGCTAATACGTTAGGGGTGTCCGGGGACACGATACGGATGGTGGAGAGGAGAGCGCGGCAGGACAAATGGATCTTCTGGGGCGGAGTAGCTGTTTTCTTTGGATTCTGTTGGCTGGTCGTGCATTTTCTGCGGTGATCACGCAAGTCAATCAGAAGTATGGAGAGCTTCTCGGCGTGGATACACAAGGCTAATGGGTAGATGGGACATTGGCAATGCTTTCAGGTAGCGAGGTGTTGGAGGTGCTTATGCTTCATCGTTTTCGCAATGCACGTGTTTCCAACCAGATCCTAGATCTTCCCTCCGTAATTTTCTCGGAAAGCTACGTTGTCACATGGACAATAGAGCACCGCTGCTGTGCAGGCAGCGTGCCTAATCTATTAAGAAAAGACGCAAAGAGAGTAGCGTAGGTTATGCACGTCATGCTCTTCGGCACGAAGTTGACATCTAAAGCGACTGCTGTAACCTACCCGATCGGGCAGGTAGCCACATCAGACCCCCCTAGTTATAGCCGATTCTTCTTTTGTTCATCCGGGCAGACGAGGTCAACCTAAATAGTAGATTGTTGACCAAGGTTGTCTGCACAAGACCTCCACTACAGGAATAGATCTCAGATCTCAAAATCCCTAGCCTTTACAGCTAGCTCGACACGACACGAGGCTGCGATCCGCCTGACTCCAACCGGCCCCCAAGATGCGACGAGACATGTTTTACACGACCACAAGAAACAACTTTCATCGTTTCCAACCGTAAAAACATACAGGCATATAGTAAATAAAGCTTTTCAATACCATCTGAGCGCCACCCTCCGATCCGCCCCCTACAGCCTCATGCGAGGAATACAATGCATAATGGCCCCCCCTCCGCGCCGCCCCCCCGAGATGCATGAAGATCAATAACTGCGAGACACGAACTCCCTACAGCCAACAGGTGAACTTTAATCGCGGCAACCATTGCGAGGCTTTCGGTCGAAAGCGGCTCTTGAAATCTCCCCCTTTCCGAGAGCTTCCATTCATCTCATCTTGCAACCGAGCCGATCTAAGCCAAGGCAATCTGTTCGTTACGCGTCGGCCAATCGACATCGCTTTAGGCCCCCAGTGTAAGACGTAGATGGACGTTTCCGCACACCGGCGAAAGACATGCCCACTGTTCTACTGACTTGGCCGTCCAATCTCTCTTCCTCATGCGGCCCGGGATCTCTGGATTCTGCTCGAATGCCTTTCCATGACGCTATATCACCTCCATTTATACTTCTGTGAACTTACGACTCTCCACTCTATATCCCGACTTTCCCCGACACCAACAGCGTCGCATGCGACAACTTGGAAGAGGTACTTCGATCTCCACCTCGGCAGTCATCTCTAGATCCGCAAAGAGGTTGCGGGTACATCCGATTTGCGTTCGGAAGCGCCCGACCGTTGAGCTGTGGGATGATAGCGCAAGATGCAGATGGAGATGGAGTTACGGTAGTGGGGGCGGGGCCATGGAAAGCAGCTACGTACTTTGACTCAGCGATGTGGTTTACAACCTGGACGGCGGTGCTGGAGGAGCGGTTGAAAGGAGGTAGGAGGGGGGCGATAGGTATGTGCGTGCGCCTTTGCCTAGGACGATGTGGGAAGATCGATTGTACGACTGTGAAACGAGGATATTTATGTCGGTCTTAGATGGCTGAGAGAACGCAAAGGGGATTGGAGCGAGCGGACCCTTTTGATGTGGTTGCATCCCATCAACAAGAATACCAGGGGGGACATCGTAGTAGGAAGCACACAGTTAAAAAGGCAGTCTTCGAAAGATAGGTGCAAAGGCAAGACAAACCCAGACAAGTATTGTGAAGCTCTTAAGAGGCCCCAACGTCGGGCTTGTGACCATTAATCTTAGCCTCAGAGATTTAATTGCTGCTGGAATGATAGGTTCCCATATCACTAGCTGGCGAGAGGTCTTGAAACTAAGGTTGTACTTTGCTACGCCTGACAGTGACGAAAGAAAAGATTCAACCTTAATGTTCAAACTTAGGGTCAGAAGGCTTGTCGGCAGTTTTGTGCAAGTGATTGCTTACAGAACCCCCTGGTGTTGGGTGTATGCTTGCTAATCTACCGACGTCTTGGTCACCGATATGAATCAGAAATTGAACTAGGTTATGCAGGAATGGCCGTATGATGTTCTGCCGCGGAGGGAAGAGCTCCAGAGGAGTCTTATCATGTCCCTGTTAATTGTAGAATGGCTCAAGATTTCGGTCACGTGAACGAGAACGCGTGAGTGCCCAACCTCTTCCACTGCGACGATCTGCCGATCTGTGTTCCCAAAGGGTAATTGAGATTGTGAACTGACCTGGCGGACTGGTCACAGGCAAGACGCGGTCCAATTGAAAATGCGTTCTACCGAGCGGCTATGACTGTTGCGGCACTTAGGCCGGGAGCACGGTCTTCAAGCATGAGAGGACCCTGAAGAAAAGGAGCGACGCTTGCTGGTCGTGGAACAATAGTACGAAATTATGGAGTTCGTAATCGCGATCAGTGGATCACGCTTCTCTTAGCTGGCCTACATTCTCGTCCTCGGCCTGGCACATTTTTTAGTTTGGAAAATCATGCAAGCGCCCGCTGTCATATGTCGCTAGCCAGGTTGCTACTGCAACTTGCGTGGAGAACATTGAGTAAGAGCATATGAAGCAACTGTGATGGTGGCTCAAGGCCACCAATTCGGCTCTCGTCTTGCGAAGGCTCGCGTTCAAGAATTGTTGGTTGTTGTAAGCAAATCTCAGACTTGCTGCGCTGCCTCCAAACTGTCGGTAAATCTAGCGCAGGATTTGAGCAAGGAGTTAGCAAACCGTAAGATAATCAACATTGGCGAAGGTTCTGGGATGAACCGCTGCTTGGGTAGAAGTCCCTTGGTCACTTCGGGCACGTATCAAACCAAAAGCCTCTGCCACAGGCAAGTGCCAAATGCTATCAAGGGCAACCGTGTAAGTGCAGCTGTAAATCAGCGTCGCGGTGCTGATACCGCGACCCAAGCCAATTATGGCCGTGACCAATGCTTCGGCCCAAGACTCCAGAGCCCGTGCTATGACTCCCATCTGTGTATCTTTCTCCTGGCTACATACATAGTAAGACAGTAGCCATAAAAAAGTGACTACCATTGTTCGCCTATTCTGCGCAACAGCAGAAACAAAGGAAACAGCGTTAACATTAATGAACGGTCTTCCTATGCAAATCACCTTTTTCTTCAAGAAAGAACAGAAATGGGCAAGGGATCTATGCCCATTGTGAAAGATCAGGATCTCACACGAGTAAAGCTCTGCGATTGGGTATGGGGTGTATTGTGACCGTCTGAGCTCTGGAGCTTCCAAGCTCTAAAACCTTCGACCCTGGCCTGATAATCATGCCCGTGGAAGTGATTGGCAGGCCGACTTTTCTCCATTGGGAAAGGTTATGAAAGAATCTCATGCAAGCAGACGCGAAGGAGCGTAAAGAACCATGCATTCAGCCCTCAATACGACGTTCCTGGTGCTCTTTTGCTAATCTCCTTATAGGACTCGGAGCATACTCATCAGCTGCATATCGCACACACAAGTCTATGTATTTTGCATCCAGGATCCGCCTTGCTTTGTTTTCGAATTTTGCGAGCCTTCAAGCTGTACAACAGACACGCGAGCAATGCAACTGCCAGTGTCTTGCGAACCAAAAAGGGTCAGAGAGCTTGGGCCCCCGCCGTATCCTGTGCTGCAACGTAGATCCTTTGAAGCTACCAATGCGAAAAGGAGAACTCTTTTGGACGCAAAATTGACCCTGGCAATGTTTTAGCCGCTTGGGGCCAGTACCACTACTCGACCGGCCTTCACCGCTGTCCATAATCGGGTCTTCCTTGGCGATAACTGACCTCATGTATCGGCTAGGGTCCCATACCTTGAAGGAGGACCCACCACATGGTCTTGATATGGGCGCGCAGGAGCAAAAGAGATGAAACCCGCATCTAAGCTCGGGTGATGTTGAAAGTTGGCAGCGCCACCGGCAGGCGGCTGGTAGATGATGTTCGGCTCGTGCGACATGACAACCCTTCTTGGCAAGGCTCTACAGACTCCCAGGTGCCTTTTGACGGTGCCTGTCCGCCTGAACAGGGCAACCCCTGGACAATTCAACCCTTCCATAACCATCTTTGCAGGCCAAGTAGTAATGTTACAGAGGGCTGCTGTCAGCGGTGAACTTCCGCGACACCGACAATTTCTGCACACCATCAGATGTTTTTCTTACAACCTTTTTGTCGCAAGGCAACAACACGGTCTTCTTGATCCAGGTTAGGGGGGTATAGGTCGAATCCCCAGGGGTTAGAGCCAACCTGCAATGCACGCCGGGAGTGGCTTTTTTTATGAGGCAAAACGAGGGGAAATGCTGGAGCCACGCCAACATCTGATCGAAGATCCGCTCCAACCTGGTGATACTATGTAATGATGATGGCGGGGCGTATTACTGCAAGGCCTTGGTCAGAGTGTGTCAATCTGACAACGATGCATGATGTAACAGCGCGGCGACTCTGCGGGCCAAACTGACGCGTGGCAATTCTTACTCAAAGCGGCGCGCGGGGATGCCAGCCCCTGGAAGTCTAGCGGGCGGACCACCCGAAAGCGACCTGTTCCGGGCGACTGCTACTCAGAGCAAAGCGCTGGAACGGCGCTAGAAGGAAAATCGATCGGCCCTTAAATGGCGCCACGTGGAAATCGTCCGGGTGCCGGGATGGCCGCTGTCAGTCAGAGGGAGATCGAACGCCACCAAACTTGACACAACATGTACCTCCTTTGACGTGTTACCGTGTCGGTCGAGATCCAGTGTTCAAAAAGACACCCTTCCATTGACAAAACCTTGCCCATCGTCTTCTCCTTCCCGGGATGGATCGGACGAACTGTCTGCCGTGAACAGGAGTCCGCTAACCTTGGGGTGTTCGTTTGTCTCGCACAGAGTCGGTACATTGTAACACAGATTCGAGATCATCGGTCGGCATCAATGTAGTACAACATCTCTGCTCAGATACAGCCCAGAGGATCCTAATGTGATCTGCTGTTGCTCGAAACACACAGTCAATTTTCCGCTCTCTTGTCTCATTTTTGTATGGGGGAGGTACGGAGCTTCGCGATTCATTGGCAAGTCTTTGTTCATCTATGTCGGATCAATGCTACCACATGCGGGTATGGTGAGGGAGATTTTGCTCGACATCTCCCTCTGAATATAGCCGATTTCGGAGAAGCAAACGGGTAACTGTAGCATGAAGCCACGGCGCTGGGAGCGACAAGAACCTGCTTTCGCTTGCTCTTATGACGATGTTCTTAGCCGAGAAGAATATTTCACAACCACTTAATTTGCAACTGATGTAATGTGTACCCATTTCGAATGCTTCTCCACAAGGCGGGGTTTTATAAGATACTAGCTGGTTACGTTAATGTTTTGGAAAGAGTTATAGTCCAACAAGCGAAAGAGACACAGGCCAAAAATTAAAGGGAAAAGCAGCATCAGGAAAGAAAAAGCGAATTGGTGGTAATGACTATTTGTCTAAGCCGGCCACAAAGAGGACCTGCTCTGAATTTTGTGGATAGCCGGCCTCCACTTGAACAGCATTTTGTCGTGGCTACTTTAATGCTCCCCTCTCCGATTGACCTAGGAATAGGAAATAATAGCTAGTGACCGATAATATGCTTTGTTGATGCTTGACGCTCATGTCATTGAAGGGAGACCAAGTTTGAATTCAACCCTCAAAATCTAGGGATTTGCGAAGTAGAGGAGTGCAGTGCGGTCAAGGAAATATCTGGATGATAGGCTCTCGTATCAGAGGCTCTTGCATACGCCATGTGCTCGACCATGAATGCACGCTGGTGATCGGGAGAAGTAAGGGTCGCCGAAAGAAGGTTGGACAAGAGATTTTGAACATCGGAGATCGATCTCGCCCTTTTTTTAGCTCCCCGGAACGGCTTTCCAGAGATGCCGCTGCCTGTGCGCAGTGCGCCACAAACTGCCAAAAATCGTCCCCAACGTTCATCTCCACAGATCCGTTCGATCTGCTGGCCAGGGCTCTGAAGGGAGAGCCACTTTACACAAGAAGAATACCACAGCGAATGTTTTGACTTTTTGGGCAACTGTCCGGGACAGCAATATGCCGAAGTTCTAATCTTCACCCTAGAGCCCATGCCATCACTTTCTGGAGGGACCAATTCCAAGAGCAAAAATCGCAAGGCCCGGGACAGTCAAATCCGAAGTACATTTCGTGGAAACAATCAGCTATCTTGCACCAATACGTGGTCTTGAGAAGACTCTCTGATCAACGATCAAATGCCAACAGCGTCCGAGAGCTTGGGCTTGTGGAGTTCTTTCTGCTCGGGCTATCCATGGCTTAGAGGGGACTGAAGCCTCTATCTAAACCCCAAGTGGGAGGCTTCCCGAAAAGGCGATTCAGCTCTCAACCAGCAAGCGATTGAGGGGTTTTGCATAGATCACATAATCTACGACACTTGTTGAAACATACGAAGCTTACCGCAGCCTTCCTCATATCCGTAGACGCGAAAGAAAAGAATCCATCGGAACCCATTGGTTGGCTCTTGCCATCAGGCTGAACAGCCATGAGACTGGCCGTGATACGGTCTGACTGCCGGCAGTGGCATGGCTGAAGGGATCCAGAGCGGAGCATCACCGGTTTGGGGTGCTGGTTCGCTGTTAGGCTTGCAGCGGTTTGGCACCTGAGGAACCGATGCTTTTTGCGGTGCCTCTGTCTCGCTTACAGAGCCCAAATGCCCTCCAACCTTTGCTTGCCCGCTGCTACTGTCCAGACAGACCCTCTATGCAAAGGTCCACTCCCGCTGCAATAATAGATGAATAACGGCGCGTGGGCTGCGATGTGGGACCGCATCATTCTCCAGGCTCTCAGACCCAGGACCCTGTCGCTCCTAGTGCCTATCTTACCGTTAAGTTACCACCCTAACACCTATAGGTGCTGCCCCCCTTCTGGGCACCCCACCGTCCGGGAAACCGCACCCAGAAAATCTTGCTACCGAGTCGCCCCCCTCCCTCCGGCCCTCGCCCTTAACCTCCCGATAAGTGCCCTCGCTCCCCCAACTCCCCCCAAGGGCCACCCTGACTCGCCCCTCATCTGCTGCTAACGTCCTAGCGCCCAAAGCCTGCCCACTCTTCGGTAACTGCCTGCTTGCATCTCCGATCGTCGATTACCTTCCCCCCCATCCCAGACACCACAAGCGTGCCGGGGTTCCTGAATGGTTGCGAGACCACCCTCCCTCCGCCTCCACCTCGACTCCCCTCCAGTAGTTTTCCCGCCGCTGGTTGTGATATGTGAATAAGACGCCTTATCCGAAAATTGCGTAGCGCACGATCTGTTCGATCTCCACCTATCTGACTTCCCAATGCCCACGGCTGTCCTTGCACTTGGAACCTCTTTCTCCCGTCTCCGTCCATGCGATCCCTTTTTGCCTTGCTTCCTATCGGTGTCGCTTTTCCCTCCCTTGGTGTCTATCAAAGCAAAGTCTGTGGGATCTGGCTGCGACGTTTGTGTTTGAAACAATTGTCATAGTCGCTTGCCACGCCATCCGCATCCCTCGTCATTTTCCCGCCTAGCTTCGCCTCAACACCGGTTAGGACACTGCCTCTCGCGAGATATACCGCATCCCACGTCGAAACTAGTAGCAAATATTCTCCAAGCTCTGCTAAAATTCAGCCTCAAGTGTCACCATTCACGCTTCTCTTCAACGCTGTTGGCATTCGGTCCTTTTGGGTAGTGAGTGGTGTGGTTGGATAGTCGGAAACACGGCGTTCGAGCATATTGGGCATTGACACAAAATCGGATGAGTCGTATTATCTAAAAAGTAAGAGGAGGCTTGGATTGCAGAGGTCTGGTCCGTCAATCGACGGGATGGAAACTGCAGTTCCCGGCGCAAATCAAAGGTAAGTCATGCTGCGCTCTTGGCGCCTCGGAATTAATATCAGACTCTGTGCTCACACAAATTACAGGGAATCTTTGCCATCCCTTGGGTTCCTCGATCTAGAAAAAGCGAAGCGGGATGGAATCGAACGCCACCACAAGTATCCGCCTGTATCGGGATTGAGCATTTCTACTGCCCCGCTTGTGAGCCCGACGACAATGTATTCAGGACCACCTCCACCCTATTCCTATCCGTCTTCTACGGCCAGTTCCGGTCCTCCTGGATCTGGATATATCTCTCCACCAGATTCACGAAGGACCACCGAGGAGGAAAAAGAGGCTGCTTTACCACCGCCTCCACCGCCACCACGACAATCTCTTCCTTCCATTCAAGAGGCTTTGGCTGGAGATAAGACGATGCCTTATCCGCCCAGCGCACCTTCGATACACAATCCGCCTCCTCAATCATCGTATGCTCCTTCTGCCACTTCGTCTTCTCGGTCCTTTCCAGAAGCTCCCTCAGGACCGTCGAATCCGTTCTCCCACCAGCCGACTCTGGGCGGCGCGCATCGAGAAACCACTACTCAATCCCTAGGCAGCTCCGCGAATGTAAAATCTGAAGAGGTCTCTCGCGCGTCTTATCCTGCGGTGAATTCAGAAGTTCGAACTCATCCTATCCATACCTTCCCTTACTCGAAATCTCCGTGTGCCAGCACCGTATCCGTTCCGCACTCTATACCGCAATTGCAGACAACCTTAGGCTCTGATATTGGTCCTCCGCCTACATCGTCTCCTCGCCCAACTGGCTACCCGCACTATTCGCCACATCGTTCACACCCTCCCCATGCCGCTTTTGCTCCTCCGCACTGGGAATATGATGATCGTAGGAAGGGCTTCCCTCGGTCGGGCCCCGATCCACCTTATAGCGATTCTGTCAAGCGGCATCTTGACATATACGAGTCAGAGCTGACTGTTAACGAGGTAAGTCGGGGGTGGAAAACGTTGAAAGTGTGTATGCCAACTGTTTCAGATTGCTCAGGGATCTCAACGAACCCTGCATTTCGCCGAAGATATCTTACAGAGAGCTCGTGGAACGCAACGATCGGGATTACCCTTTGAATCAATGCCCAGTGTGCAAGAAGTTGACGAAGTATTGCGGCAGTCAAGCCATGTTACGGAGGCTCTAGCACGTATGCGTGATATCGTCATCACCCAGCAGAATATTATAGCAGAGCAACAGGCTCGAGCTTTCAAGAGTGAAGGCTACGAGGATGATATGAATGGGTTCCATGATGAGTTCAAGGGCGGGGGTTTTGCTGGAGGCGATGCTAAGAAACGACGAGGGGTGCGTTGTCTCCTGTTTGGAAACATTTTCTTAAGCTAATATATTAGCAGAAAGCTGCACCTCCCGGACGTTGCCACAGCTGTAATAGAGCCGAGACGCCTGAATGGCGTCGGGGACCAGACGGTGCTCGAACGCTCTGTAACGCATGTGGTCTCCATTATGCGAAGCTCACGCGCAAGATTGGAGCAACTAAAGCCTCAGCTATGAGCGGATCGAACTTGCGACCAAAAGCTGTGGATACTCGATCACCGCACCCATAATGCCAATTCTTTGCAATGACCTTTTGAACTTCTTTTCCGAGCAACACTACTTGTCACTTGCAACACATAAATAGCAATCTGGCGGCGTTCTGACCTGCACTTTTTTGGGGATGTGCAAAACAGCAAATAAGCGATACCCACCATGTCTCTATTAGGAGCATTTTCATGGCGATGACGATTTGGAATTTGCCAGACCGTTTGTGTCCGGGTACGGCGCTGTGTTCTGAGCGGAATAATCGGTGAAATGAAAACGGAGTTTTGATTCTGTACAAGAGACCGGAAGCGAATGGCGTTTGGGGTCTCTCGCCTTACCAGAGGTATAGCAGGCATGCTGCGTATTAGCGCTCGCAATTCGTTTGTTCAAATGAGACCAGGAAGTCCTTTTCGAGACCCCATCCTATGGGAAGGAATATGCCGTCGTGGTCTAGGGTTGACGTGTGATAAGGAATTGGCCTTGATGGATGATCGGGATCTGTCTCCAGCAACCGACTGGTTGCAAACGTATAGACGAATGATCAATGGAAGACAGGTTTGGATGGTAGGACTGCAAACACAGTTCCCCTGATTCATTGGTGCTTCTTTTATGGCCTGCCTCATGTTGTGTGTGGTGTAGCTGAGGCTGTGACTGCTTGCATTGCCTCTCCTGCGCAATCTTGCATCCACTGGCACACGTTACCAAGAGCACCGACTACGACGCACACCGGTCTAAGACATCTGTGTACCGTATTGCCGATACTGTACGGCAGGCTAGCTGGATGCGTGGTGTTTTGCTCAGCGTTGGCTCCTGTGCTCCATTTACATGTCGCCCGCGTCTCCCGACACCTTCCGGCGAACCCTAACGTATCCAACCCCTCCAACCTGATCTAACCAACCTTACCAGCCTGGCGGCTGTACGAGAGTCGCCAGACAAGAGATTGTGGGAGACACCAAGGTCGATGTGAGGCATGTCGTCATGTCTCTTGCCACTACCCCAGCGATCCGTCGCCCAGAGCGCCGTGGCCTGTTTCAACCTCAAAATCAGGCTGCCCCATCATAGCGACGAGCAAAACCTGTGCCCCTCTCTGAAAACATGAAGTGACCCTCGAAACACATTAGCTGCCTCGCTTCCCGAAAGGAAATTTTCTTTTTCCCAAGAGCGGGACATCGTGGCTTCGTCTGGCCGCTGATCCTCCCCTTTGGGTGAGGAAATCCTAATCTCGGCAGATAGACATGTTTTAACTGGATCCGCCAACGTAGAATCTTGATAGCCCCCACCAAACGCCATCCGTGCTCGACTGGCTTTGATCTAGGCACACACTCGACTGTCGATCTTGTCTGGATCTTGGAAACGATCGTACCTGAGCCGCAGATGCTGCCCAAGCGGACTGCGGTGCCGTCAAACTACACCATTTGACCTTTACCAATGGCCGCCGATTGTTTCAACCATTCCTCTGTAATGTTATTGCCTCCAATCTAGGCCATTTTGCCTGCAGCTGGGGCTGAGGAGATTTCAATGATCGCTGCTGCAGGGACTTTTGTGGACCTCGTCCAGATCTACCTCTATCGAGTATGATCGGCTTACCAATTTAGGGACACAGGCTAGAATTGTAACCCCTTTCTGGCACCCGAGGCACGTTGTGCAGCACCTCCACACCGACCGCAGATGGCACTTGCATCTTATCGAGATCTGGGGGAATACCATCCCTTGGCTGAGCTTTTGCATCACATATGTACGATTAGATGCTCAGAGGCCAAACATCAGTACGGATCCCGCAAACCTTGACCAATACGCGTGCTCAGACGTCTGACAGCGTTCTACAGTCTAGAACTTGACCAACGACAGAAGCTCTGTTCGATCTCGGTACGCGTTCACGCGCAGCCGAGAAAGGAGCCTTGGTGTACCGAAAACCCTTCAGCGGACCTTATGTGGACTTTGTCGACTGCGAGAGCCACGCCTTTAACAGACAAGGTTTACCCACGTTGAGATAGTGAAATTGCATGCTAAGAAAGAAGGAAACGGCATGAGTCGACTAGTACGCCGTGTCAATGTCCCACGGTGAATGACAAGAAGTCTGAATGAGGGGATGTAGGATTTGTCGCTTCGCGTTGCCTCATTCTTCACCCACGCCAAATAGATTTGTTTCTACGGCGTATTTGTGACAAGATCTAGGCTCGCCTCCCAGACCGGCCAAATGTCACGAATCTATAGATCGCTAGCGGCAACGGAGACCACTACTCTTTGCGCAGATAGCTTGACCGGAGCCTGAGATCAATGTTCTTCACAGAAGGTTCACCAAGTACTCATCTTGAATAGCTATGGAAATCAGTAGTGTGACTGGAGACGGACTTTGGAAATGGGTTTGTCACCGGTCTCAATACTTACATAACTGTCCTCACCAGGTGAGTACTACCATGCTTAACTTCAGTCCGTCTGCATGCAGGTTCCTGCAATAGTATAGTTCATGATGAGCAATGCAATAGCCCTACAGGGAGCCTTCGACCCATATAACGCTCCATTGATTTGCGGTTATTCTCGAGATCTCCACTTTTCAACTAACTTCCTCGTTTTACCATGTCTTCGACATACCCGTGGCCCAGGGATAAATTTTCGTTGCTTGACTATAGACAGTGCGGAGTCTGCCAGGGTTAGTTTAGCAACTATTTGTGTCACTATGCCTTGCCCACTATCTATTCTTCTTGGTCTCGCTCTTCTCATGCCTTTTGTTCCCAGGAAATCTCTGATCTTCTCTACGTTTCTCATCCGTGGTATAACCTAGAGATCCATCTTTGTAGATGTGAATATGTGCAGATTTCACAGTGCAGCCTAATACCTTAGAGAATGCACATACTTTAGCTTATCTAGATCGATATTAGGTTTCCGAGGCTTTACCCAAGATTTAGCGACAAAGGTCGTCACTGAGGTAATTCTAGTAGCCGCCGTACTGAGATTAACTCACAATTTTTGTCTTTGAGTCTAGTGTTGGTAGCGCAATCATTCTTGAATTATCGGTTTGGAAGACCCAACAATAATCCACACATCTAGGAGCTTCACATGCCACGTTGCTCTCACTCTTTCGTCACCGCGGTGTTTATTTTGCAAAAACCTGTCATATGCCACCTCCCGGTTATTTCTCTGTTTCTCTTCATGCTGGACTTTTGAGTGGAGATCATGATAGCGTGCTCCTGCGGATCTGATGTCAGTTCTGAGAGCGATAAAAAAGGGCAGATCCGTTGATGACGCGAGTCCCATGGAAGGAACGCCTTTTTTGCAGTAAATGCAACTCCATCCAGTCCATACTAGAGATGCTTTTAAAGCTTTATATCAAATTACCTACAAGCTCGGTTTTCGTGATAGCTCAACTATCTGGCTCTAATCTTCCCGAAATCGACACGTTCCTATCAAGGTCAGCAACCACTCTTGCCTCGAAATAGAGCAGGAGAGAGGATACTGCTGAAGATATCTACCGAAGATTGATAGGCAAACGGCCGGGTCAGAATTCATTCTCCCCTTGACTGAAGATTTTGAGATTACGCTCTCTCTCGAGTGTTGCCATACATATTTTGGTCACCCTCATCCCCGCTCCGCTTCTCAGCATTTCTGACTTACTCGATGTCATGTAGTGCATCATTTCCGGCGGCACCGATCCGCAGTATTGCTAGTTACATGCTGTAAACACTTGGATTTCTACACTGCACTGGGGCCGTCGCCTACACCAACTCAAACGCCAACACCGTATTCTTCGGGAATGTGGACCTCTCTGTCCTTTCACAGCCGTGGGCGTATCGAATTCCAGAGGTTATTTTTTCCGATGGAATGGGGTACAGCTGTTCGAACGTGGAGCTCAGGCATCATGCGATAGCGTTGGATGACGAACAAGGTACCGTTCGGAAACGGAGATTGTAGTTATACGGATATATCACATGGAAGCTGCAGCGGATTTTGAGAATGGTCTATACACAATCCTCTTGGACCAAAACTGGCTGCTGCGGTTGAACATCTTAAAATATTGCGAACGGATTTCTTTCATGATTAGCTCCTGCGAGGGAGCGTTTTGACGAAGGATGTTTCTTAAAGGAAAGCGTGGAATTAAGACTCACAACAGTGGCAGTCTTTAGGGACACGAGTTCTCCGACATGAGGAAAGTGCGCAAAATTCTGGATTCTTAAGAAGGATGCTAACGTGGAAGTCGGAGCACAGGGCTATGGCGAAAGAGGTTTTTAGAGATGGACGGGCCGTGTGAAGAGAGATTTGAAATGCAAATATTTCAGGACTACCACGTGGTAAAGCTGTATGCATGTCACGATCTACTTTCAGTGTATGGATTTCACGCCGACAGGAGCTCACACTTGGTAAGATAACATTCGTCTGGTGTTGCCAGTAATTGAGACTCTATTCCTGCCACATAGAGACCCAAAATAAAGCGGACAGAAGATTTCTGGAAAGCAACTAAGACCATTCATTTCATATGACGACTTGAGGCAGTGCTGTTGGTTTCTCTGATCCTCGGTTCCATCTTGTTATCCATCTTCGAGACCTTTGATAAGATTCTTGACCCCTTCACCCCTTTTCGTTGTCTCCCATGCTTCAGTGGCTTTTTCAAAGGGGAATACCTTCGTTATTAATTCCTTGACAGAGACTCGTCCAAGTTTCAATAGCGTAAGAGCTGACTCGTAATCTCCAGGTCCATAACGGAAGCAGCCCTTAACAGACAACTCTTTTTCTGACATTCGCAGGATTGGAAATTCGATTTTGGGTTTACCAAGCCCCGCTTGTACAAACGATCCACCAGGCCGAAGAACGTGGATTGCGGTATTGACAGATAACTCTGCCCCAGATGCTTCAATGACAACATCGAATCCCTCACCTAGCTCATAATCCTCGATCATCTTCGTAGCATTCTGCTCTGCGGAGTCAGTGAGGTGTGCAGTGAATGTTTCCGCCGCTGTGTATGCTCTCGCAAAATCTAGCTTCGGCTCTAAAATATCAACGGCAACGACCCTCTTGGCGCCGAAAGCTTTCGAGACAGCGATACAGAGTAGGCCGATGGTGCCCGATCCAAATACAACAACGCTATCTCCAGGCTTGACATTAGCGAGCTTCACCGCGTGTACCGCAACCGCCAGTGGCTCAACAAGAACCGCTTCCTCTAGCCCTATCCCATCCGGCAACTTATAAACAAAGTCCTCTGGAACCCGAAAGTACCTCGTCAATGTACCATGCGTGTCCGGCGGGCAGGCTGCAAACTTCATCCTCGGACAGAGGTTATACCGCCCCTCCTTGCAGCGCTCACATATGCGGCAAGGATACCCAGGCTCTATTGCGACATGATCCCCGGGCCGGACATTTGTGACAGCAGAGGCGACGCTGTGGACGGTGCCAGAGGCTTCATGGCCCATGATCAAGGGCATCACAGGGGAGACTTTGCGAGACAGACCGCCATGCTCCCAGAAGTGCACGTCGCTGCCGCAAACTCCAGTGTACTGAATGCGCAGCAAGACTTCGTGTGGAGAGGAGAGCGTTGGCGTTGGATGGTCAGCTATTTCGGCGGTGTGGGGGCCGGAGAGAAACCAGGAAGGATTCTGGAGGGTGGAGAGCGGAGCGGAAAGACTCTGATGGGGGGCTTTGGACATGATGAGCTATGGAAGTCACGATTTCAAAATCGGTACTGACGAAGAAAGAGAAGATCTCATATTTGTGTCCCCAACATTTAGTCCTTTTTATACATTTTGAAAAATTTTGATTGAGTTCGACGTTTGCTACGAAAAAGGTGTCGCCGAGCGGTCACGGCACCAGATGGCCCGTTTACCAACTTTCGGGATGCTGTAGACAGCTCCGCCTTTTCCAACAGTCGCTCATGCCTGCAAACGCGTCCTTCAATCTCTTCGAACTTCTCAGCTTCGAGCCATTGCTGTTGAGTGTGTGGAGAGCCGAAGCTCGTCTCCCTCGTCTGGCGATTTATCGAATGTCTTGGTAAGGAGCGCACGGGCCGTCTTACCTGGGATGAGTATTAATCCAACTACCATCACTTCGACGCCTGACAAGCGCATAATGCTACACTTTATATTCATCGATACCTTGGGCAAGTTTTAGACCTGGACTCAATGCGTCGCCAGGCTGCCTGATCCGCATCTGTCAAGAGCCGTTTGATCTAAATGCTGACAAGATATTCCGTCTCTCGGTGCAACGTTGACCTTTTAGCTCATGCAGTAACGCCTATCACATGGAACGATCTAGAGTGTCGACACGAGAACACCCTTTCCTGGGATTCTCCTGCAGAGACAAGTACCCGTGCCGAAAGCAGAAAAAGGCTCGTACCATGACATGAATCCTTTGCCGTCAATATCTCCAGCCTGCGGGACGCCTTCGCTCTTCCTGAGCCTTCCTATACTTGAACCTGATTTTACGATTCCAACAAGTAGCGGAAGCTAGCTTCACTCGAAATGGTTTCAGGTATTCTGTTTACGAGGAGCAGATGGTAGGCAAGTTGCTTCGTGAAACCTTTCTTCTCTCGATCTACAAGTGGCTGCCGCTGTGTGGCATGGATTGCAGATTCCTTAATGCATGATTATTCATTTGCTTTTTATTTATTATCTTTTCATTCCGCGTCAAGCTCAAAGCAGTCGATCCGGAGTCGGTTCCCCGGAACTGGTATACTGTACTTGGTGTTATCGCCTGGCGATCAATCTTTATCTTCATAAGCCCCTGGATGCTTTATCAATACCAGCTCAGCTGTGCCGGCTCATCCCTAGCCTTGTGGGTCAGCATCCCGTTAACTGGCTCGAATATGCTGTCTAGTGGCTTGTGTGACTGCGCAAAATACCGTGTTCATACCCTGGCTGTCATCTCACAAAGGTCTATGGGTGTCTGAGCTGCAGAATGCTGGTGCTTTGCGATGGTGGCCTTGCTCTGATCTTACCTGTCACGAAACTCTTAAGTACTCAACACCCCAAATGCTGGACTTCTTCAAGCTCCCCGCTCAATTGCCTTCCTTCGCAGAAACAGGCTCTCTTTGCTCGTTGCCTGAGCCAGCAGTATGTTATTGCTACCAATGGCCCTTCATGCTGTCATAGCCTTTGGTGCTGTGTCTGCTTTCTCCTTCCTAAGAAAATGGCGACTACATTCCAAGTCAAACGTCGCGCTCTACAAAGTACGGAAATGGTTTCAATGGCAGCTTGATCGCCTAAAAGGTCTTCTCGGTTATCGTCAGTTAGTCAGTGATGGGTACGAGAAGGCTTGTATTCCTCCATTATATGTTTGAATTACTACTGAAAGGACTGTCAGAATCTTAAAAGGGGCCAGCCATTCTGGCTTCCAAATCTTTTCAAGACAGATATCCTACTCCCCAGAGGTGATGCAAATGTCCTCCAAGAGCCATCGGAGAAAGTTTTTGGTGCAGTCGAAGTTCTGATAGACCAAATTGAGCCTGAATTCACGTTGCTCCATCCCACCCTCCACGTACGGCCGTATCATGTCCGCCTCATCCGAACTTTGATTCAGCGCTTGCCTGAGCACATCCCAGATCTGATGGAGGAGATCAGATGGTCGCTAGATAGCATGCTCAGCAGCCCTGGGAACGACTGGGTGGAGATTGCCCCCTGGGATCTCTTTTCAAAGGTGTCCGCACATGCTGCAAACCTGTTCATTGTCGGACGCCCGATGTGTCGGTGCTTTCCTCCATGAATGTTGATGGTGCTAACTCCCAAGCCCTATAGGCCGAGATGAAGAATACATATCCTCCGTGCAAGAATTTGGCAAAGGTGTCTTCACAGCAGCGTTGCCTATAGGAATGATGCCTAGATGGCTGAGAAAGTTAGTCCGAGTTCTCTCTGCCTGATAACGCAATACGTTTCTGACCTGCTATGACATAGGCTTCTGGGCCCATTGATAGCACGAAATCCTCGTAAGCGCCTCGCACGCCTTGCCAATAATCTTCGTCCTCTTATTCAGGAGAGGCTTTCCACGACCACTAATGACGCCGGAGAGCAAGTTTCTGAGAACGTAGGGTTATGGAGACCCCTTTTAGCAAGCTTACTGATAGAAAAATAGGATGACGCGCTTCAATGGCAAATTCAACAGGCCCTAGCCGCAAAAGATCCAACTGAACTGACTCCTGATCTTATTACTAAACGAATCGCGTTGATGTTGCTGGCGTCGACGCAGACTCCAGCTGCGGCGGGAACGCACCTGATGTTCGATATGTTCACAGCTGACCCGTCCTTATTCCTAATGGAGCGTTTGCGATCCGAGATAGGCGAAGCTATTAGAGAAAGCGGAGGTTATGATAACTACGCGCTGGAGAAGATGGTCAAGCTTGACTCCACAATCAAAGAGAGCCTCCGAATAAGTCCTTTCGCCACAAGGACTAGCATCCGAAAGGTTTGAGCCCTGAATCTCCTTCCACTAATTCTTGACTTCCGTGAGCAGTCACATCTGACGAGCAATGTAGGTCTTGCCTTTTGGTGGCCTCACTCTCGGCAACGGCTTGCATGTTCCACAGAACTCATATGTCTCGCTTCCAGAATGGTCCATCCACAACGACGATGATGTTTATCCCAACGCACATGAATTTCAACCTTTCCGCTTTGTTGACCAAGCACCAATGACAGAGGCGACACCCGAGTTTCTGGCTTGGGGTGTGGGGAGACATGCTTGGTGAGTCTGACATCTCTAAATTCTGTGACTAATCAGTCCTTTTTTTTTGGTAGAACAAAAATTTAGAATATACTAATTATGAGCAAAAGTCCTGGCCGAAATTTTGCCTCCGCTGTGCTGAAGCTCGCCGTTGCGCACCTGGTTATGAACTACGATGTCGAGCATCTAACAAAGCGGCCGGAGCAGTTTTGGTTGGGACCCAATCATCTGCCTGACACGAAAGCCACAATCAGGATTCGGAAGAGGGTGGACACGGAGTTGTAGAGTCACATAGCTGTCCGTCAGACAGGGAGGCTCGAGTCACTGAATGCCTTTAGAGGACGATGGGAAATGATCGACGCTGGCGATCCGCGGCGATAGGATGCGAAAGGGGCGTAGAAGGAGATACTGCGAGATAGATAAAGCCGCAAAACATTCGTTTCATGGTGTGCTTTTTAGAATCGTAACAAAGACATCAAAAGGGAGTCTAAAGCGAACTTGGATACACGTCTTATCAAGATTAATCTCTGCAAGATGATGGAGAACCCTCTTTCCTTTTGCTAACAAAGAGATGGGAATTCCAAGTGGATTGTAACTGTAATTGTCACCGGCGTGGTTTATCTCACTTCCTCCGGAGAGACGCCATGTGGGCGTGATAACCCGACTAAATTTATAGCTTGCGCTTGTAGGAAGCCGGTTGCCAAAGCCGCTCATAATTTACATCTCTTGACTATTAATTTGAATTTTAAGTCCACACGTCCGGGCCAAATGGGAAATCTTCATTGTCATCGATCTTCTCGACCATCTCTAACGCTTCCACTTGGCGGCTTCGGAAACCCCATCAAGCTTCTGACCAACACCCCCGGCTTTGGGACTGGGCATTCTCGTCTCTCCCGTTCTAATTGCTCTGCTTCTTTCTGTAATTGCAAGAACATTTCCTTCTCCTCTCTTGTAACATCTCCACCCGCGGTGGCTTCTCCTTTCCTCTTCCCAGGTCTTCGTCTATTGACTGATGCTTGCTTGTCGTCTGGACTGGATAGAGAGTCGGCGTCGGCAAGTGCCCGTCGTGGTGCGGGACAAGGAAAAATGTGTGGGATGCCAACTACGACAAAGGACGCAAGGAGCGTGACCGTGAAGAGGGTAGATGTTGCGCGGGAGCGGGGGTGGAGGGCCGGCGGTGACATGACAGCGCTTGAATTGATATCAGGCAGTCGACAGGCGTAAGCCGTGAGGAGAAAAGAGGCTATGGAGCCATGTGCGACTGGCGGGGGTGTTCTAATTGGCGCGGTGGTGAGGGCAGGAATCCGATGTCTGGTCGGGAAATAGGATCTAGATCTCGAGTGCAGCTTAAGGGCATGCGAAGGATTGCAGACTGACCCAGCAGAAGGGCTGACTTCAGGAGTGCAGTTGGCTGCGCGCCTTTTGGCTGGAAATCGGGAGCTTGGATAGGTTGACCAAAGGGGAAGGACAGCGACATGGAGCTTCATGAGCTGCAGATCACGGGAGCAGGCGTCGCGTCTTGGCGCGAGATCTAATCTTATCTCGGAAGATCGCATCACTTCGCGATGGACAAAGTTCCGGACCAGCCCCAGGTATTTTACGGACAGATTTAAGAGCGTGAGCGTCAACCGCAATCTTTACGCAAATCAGTTGATTGTTTATCTCGACTTCGAATATGTAATAGTCTGCCCCTGGTACACAATCGCGACCGCCTCTGCGGCGCTTTTCAGCACTACTCGCCACTGACCGCAACCTCAAACGCTCTTCTCTGCTCAACATGAGTGACTTGGATAAGTCTGTATAGAGTGGACTTCACCCGATCAGCCTGCTAATGCCGGTATAGAGCTATCGCGCAATTACGTGCATGTCGGCCTATCCCCGAACCGCAAGTCCGGGAACTGTGCTACAAGGCACGCGAGCTACTTATTGAAGAAGGCAATGTCGTTACAGTTGATGCGCCGGTCACGATATGCGGAGACATCCATGGCCAATTTCACGATCTCATGGAGCTTTTCCATGTCGGCGGCGATGTGCCAGACACAAACTATCTTTTCATGGGAGACTTCGTCGATCGAGGATTTTATAGTCTAGAATCTTTCCTCCTCCTCCTCTGCCTAAAAGTCCGATATCCAGACCGAATAACACTTATCCGTGGCAATCACGAGTCGCGCCAGATAACCACAGTCTACGGCTTCTACGATGAATGTATTAGGAAATACGGCAGCGCAAACGTCTGGCGCTACTGCTGCGAAGTGTTTGACTACCTTGCGCTAGGTGCAATCGTCCTCGGCGCAACAACTGACCTCACACCGACGACCTCTGCAGCCGCTTTCAGTGAAGAAACTCAATCCACTCTCCCAGCCGATGACGAAGACATCGAATGTGAAGTCCTCGATTCCGCCGGCCAAGTCCTGAATAAATACATCCGCCGCCGATATCCCTCCACTACAAATAACATCAATCACAACGGTATTCAACACTCCTCTCCACCGCGACCATCCTCCCCACTCTTCCCCTCGCCTTCCCAAACCTCTTCTCCTCCACGCTCGAAATCCCAATCCTCCTCCACTGGCGCCATCCTCTGCGTCCACGGCGGCCTCTCCCCCCTTATCGACACGGTGGATAAGATCCGCCTGCTCGATCGGAAACAAGAAGTCCCCCACGAAGGCGCCATGTGCGACCTTCTCTGGTCGGACCCGGACGAGATCGAGGGCTGGGGCCTCTCGCCACGCGGCGCGGGCTTCCTCTTCGGTGCGGATATTGTCCGCCACTTCAACTACAAGAACGGCCTTTCCCTCATCGCGCGCGCACACCAACTCGTCATGGAGGGCTACAAGGAGATGTTTGATCAGACCATCGTTACCGTCTGGTCGGCGCCGAATTACTGCTACAGATGCGGGAACGTCGCGGCTATATTAGAGCTCGGCGAAGACGCAGGAGGGAACGGCGTGATAGCAAGGAGTAATGGAGATATAGGCCGAAAGAGAGAGGTGGTCGGCGAGGTGACCCCCGCGATGCTGAGGAGTACGCCGGGGAGAAGGTATCGTGTTTTCCAGGCGGCGAAGCAGGACACGAGGGGCATGCCGGCGAAGAAACCGGCTGCGGAGTACTTTTTGTAAGGACTACAAGGACTAATCATCAACAAGGGTGGGATGACGGAATGTCTTATCTGATCTGTCTTGGGTATGAGCATCACGGGTACTAGATTCCGGTGTTGATTGATATACTACCATTAGGGCACGGCGCGCAAAAAATTTGCGTCTTGATTCTGCAGAGCGCCACGTTTCTGTGGCACCCATCAACAGCGGCAAGCGTGGCGTACATTGCGTGGCATTGAATAAAATTTTTCTTCATTTAACTTGATTATTCACTTCATAAACCGTCTAATCCACACCCGGGCCCTACATATGCGCGTGCGGGTCTTCCTCCCCTCTCTTTTCCGGATCGAGCTTAATCAGCGTATCGATCCTCATGATCGCGATACATGCCTCCACCGCACTCTTCAATTGCTTTACTTTGCTCATGCTGGGCTCAAAGACCCCCATCTTCACCATGTCGGCCGTCTTACCCCGTGTCAGATCAAGTCCAAAATTCTTGTACTCGCGTTTATGGGCCTGTGGCGGCGCTACGTCGGGAGAGCCAGGAGAGGATACAGAAGGGTCGGCGCTGCGTTGGGAGAGGGCATGGCGGCTGCGGAGTTGGGCGACGAGGGTGGAAGAATCCTTGGCGGCGTTGACAGCGAGGGTTTTGGGAATTGTGAGGAGGGAGGCAGCAAATTCGCCGATGGCGAGCTGCTCGCGGGAGCCCACTGTTACGGCGAATTCTTCGAGGTAGATATGCAAGGCTGTTTCGACGGCGCCGCCGCCGGGGACGATGCTTCCGCTTTCGAGAGTACGTTTGACGGCAGATAACGAGTCGTGGACCGAGCGCTCCATCTCATCGAGTTGGTATTCGTTGGAGCCGCGGAGGATGATGGACGCGGATGAGTGTGCTTTGGTGCCTTTGACCATTATACATTCGTCGTCTGATATTCGTTCTTGTACCACTTCTTCTGCATGGCCGAGAGATGACGGTTCGAATTTCTCATCGCCATTAAGGTCGGAAAGGGAGCTGACGAGGGCTGCGCCTGTCGCTTTGGCGATGCGACGCAGATCTTCTTTTTTGCATCGTCGTATGCCCATGGCGCCACGCTCGATAAAAAGTTTCAGGACCAGATCGTCAATGCCTTTCGTGGTCATAATGACATTCGCACCAGCATTCAATATCAATTCGACTCGCTCTAAAATGATGCCAGACTCTCTTTCTCGAATTTTTTCCAATTGCTGCGGATCTTCCACCGTGATTTGCACCCCGAGCTTCATCCGTTCTTTCTGCAAATTAATATCCAGGCATGCGATCTTTGCATCTGCTATCCTGGTCTTCATCGCCTGCGAAGCAACTGTGCAATTCAATGCGTAACCCCTGACCAGCATTGACTCCGTGGCGCTTTTACCATGCGCTTTGAGGATATTCACGGCTTTAACGGGATACTTGACTTCGTTCCTTTGGTTCGTTGTCTTCACTGATTGCATGGCATCGACTGTCATATTCGAAAAGAAATCCGCATCCGCGCCGATTATCTTACTCGACATCGATGTCTTAGCGACATTTATCAAGCTTTCTCTTCCCAAGTTTTCAACTTTAATACTGATGTTCTCGCTCAAGTACTTGACAGCTTCTCTTAAAGCCAATCGATAGCCAGTAATGATAGTAGTAGGGTGTATTCGGTTCTTCATGAGCTCGTTTGCACGTCGGAGCAGCTCTGCAGCTATCAGAACCACTGACGTCGTTCCATCACCCACTTCTCTGTCTTGCTGGTGTGCAAGATCTACGAGTATTTTGCCTGCTGGATGATCAACTTCGAGTAATGACAGGATCGTGGCGCCGTCATTTGTGACTGTAACATCCTAAAATCCATGAGTCTACCGCAATCTGACCACCTTGGAGGGTCACCCTACCCCGATGTCATCGACCATCATCTTGTCTAAGCCAGACGGCCCGAAAGAGCTCTTCACGACATTTGCTATTGCCTGCGTTGCTAGGACTAGGCTTGCGTTAGCTGGTAGAACAGCGCACTAACGTGATGCCGTACCATTTTGATCTCGGATGTCTGCACCTCCAATCTTCGTTCCACCGAGGACTGAACGAGCTGTCAGCAGTCTAGCATGTTGATGGTGAACATGGAACATACATAAAGTGCCTGCATTGCGTGGTTGCTCAAAAATGCCGGCCATAACAGGCAGCTGCAGCAGGAAGGGAAACCCTTAGCAGACCCCTCGTCCTCGGCCGGGCCCAGGCAGATGCAGGAGAAGGGCAGCCTGTTGAAATAACTGTTTGTGCTCGTAGAAGTTGGGAGCTGCACGAGAAAGTCTTGACAAATTTTAATGAGGGAGCCGTCAAAATTCCTGGGCAGTGGACAAGGCTGAAAGGTTGATGCGGAGCCGCCGCTACGTAAAAGCTCCTGCATTAGCTTAGGGCTGCGGAGCATCATTTTTGGTGGGGCTGGTCTGTCTGGCTAATTCTTGGAGCTACGTTGTGACTGTGATGTGAGTAATTCCGCTCCTCCTCACTGCGCCAGTCTTTTCCTACCTCGAGCGCTCCGTTCCCAAGTGCCTCACGTATCGTGGTTCTCATATCGGTGTCCTTGTTCTATAACTATGGAGTCTACCGAGCCAGCGAGCAAAGGCGCGGAAATCCCACAAGCAGACATCCCTACCAGGAGCGCCACTGAGCATACTGAAGAAGCTACTGGAGAAATCTCGAAGAACGCCGCGAAGAAGGCAGCAAAGCAGCAGAAACTTGCTGAGGAAAAGGCCGCGAAAAAGAGTGGTGGAAAGTCGGGCGACAAGCCAATTGGGCATGCAGAAGCAAAGAAGCCGACGAGCAAACCTACCAAAAATAAGATTGAGGGTGCAGCACTGATAGGGATAGACGTAGCTAAGGAAGATGACTTCTCGGGTTGGTACCAGCAGGTCCTGACTAAAGGCGGCATGTTAGAATACTATGATATCTCTGGCTGTTACATTCTTAAGGTCTGGAATCCTCCGCTCATGCTTGACGTGAGGCTGATTGCAAACAGCCTGCTTCGTACTTCATATGGGAAGAAGTACAACAATGGTTCAATATTCGTATCAAGAAAATGGGGGTGAAGAATTGTTCGTTCCCTCTGTTCGTATCGGAAGATGTACTGCAGAAGGAGAAAAGCCATATCGAAGGGTTTGCAGCCGAGGTAGCTTGGGTAACTCATGGGTACTAAGATCTTAATGTCGTCTTGCTCGTCCTAATCTGGGAATAGTGGAAGCACTCCCCTTGAGAAAAAAATCGCGATTCGTCCAACGTCGGAGACGGTGATGTACCCTTACTACGCTAAATGGATCCGAAGTCATCGAGACCTCCCCCTACGGCTAAACCAATGGAACTCGGTCGTCAGATGGGAGTTCAAGCATCCTCAGCCTTTTCTAAGAACTCGAGAATTTCTTTGGCAGGAAGGCCATACGGCACATCTTACAAAAGAAGGCGCAGGTGAAGAAGTCCTCCAGATTTTGGAGCTCTACGCCGGTGTATATGAACAGCTTCTTGCCGTACCAGTCATTCGCGGCCGCAAGACGGAGAAGGAGAAGTTTGCTGGCGGTCTCTACACAACCACCGTGGAAGGCTATATTCCGTCTACCGGTAGGGGCATCCAGGGTGGAACTTCGCATTGTCTCGGTCAAAACTTCAGCAAGATGTTCGGAATTACGGTAGAAGACCCTTCGGCGAAGCCTGACGATAAAAAGCCAGCCCTTCATGTCTGGCAAAATTCCTGGGGCTTGTCCACACGTGTCATCGGTGTCATGGTCATGATTCATGGCGATAATCGCGGACTCGTGATTCCGCCGCGTGTCTCCGAAGTCCAAGTGGTACTAGTGCCTGTTGGAATCACCTCCAAAACCACAGACGAACAGGAAGATGCCCTATATAAAGAAATCACCGGGCTCGTAGAGATTCTGCGTGCTGTCGACATTCGAGCTGAAGCCGACTTCCGGGATGGCTACTCTCCAGGCTGGAAGTTCAATGATTGGGAGCAAAAGGGAGTCCCGCTGAGACTAGAATTCGGTCCTAAAGATTCCAAGTCCCACATTGTCACTGCTGCTCGAAGAGATAGTGATCCTAAAGCAGAGAAGATGCAAATCCCAATTACTGAGCTCAACACTGCGATACCGCAGCTCCTTGAGACCATTCAGAAAGACCTCTATGATCGGGCGGATGAGAAATTCAAATCTCATGTCAAGAAGATCACGAATTGGGACGATTTCAGTCCGGCACTAGATGACAAGAATGTCTGCCTGATCCCTCACTGCCTGACCGAGCTATGCGAAGACCAGATCAAGGATCTGAGTGCTCGGAAGGCAGAGGAAGAGACGGGAGAGGCTCAAGATGCCAGAGCTCCGAGCATGGGTGCAAAGAGCTTGTGTATCCCCTTCGATCAGCCAGATGGCATCGAGCAGGGAAAGACCCCGTGTAAAAATCCCCAGTGCAAGAACAAGGCCGAGAAATGGTGTTTGTTTGGACGTGAGTTACCTGAAAATATTGGATGCTTGCGCTGACTAAGGATATAGGTTCTTACTAAGACGACCCGCATTTGACATTGGTTTGATGATCACAAATATGAGGAACGGAGTTATGAGATAGACTTAGTCACCTTGTGACCTTTCATAAAAGCACTGAGGCGTTATAAGTGCTACGTCTGGGCGAGCAGTCTACGCTTCTGAGAGCGCTTTTCGGCATGATTAGTCTAAAGACTGCTTTCAGAACTTGCTAGATAGAGGTAGGGCAACACGGGGTTGGAACAGAGCCGGGAGATCGTCCAAGAGCAACTACTACTTGCCTCGCGTCCATCGGGTTGGGACGGTTAGGTATCACTTAGTTGGACGTTAAGAAGTTCAGCAATCTTCGTCTCCGCGCCGTGAAAGCTTGGCATTCCCCCGCCTCGGCCTGTCATTGCGGGCAATGGCCGATGCCAGCTGCCTCTTCGGGAGCTTTATCTCGATCTGATCCTCACGAGCTTTCTGAAACGTCTCTGGCTTCTCCAAGATGTGGCTCCAATTCTTTGATATGACGTCTCCACCTACTACTATCACAATGCTAGCTTTCTACCCACGCGTAACTCATGCCTTGTCATATTTTCGGCAAGTCTCCGTATCAACGTCTCTCCAATGATATGCCGTAAGAGTATCAATTAGAGCGGTCTCGTTGTACGCCCTTGAGGCGGCATTGAGTGTTTATTTTAGAATTTCCTAGCAGTTGGATTTTTTTATCCCATCTTACATTTCCACCATTTTGCTTTTCTTTCATATTTTCGTATATCAAAATGGCAACCGGAAACGGCGAGCTGGTGCTCAACACCACTGCCACGGACGCCGAGAAGACCAACGTCGTCATGAACTCAGAATACTCCCCCTCCAGCGACCCCGAGAAGCAACGCCACGCCAGCATCGCCGAGGGTGTGAAGACGCTCGATGACGCCCTGCAAACCTTCGAGATCGACACCAAGCAAGCCGACGAGGCCTTCTCCTTCCTCAGGGACCACCCGCACGCCGACACCATCACCCAAGAGGCGGTCGCCATCCTCAACAACCCCCGCCGCACGAGGAAGCTCCGCCGCAAGATCGACCGGCTGATCGTGCCGTGCATGATGGCCACGTACTTCCTGCAGTTCCTGGACAAGACCACCATCAGCTACACGAGCATCATGGGCATGCGCAAGGACACGCACCTGCACGGCCAGGACTACAGCAACGTCTCGATGATGTTCTACGTCGGCTTCCTGGCCGCCGAGTTCCCCACGCAGTACTTTGCGCAGCGCATATCGCGGCTGGGGAAGTATTTGGGGGTCAATATCATGTTGTGGGGGGTGGTGCTGGCGTCGATGGCGGCAGCTAACTCTTACGCGGCGCTTATGGTGCAGAGGACGTTGCTGGGGATATTTGAGGCGTGTGTCGCGCCGATTTTGGTATTGATTATTGCCATGTGGTATCAGAAGGGGGAGCAGGGGCGGAGGGTGTCTTACTTTTATGTTTGTAATAGGTATGCTCCATAATCTCATCAATCCCTGGTTGGAATGGTTTACAAATGGGACTAATGCGTACGACAGCTTAACCCAAATCGTCGGCGGCCTCGTCGCCTACGGCGCCTCCTTCACAACCTCGACCTTTGCCAGCTGGCGCATCTTCTTCCTCGTCATTGGTCTCCTGACCATCCTCCTCGGCTCCTTCGTCTTCCTCGTCCTCCCGGACTCACCCGTCAAAGCGACCCGCTTCTCCGATGCCGAGAAGATGGCCGCGCTGCTCCGCGTCAAGGACAACCAGTCCGGCACGCAGAATGCGACGCTCAAGAAGGACCAGGTGCTGGCGAGTTTTCGGGATCTGAGGGTGTGGCTGGTGGCATTAAGTGTGATGTTAACGAGTATTCCGAATGGCGGGATCAGCAATTTTTCGAGTATTTTGTTGACAACTTTTGGGTATTCGTCACAGGAAGCGGTACGATCCCCTGACCTTGAACATCGTAGGGCTGCGCTGACACATTCCTGCGTAGCTGATTCTCAATACACCGTCTGGTGCAGTCGGTGTTTTCGTTGTCCTCTTGACGGGCTACTTGTCCGACCGTTGGAACGACCGAAGCATGGTTATGCTGCTGTGCCTGATCCCGACGATTGTTGGCGCAGGCATGATGTACGGCCTGGATCCTACGGGCATCCCGAAACACCATGCTAAGGGGTGGTTGCTGTTTGCAAGCTACATGACGGGAACGTTTGGCGCGGTACGTGAAAAGCCTTGAATTGTAATTATGATAGGATCGTAGGTGTCTAATGTTGCTACAGGCGTTCATGCTCCTACTAGCCTGGAATGCGTCGAACTTGGCGGGTCACTCCAAAAAGGTGACAGTCAACGCCCTAACCCTCGTCGCCTTCTGCACGGGCAATATCTTGGGCACGCAAACTTTTCAAGACAGCGAAGCCCCTGGATACAAAAGCGGCAAGATCTCCATCATGGCTACCCTCGTCGCCCAGATCTTTGTCTGTATTGCCTTGAGAGTCAGCAATGATAGGCTGAACAAACAGAACAAGCGAAAGGTGGAGGAGATGAGCGAGGGGGAGAGAGAGACGTTGAAGGAGAAGTTGGCGTATGCTGATGTGACGGATCGTGAGAACCCATTTTTCATATATACGAGATAGGCAATGCAGTTTGTGTAGCTTGTTCCCAGCGGAAACATTGCTGCTTTTTGAAATAATATGAGTGGATAAATTTGGTCGACCTTTATTCAGGATTGCTCTTCATAAGCTTGGGAAATACCAGCCGCCCGCTTGGCGAGTAAAATTTTGTGATGCCAGCGTCTCGCCCGATATCGTCCTGCGATATGAAAGATCAGTTAAAAAAAGTTATACTTTGAGGAGTAGAAACCGCACCTTCATGACCATACTAGATCTTGCCAGTGCGCTCACATGCAAATGGCAACGTCGCGCGCAATTTAGACAGAGCAAACAACATCAGACACAATATTTCGCGTCTTCACGTCAATACATTTTGTACTCATCAAGACGTCCCCTAGGCCTAATTACAATCCAGCCTCTTACCGTGTCAGTTGACGGAGTTTTGGCGCAAGCTTTAAGACCCTCTCGCTAATTTGCGAGCAGATATCAAAGTGGCATTGGTCCGGATTCTGAAATGGATGACCACCAACCAGTGATACAGACCTCAACTGGTGGCAGGCTGGTTGTCCGGCTGCCAGAGCTGTCCATATGTCCATGACTTAGCAATGGGACTAACGCATTTCTGACAAGGGTCAGTTTTAGTGCAATCATTAATTATCAGCGAGCATATGCAAGAAATAGGTTGGATAGCGTGATGAGGACAGCGCATAGCCAGTTATGCCTTGATGGAGGGTAAATCCAGTGAAGGACTTCCTATAAATCGTAGATCGCGTGAAAGTTGTGTTGTCCATCCTTGAGGGGGAACAAACACTCTTGATTTTGCAGCGGACTTTCGAGCATTGTTACTGGATTGCAAAGCCGTTATTGCATATTGGGGAGTCTCTTTCACATCCAGTTACTGCAGGATTGGCCCGCACATTCCTGCCAGATTAAATCCAGTTGGCCGATGCGGAAAGGTTCTTGACTCGACCCATTTTCTCAAGGTCTCCTGCAGATGAAGCGCGGGTCTGCGAAGGTTGAAGAATTCGGGAGGCAGAGTCGATTCACCGGTGCCTTCCTCCACGAGCGCAGTTCTTAGTACATGCTCTAACCTTCTGGCCAGCGGCCATCGCCTCCCACACATATTGATCGCGTGCATCAACAGATCAAAATGCACAGTCCTTTGAACTAACGCTCTTTGGGAGTAAACGATATAAAATCGAGCTGCAACGAAGATATAGTGAATGAACAAAGGTGAGATGAACTCTATGTCCCAATCTGTAATCTCTTTGATCAGATTTCCAATGTATTTTGTAGACGAAAGGCATCGTGCCAGACCCGCATCCCATAGGTCGCTATTCGAATCCTCACGCCAGACAAACTTGCCAACATAGTTGATTGTGGCCGCCTGAAATGCAACACGGGTGAGCACACTATTAGGGTCAAAGAAGACGTGCCCTTCCCAGTTTGTCTTATAGGATTCCAACGGACTTGTTAGAGGGGCGCAGTCTTCTGTCAGTTGAAGCACAGTAGTAAAGGTAGTCTCACAAGAGACTCTTTCGCTCTGAGTGCGTTGGCGGACATCAGTCAAAGCAAGCGCACGGTCGACAGGGACTCGGATGGGAGACAGGCCGTATATGAGTAGCTTGATGAAGTCGGCATACGTAGGTGGAGGCTCTTCATCGTTGACTTCCCCGGTTTTGATTATGTGTTGAAGGGGATGACTAGTAGCGAAGGCCACGGCTTCTTCAGGAGGTGCAGCTCTAGATTCAACAGTATTGACCCAACACGGGCCAACATTCGCAGCCGCCGCGAGTCCTCTGCATGACCATATCGCCAAAGGTACATCCTCTGCGTCACTAGAGCCACCTTCGAGTGCCGGGCTTGTCGGATTGTAACCTTCTACTTCAAGATGTAGTACGATGCCTTTGGCAATGGACATCAAGCTCCAGAACTCGGTCATTCGACCATACCCATAGTCTAGAACAAGAATAACAAGCAAAGCTTGCAAAGATTCAAGACTAGGGTCGCTCATTGCATGCATCACCACTTCCTGCCGTAGCCTTAGCCCTAGCGCTTTACGGCCCTCGTACCCTAGAGAGATCACCTGACGAGCATGACTGATTGTGATTGCAGCTATTGCCTTGAGAATCAGGTCATCAGGAGGATTTTCAGATTCGCGCATGTTACTGAGCTTGAGCAGAACTACGTCCTTACGCAGGACAGGTAGCCACGTGTGGTATTCTCTGAACCTAATTTGCATGTCTCTCAGCATGGCTGACGGCTAGATCTTTGTTTGACTTAAACTCACCAAGCTTCAACCCAGGATGACATGGTTGCGGGATTTAGGAAGTCAGATTCGGATGCCGGCGTGAAGGCGGGCTCAATCGGGCTACCGAAACTGGGCCGATGATCAGATACGCCAGGCATCTCTTGGATGGCGCAAGTGTTGGTGATCTCCATCTGCATATCCTCAGAGGTACTGTGGAATCCATTTGAGACAGTAAGTGGGGTCGTGGTAATGTCGTTTGAATTAGCTGCTGCTATTAGCGCGTCCATGGCCGTGGTGTGCGATGCCAGTGGCGCTTGATTGCTCTTGAAACGCTCAACATCTTCCTCGAGAACCTCTACATAACATTGTCAACGGCATCAAAGAGGCCAATCCAGAGATGGTACTTACTAATTCTTCTTTCTAGCTCGGAGACATAGCCTGCCCTTAGACCGTGCTTCCGCGGCGTTGGCACGTATTGACAGCGGATCCCTTTTGCCTTGCAGTTTCCGCATTTTGGTTTTCTGCGATCGCATCTTTTCCAACACGGTCAGAGACAGCAGCGTACAAAGAAAGATCGACTTGGATTACCTGGTCTTTCGCTGCCGACACAAAAAGCAGACAGTGGGACTTTCGTCATTGTTCGGAGAATCAGGCGGGCTTTGCGCACCATCTTCGTCGGCTTCGGAGGAATGGTCGCTCATTGACACGGGAGGGCTGTTTGCAACATTCAGAAAGGCATTTAATCGAGATCGCCAATGCAAGCATGGCTGCAGTCAAGAAGCATTCGATTGGGAGAGGGAGAGGGAGAGGACGGGGGAGCCGGGCGGGAAGACTTGGCAGCGGTGCCGAGATTTTGCCGGCCGGGGCGAGGGATCTCCTCGACGGTGACGGAGGAATGAATCTCACCATTCTTTACCGTGACTCTTTTGGAGGTTCGAAAGGACTAAAAGGAGAAGAGCTAGTGCTTTGGTATCCTATTCGCTGTCCACTCTCTAAGGTTCTGTTCGTCTGCTGCCTGTTTCCATTTGAGATCCGACTTAATCGAGACATCTACGATGTCATTAATTGTGAATGGACCAAAGTGAGCGCGGTCAACGACACTGAATAGCTACGGCATCATCAAAAAGCGCAACCATGGCATGCGGCTCTATGTCTTGAAATGGTAGGTGTTATTCTCTCCTTGCGTCAGGTCTTCCTCGCTTGCATGCCAACTCTCGGCACCCAATGATGACCCCCATGTGAATGTTCACCAAATCCAATGACGTCAAACAAAACACTGGGAAATCCTTTCCACAATCCTGCACGTGGGCCATGTCTCTGGCCTGCAGGTGTTTGCATTTGGTCAAGACTATGATCTGCGTACTCGCTCCTTTGTGGGGTGTTCTAGAAGCAAAAATGTCAACGCCCAATCAAGCACTGTGTTGCCCAATGCTCCGCAGGACAAGCGTTAGGCTTTCTCAGCGCGCCACTCATCAGGAACCACTTACATAAATATTCAAACCTTTCTTCTCTTAATACTATGTTTTGAAGTCTTCTACACTTAATTCCAAACAGCGCGTTCTTTACACACTCTGTACAGACAAAAAGTCTCTGCCAAGATGCGCTTCTTACCTATCCTCTTGACCACCCTGCCAGCGGCTAGAGCTGTCAATGTTGTTCTTTCTAATGATGATGGCTGGGCTGAGGTTAATATTCGACGATTCTTCTACTCGCTCGTTAGTGCTCGTGAGCATGTCGTTCTCTCCGCTCCTGCAGATAACAAGTCTGGCACCGGCTCCACCGATCAGCCCGCTACTCCTCGAACCGACCCATGCGAGTTCAATTCTTGTCCAGCGAACAGTCCAGCGGAAGGTTTCAACTCTTCTATGCCTTTGTTCAACTACGTTAACTCGTAAGCTTGTTCTGGAACCTATCTTGTGAATTTTCACTGATCCCTCAGCTATCCTGTGACGTCTATGCGCTACGGAATCCAAACTCTTTCTCCCATGTTCTTTGGTGGACCTCCAGCGATTGCGGTTGCCGGTCCCAATGTCGGCGCCAATCTGGGAGCGACGACGCAAATATCTGGCACGGTCGGCGCTGCCACAGAGGCCGCCAAAGAGGGAATTCCCGCCATCGCTTTCAGTGGCTCCACTGGCAGCCAGGTCGCGTGGAATATCACGCCAGTTCCGTTGTACGCAAACGTCTATGCTGATCTGTCAACCAACGTTACGCAGACGCTCGTCGCATCTGGGGCTCCATACCTACCCTCTGGCATTTGGTTGAATGTCAATTACCCTGCGAGTACCGACACCTCCTGCAGCTCGGCGAATCAATTCAAGTTTGTGCTTTCAAGGATCAACACCAGCATTGCGGCGACAGATGTGGTAACGTGCAACAACGGCGGAAGACTACCTACGGAGTCTAGTGTTGTGGCTACGTCAGGATGCTATGCGAGTATCAGCGTGGGGGTTGCAACCACCAAGTTGGATGCAAACAAAACTGCTCAGGCAACTGTTCTGAAGAAGCTTGGCAGGATCTTGTCGTGCTTGCCATGATACTGGATGATGTGGCGAAACATTTTCCTGATAACCTGGAAAGAATGTCTCGGCTTGTCTGTCATAGCTAGAAATTAATCGATCATGATGTTTTCGTTGACAGGCTTCTAGAGCTTTTGAAATCAAAATGCTACGATTCATAGATGATCGAAGGCTATGAAGTGGAAGGTCTGGAGAAAAGAATTCTGCTCAAGGCGATGCCCGAAATCAGATTCCTGATCCTTGCTCAAATATTACCAACGGCAATCTCGTTCAACGGTATTCGACAACGACAGCTCTGCCCTTGTCCATCAGGAGGAGGCGCGGTTCACTCTAAATCTATAAGCCCTGCTGGATCGGCCCGTCGATGGGCTAAGATAGTAGAATCATAGGGCGATTAGAATAGCCAAGGACCCGGGAATCTGGCTTTGAGACGTGGCTGCGATATGGCTACCCGGGGGCTTGCTGAGTTGGATACCGCGCAAAGGGGCAATGAATACTCGCCGAGACAAGAATCGGACAGCGGGCGGATCGCCAAGATAAGCCACCCGTTCACCTAAGACCGCTCCGCCTCGCATGTATATTCTCCTAAAAAGAGATTAAGGCTCTATGACTGTCTCAAGTCCACGGTTTCGTGGATGTTGGCTAAGCTTGTCGTAGTTTATTAGGTATTGACTCGGTAGATCTTGTCGATTGCGATGGTCGCGTTTGCGTCTGACCTCTCAAGCGTAAGTTAGAATAATCTTTTTCTAGCGGTCAAACGTGCGTTCTCTATCGATTGAATTAATTTCTATCCGATCCTTTTAAATTCCATATGCTACATATGACTTTCTTTAATGGCTACGATGATTCTCTTAGTGTTGTTCTTGCTCACGCTCACTTCGCCAGTGGTATCCTATACCTATTGGATTCATCAATCATGTGATCGCTATGCAGGACTATTCGTTCCTGCCTTCAACGATGCCCTGACCTGGGCGAGGTCAGCGAGTCAAAAATTGAATACAAGAGACCCTCTACAACTGCCGCACTTTCATCTTCTTTTCACGCCACCACAAGATCCCCGGTATGAGGAGCATATCGAAACCGTCAAGCGCAAGTGCCAGCCTCTGTCCGAGTCTTTCTAGCTGTCTAATGGATCCTAGGCGTCCTGGGGGAACCTGATGGTGACGCTGGCTTGTCGAACATGGTACCTGAGCCAACGCATAATCGCGCTCAGTCGAATTATCGTATCTATTGTGACAACGACCCGCGCGATCCACCAACTCGTAATGCAAGATGGACACTGAGAAGAGCTCCTCCAAGGTGCCTTGGATGCCTGCCGTCCTTTCTCAGACCGAATCGGGAACGCCCCCCGAGAGAGAGAGCTCGCCGAGGTCAACAATACAGAGAATGGGAGGACCGAGTGAACGGAATGACGACCACCACATCACGAAGCTGCCAAGACCCAAGGGTAGCAGCAGAAACATACACGGACATGATACCTGGACTACCGGATGGGCAGAATCCTTTGAGAGCCACAATCACGGTGCATCATTACCCTTCTGAACATCTTAAATCAATCTCTGACTAGTTGGTTTTCTGTGCTAGTTTTGCAATTGGTTTTTCGATTATGTGAGGATAGTTACCCTTGACGACCTCCGTGACAATCGAGACTTAACAAGACTGGTCTCTACCGATGAAGGCATTGTAGCGATCGAATACTTTTCGCTTATTGCTCCCTTTATCATCTTACACGAGGTTCGCTATCGACAGTAATTGCACCCACTATAACTTTCATACTGATCACCCGATTTTAGCTGCACCATCTACCACCCTGGCGCCGTACGTCGCTCCCTGTACCGCTTAATGTGCGAAAATGCTATCATCAAGCTTAATCTTTATCAAGCCCCTCTAGACATTTCATCTGCACTTGTATTTTCCCTTCACACCTGGCCCGATGCTGATCCTGATACGTGTAGTGGACGATGTGCACGTGCCTGGCACGGAGCGAAGAGCCTTCCGCTGGCTCGACCTTATAGCTCTCAATCCCGATGCTGGTACCCGAAATGTGCAGAATTATGTCTACTACTGTCTGCTGGCTCGTCTCGTGGACAAGGGTTATCACCTTCGCCGCGACACTGCTGGAGCGCTGGCTGGGCAACTTGAACGCGTTCGTGGTGTTCTGGGTATGATGGAGACAATCGCCGAAACGCAAGAGAGGGATGTCAATAGGAAAGGGCTGCCGGCCGGTGTGGACCAGGCTGATCTGAATGAACGTCACACGAACAATTCGACGGTGGACGAGTTTATCCAGAGTTTGAGACCATGAGTAAGATATAGGCCGCTCTCTTGCGTTTTTCATTGCAACTGACGATAAATGCAGGCAAGAATATATGGTATTGCTTTATATTGCTTGGAATGCACTTTCGCAATGAGTTGCCTCTGGATCTATAACGGAGGGTAGCCCTGGTCGAAGCCCTTAACCAAAGGAGAGACCGATTTGGAGATATCCCTCGGGCAATGAAGCTGTGTTTCACCACGATTTCAACATCGACTCCAAACTAAGTACTGCGTTTCTGTTTCCTCCGCAGCTCATGAATAAGGTACGCCATTGAAAATGTCAAAGTGTCGCTCACCTCTGATGCACCGTAGACGCGTTGGCAGGTCGATTCTTCATTGTTTGACGTGGTTGTACCTGTGGTGATCAGCTCTGGGTTGCCCAGCTAGGTCGTTCTTCTGAGATGGAATTTGCAGCTCCTCCACAACAGAAAGCTTTGCTTTTGCGGGAAGCTGGCTGTGTCTTGGCAAATAAAACACTGAGAACGATCTAATGAACACAACGTCAATCACTTCATTTTCGCATAGGGTCATGTAGCTCTGGTCCTCAACGGTGCCCCTAGTTGGTGATTCACGGTCGCTCAAAGCGCCACATGTCTTTTAGATTCGTAAATGAAGGAGTATAAGTATCATACTCGAAAGTAGCCGTTCAAGATTGATCTCAACTATCTTCTGAGGCCTCTTCAACAAGCGACTCTAGTAAGTCTGAATTTGCTTGCTCAGCAGCCGGAATGCATTCCGTGCCTACGACACCATCAAGGACCTTCGAGAATAGCTTAACTTTGCCTTCGGCAGAAATGACGAAAGCTGCGCAACCGATCTTGGAGACCCTGATCAGCTGTCTGTCATCGCCGATCCCAGGTCTAGGCAGTTGTAGCCCTGTCTGTTTGTCAAGGTAATCCGCGAACGACTCGATAAGCGCTATGCCTGGGCTTTGCGTAGGTCTATGGTCCCCTGAGATTTGAATATTCATAATATCCGTGACTGCTTCAAGAGAGACGCTCATTTCCATGGTTTTTAACTGAGGCGCAACAGGGGTACCAAATCCATAAGACAGCTTGACGTCTTTAACAATCGTCAATAAAAGATCAGACCGAGCCGTATCTTCCGCCACCGAGCCTATGGCACTTAGATAGTCTGCAAGGATCTTGTATAGGAAAGACGTCGAAAGTTTGGAAGGCTCTGGAGTGATATGGAAAGTATCGCGGAGAAACTCGAAGACTCGTCTTGAAAGGTGATTCGGCATGCGTACCAGACACAGCGGTAGAGCAACATTGTTCACATCATCCCGAGAACGGTGCTGAGGATCTACGCTTCGGCGACAGAGGGCTGCCTTATAGACTGCGCGCTCATAGGCCAATGTGAAGATTAGACCTTCGACAGGGCACCCATCAGACTCATCTTCCTCAAGTTTGTCAACAGTGACGGTTTGTAGACCGCCAATGCGATCTGAGTCTGAGCCTGGGTCATCGTATTCCTGCGTCTTTCGTTTTTTCTCCTCTAGAAAGGACTTGAGGTTTCGGGCAAGTGCATTGGTTGCAGCCTGATTGGTGAGGAGGTTTCGGTACCTGGTATCGCATTTGAGCTTCGATGGCACTCGATGTAGAGTCCATGAGGTGTCATAGAGACACGAAGGCCTTGCAGCTGCCATCTCAGAAGGCTAAAGATCCCGAGATCAATTTTTCCAGCTGAAGTTGATGTGCCTAGTAGGTATTCATAACGTGGGGACGCGTCGCGTCGCGTAACTCGCAACGCGTGGGCCAGGCTTGGCATTCTCACCTGGCAACATCTCGGCTGGGGAAATCATTAATGCGGCGATTGCTTCGCGACAAAATGCTTGCCCCAGCCGTTAATGATAAATCGTTCTCATGCGTCCGCGATTTCTTCTTTGAGAATGCACTTTTCACCCTATACCTTTCCTTCAGTGGCATTGGGACTCGCATTCTCGCAGAGAGTCAGACTATGCTGTCTCTTATGAACGAGTTTTAGGATTGAGTTGACATCGATCCTGTCAGGCTTGATCATTCCCAATTGTTGGGCCATGTGAACAATGATCCTGATGTCACGCCCACTGAGATTATCACCTGCCTGAGTGAGTCTTTCGAGATTCTCATCATCAATGTTTGAGTGCCGTTGAAGGCGGAAGCGCCAGATGGCTCTCCTCTGGTCGTTACGTAGCCCATCATACTGAATCGCGAGATGTACGCGGCTCATTATTGCCCTGTCGAAATCGCCTACGCGATTGGTGGATAGAAATATGATGCCGGACGTGTATTCAATCTGTTGAAGGAAGACTTCACCAGTCAGCATCTGTCAGCCGTTGTGAGACGAGGGATCATACTCGTCACTGTTTCATTTCTTTTCATATCTCCAACGATATCTCTTCTGGCGAGAAACACATCTGCTTCATCTAGTAAGAACATAGCCTTCCAGCGCTGAGACCAATGCAGGGCATCTCTTAGATTTCGCTCCAGCGACTTATTCTTGCTCAACTCTCCCGACGTGGTTGCGTATAGCGGCTTCTGAGTGAAATGGGCCAAAGCTTGAGCGGTGAATGTCTTTCCGGTGCCGGGCGCCCCATGAAGCAGAAATATCAGCCCATTTCCCTTTCCCGGAATCACATCGTTCCCTTCAGCTACAATTTCCTTTTGATGAGCTATTATCAGATCTCGCAGGAAATGTTTACTGTCCGCTTCGATTTGGAGCTCTTCAAAGGCTCTTTCAGACCATTGTATCTCATGAATTTGGCTAACTTGGAAGTAGGCCCATATTTTTTCGTCTAGGGCAAACCCAGGTAAGCGCGCAGGAGCAATTAGAGCAAGTTCATTAGACAAAACAAAGTCGCCTTTGGTCTTGAGGTTTGCAATTTCACTGGCTGGGAACGTATTTTCGTACGGGTTGATCTCTAGGAAGGCTGTTTGATCGACAATAATTTCGCCTCGAACCTGGAGAGACTGTCAGAAAGGTACAAGCTTCACTTAGGCAAAGGCTTACTGGATATGCCTTGAACTCTTGTCGTCGCGCTTCATATATATATACTCGGTACGTAGTGTAGCATGGCATGTCCTTCTCTGGAAATAATAAGGGATCGTTTGTGAACGCGATTGCGTTGTAGCGGGAATGATGGTGCTGAGGTTTTCTAATGATGTCCCACCATCTATGCCCATCCTTGATCTTCTCATCCCGAAATTTCTCCCAATCTTGACGAGCTTGCAGCGGGATCCAGTCCAGAGTGCTGATTCGTTTAGTACCATCAAAATATTGACAAGGATATTCCACCGAACGTGAATATGATATGGTCGAGTCAGAGTACTGAATCTGTCGAGCTAAAAACTGTTTAGTGGCATCTCGAAAACAACGAGAGCGAAACCCTTTAACGAACCGTGGATCAGGAAAAGCTGGTTTTGGACATCCTCCTTTGGCACCGGCGTATACCGTATATCTACGATTTGATAACAATCCTCGTAATGGCCAAGGTCTCTCTGGATTACATATTGCCCCGGGACGAAGCATGTCCATAGCTTGGAGAAGGATGTTTCAACAGAGAAGTCCTGTGCTGATTCAAAAGCTTCGACCTCGTCCCCTAATTGGTCGTAGATGAATTTGAGAATATGTCGAGCGTGCTTACTCTCCTGTGAGCTGCCACCGGCCTTTGCTGCAGCATTTGCGATCTCTTTATGTCGGTGTATTAGAGAATGATAAGGATATCCAAATTTCATGGGAGAAGGTTCCAAGGCTGTTTCGGGATAACCTTCGAGGGCTGATCGAAGCAACGCTTGTAACGGCTCCGAAATAACTTCCACATATCCCTCTCTTTGTTGGAGCTTGCCAGACACATCGAAAGTGTCATGGACCGTAAGAATTCCGTTATTCTGGGTTTCCTCCTGTGGTCTTACCGTGGCAACATGTTTGCGCTTAGTGCCATCAGTCATGATACGCTCCACAATACGCATCAACCGAACATCTCGGAGCCTCTCCCATTCTTCGGATTTCAGAGACCAGACAGGCCTGCTAGCCATGATTGAAGTTATTGGCTGGTTGGCTGAAACAGCATTTTGGTGTTAAGGGAAAGAGTTTTTAAAACCTTGACTGTCTGTCACCCTTTGTTGACCCAGAGCTGGGAAGCCAGTAGTCCATGATGACGAAAAATTTTAAGCTTCAGGCCGTTATTCTACTGTGGCTGGACGACAATCAAGGGTCCTTGTAGTTCGACGGAGAATGTCTTCCATCTTGACCGCCTTAATAGTTGACCGCCTTAATAGCTATAAGGCTCTAAACGGTGAAACAGCTGCTGTTTACCGTCTCGAACCCTGGCTTCTGCTGTTGGCGGAGGAAAAGGGTCATAAAAGGCTGACAGGGTGCAACATCGGTTATGCACACAGCCTTTCCACCCCTGAAATAGCTCACGGCCGGTAGTCACTTGAGTCGCTGATCAGCGGGCGAACATTGAACCTACACCAGTTAGCTCGGCGCTATTGGGACCCTTATCAGAATCCTTTGAGAGCCTCAGGTGTGTCGTGCTAGGCAGCTGCATGAGGCTGAGCGACCCGCACGCTTGACATCTGAAGCGCGATCGTTGGACTTTCTGCTTGCTCGCGGCCGCGGCATGTATATACATCTCTTCCACCCTAAGAATGGAAGGGTTGTAAGGATAGCAGCAGTCGCTCCCCATCAAGCATGTGGGAACGGCCGGACAGAAATGGCGGCTTTCAACCAGGGTCACGGCCGCAGCGCGTTGGAACCGATCAGTCGCCCATCGGATTATCAGACTTGAAAGGACCTAATATCACTCCTGGACCTCAGTGGCGGAGCAAGCCTCTCAACTTGAACATTGACGCCATACTCGAGCGAGCTAAAGTGCACAAAAAATTTCAGAGCGGAAAATCTGTGCGGTTGACGTGCCACAACCTGCCCGAATTTGAAGCGCTGTACCAAGGTGACGAGGAAGAAGCTGACGCTCAACTAAGGTCAGAAGTAGAGAGACTGATTGAAGCCGTCGGAAATGACGGTGTCGAAATCTTTGGAAGCAGAACTAATCATGATCCTTCAAAGGTTACTCCCACTAGCGAAGATTCCTCCGGAACACCTCCTTCACCGAGAGTACATTCTAGCCCTACCAACGTGTCCCAAAGCTCAACGAGCTTGGACTCTCAAAATTTTCTGGAAAAACCCCCGGAGCCTCCAGAGCTCGCCACAGTTCTGACATGCATCGACCACTTGCTATGTAACCTTGCCGTCATGCGGTACAAGAACGGCTTAATCTTGGTTCAGAATCTTCGTTGGTGCTATACGGCCGACGGTATTGTGGGAATTTTCCAGAATGCACTTGAAGAAATGAAAGATGCTCGCAAATGGCTGCTCTCCCGTTTGGTACACCACTGTCAGTTCATTGAAACGGACGTGCTGGCCCCTTTACACCAAGAAGCCTCAACATTTGCATTGTACGATCACTTGCTAGACTACATAACTGCTTATCTGGCTAAGATACTGGTACAATCGGCCGCCGGCTCGATTTGGTACCACAATACTTTAGCTATACTGGCACGGCTCTCCCGCAAAATGAGGGAACTCAAAACGAGTGCTCGGCAGCACGCGGAGGAGTGCATCGCTTTCACCGATTACCTGCACGAAGACTTGAAAGACGAAAACTCCGATGCTGGCAAACACTTCCAATTCAAGTTTGACGGATCGTCTTCTTTCGACATCATTGATGACAGCATCTATCTCAAGGACTACTTTCGCGAACAGTGCGCGTTGAGGGGACCGTTCTACGATACTTTGATGGAAATACTCCTGGTGCTGCGACTGAGCCTGACAGACCAATCACCCAGCTTTTACAAGAAGGATTTTGACTTCAGCATTCTTGTTCAGAAAGCCGGTCATGATTCTGCATTAGTTCTGAGCTCAGACCACCAGAAAAATATCTTAATCACAACAGACGAGGTTGCAGCGACCTTTTCGCTCACCGCGTGCCGAATCCTGACTGACTTAGCTCGAAAGATGGAGGCAAGATCACGAAAACCCTTGCACGGCGCTGCCGGCTCCTTGCAGTGGTGGACCAGCGATGGCTCCAAGATGCGAGAAGGGTCAGCTTTTGTCGAACATATCAACGACGGCGTATCTACTCTCGTAGCACTCGCCTTGACAAGCACTGCGGTATCGCAGAAACTGAGCGACCTTCTAGAGTATGTATCCATTTATGGAGACGACCACGAAGATATTGTGTACTTCCAGTCGCCTTCGAGAACTCAGTTGGCGGTAACCTTCTCTCAATCGCCTATTTCATCATCTGTTTCAGACCCTACACGAGACGTTGTCAGTTTAACTCTGTACACCCAGCAACAGAAAGATGTCCAATCATGTAAGAGCCACTTGCATCGCATCGGAAACCACCTGAACGAGCAGTACCAAAAATACAGCCCTACAATAAATTCGTGGACCATCGATGGCGAGACCATTTCTGTCAAGTGTCCCTGGGTAGTCGCGGGGATACTCGTGCCCACGGCAATAATCGCCCTAGCTGGCGTGGGACTGCTTCTATCTCCTTACAAAAAGCCCAAAAACGTGGACCCATCCAACTTCATGATCTTTCTATGGTCCATCGCCCTCTCCTTCCTCTTGGTCGGAAAAGCATTCTACGTCCCGGACTGGCCGTGGCACGACTTTCTTCGTGCCAGCGTCGCATGCCGTAGTATCAAGGAAGTGTCGCGAATCTCCGGCGTCAAGGAACAGGTCGTCGTCATGCACCTGCTATCCTATGCTCGCAGCCTGACTCTACGAGGTCCGTACGGCGTGATATTGTTCCCGCACGCCCAGAACGAGGAAGAGTCCCCCTCGACCAAAGGCTTCTCGATCGACGTGCCCATCGACTTGCCTACTCTCTACGCTAGCGGCTTTCTGATCCTTAAGGTGAACACATTCGAAGGCCCGCGAATCGTCTGTGTTCGTGGCGGTCCTAGGGTGGACGCGGCCTTTGATACTCGATCAAATTTCACTAGCAGGATTGTCGGAGATCTACCACGACAGTCAAAGCAGTCGTCTGCTGATCAGGACATTAAGATCAGACTTGCGACAAAGAAAATCCGGTGGCATCACGTCTACGGATTATATGTCAATAGATCGGTCAAATTTGTTTGAATGAGACTAGGAAAAGTTTGCTGCCTTTGAAAATGAGATGAGGAAACCGCCTTCGCCTGGCCTGCAACATCACACCACATTACCAGAGAGCCCAAGGAAAGACACCGGTCCCAAAGACCAAACGCCACTATATTCACCACTGCTCCCCATCATATCCAGTGTTCATTATGTTCACACTTTCGATTCCATCGTGCACCGCCAGACCAGCACCGACATTCAGTTCTTTGTGCGAGGCAGCTCCTTATTCAGATGATCGAGGCGGTTGCGTGATTTGTCGTAGCGCTTGGAGAGGCTACCAAGCTCATGATTCACCTGCAACACAGATTAGTAACTGCGTTGCTGTCTGAGGGGAACAAAGTATTGTTGGAAGAGTAAGAAAAAGAAATACTTGCAGTGGTGTAGATGCCGAGCCCGAGGACAGTGCAGAACGTGAGCAAAACCGCGCGGTTCGCCATGATGAATATTGGAGTGGAATGTTTGTGTGAGAGGTGAGATTGGAATGTTTACAACGATGAGTGAAGTTATGGTTGAAAGAGCTGGGGAACACTGATGCAGATCCAGAAAGGTAAAGCTTGGTAGAGCGGAGATTCAAGAGTCGGGACGGATTTGTTGTTGCCTTCTCTTCTGAAGTGTTGACGGTCTGTGAGTGTTCAAGACGTCACTCGAAGAATAGGTAGCATCGCGATAAGAGACACGTTGACTCTATCTGTGAGCCTGAGGAAGGCAACATCTTTATATGCGCCTTCCCAGCCAAAATACCGCACAACGCGTGAATGTCTACCTTCAATCCAGCGGAAACCGTTTACCTTTTTCGTCTCAGAGTCAGATCTCCTTCCAATAAGTGGGCATCTAAATTCTATTTGCAAGCAGTAAGAGGGAAATTATCTCAGGCACCATTCTGGAGGACCATGGTTGTCAAGCGTACCCTGTTCTCGAAGTAAGGGGCCAACATCCCAGCTACTATACGATGTTTCTGAGGACGGCGAGTGCCGGTTCTAAATCTTATAGATATCTTACTTGCAATGTAGAGTGAACAATCAATTGAAGAAGGTCTGGCGAGTCCCGATATCTCAAAAGCGAGTCAAATGAAGTGACTCCGTAAGCTTCATGGCTCAGAAGATGGTCGAACTCAGCTGCCCGTGGTTTTCCGGGCGGAGTTCGGGAGCAACCGGCTTTGCAAAGGACGAGGGTTCCACAATTCTCACCAGAAATACCTTTCCTTAACCCATTATCGCGTCTAAATATACGAAGATCATCGACAAGCTGGATTTTGAAGTTTCCTCTTCCCTCAGATCACCTAAAGCTTGTCAGCCAAAGCTCAAAACGACTGGCCATGCAAAGAAAGTAAATAAAATTGAACGTCAGAAACACCACGATGGTTGTCTTCAAAAGAGTTCGGATTTCAACAACGTTTTACAGGTATCATCAAGGAATCCAGAGCATCCAAAAGAGCAAAGATGAGCTTTGTGACATACCAGACCAATTGAAGACATGAATTCTTCATCCCCCAATGCTGCAAGGCGCGTCTGAGATTTGCTTGGGATATCCCTTCCTTCGGGCACAATACAGAAGTACTGCATAGCCTAGTATGCGAGATATGTAGTCAAGAATAAGCTTCTGTGAATGTGTCCTACAAATGAAAGCTGAATTGTGGGTTAAGCTCAGGACCTCAAGGCCAGCCTTCCGATTCTATCAGTTATCTTAGCGCCCAAAGGTCCGGACCTAAACCTAATTCGGTCAGTTCTTGAAGCGTTCGTCATCTGAACTTTCTCGACAGCCCGCACCTTACTTTTTCTCTAGAACGATGTTTGGCTCCTTGTAGTCACTTATGCGATGATCTATAAGCTTTGAGTATGCGGATATCTCTGATTCTCCAATCGCTCCCACTCTCCACCTCCTTTGTCCTCCACCCTTCCCTCTTTCCTGCCAAACCTCTCCGGCCGTCACTCACCCAACCGTTTCTCCACTCCTCCGATGTCTACCAGCCTCCTCTCGTAATCTGGCACGGCCTCGGCGACAGCTATGACGCCGACGGCATCCAATCCGTCGCCACCCTCGCCAACAAGACCAATCCGCACACCTTTGTCCACGTCGTCCGCCTCGGAGACGACGGCCGCGCCGACCGCAGCGCAACCTTCTTCGGCAACCTCACCGAACAGGTCCAGGAAGTCTGCGACCAGCTAGCCTCCCACCCCATCCTCTCACAATCACCCTCCATCAACGCGCTCGGCTTCTCCCAGGGCGGGCAGTTCCTCCGCGCGTACGTCGAGCGATGCAACAAGCCGCCCGTGCGGAATCTGATCACATTCGGCGCACAGCACAACGGCATCAGCGAGTTTCAGAGCTGCGCCAGCGCGACCGACTGGGTCTGTCTGAGCGCGAACGCGCTGCTGCGGGCGGGGACGTGGAGTGCACTCGTGCAGGCGAGGCTGGTGCCGGCGCAGTATTTCCGGGATCCGGAGGAGATCGAGGCGTACCTAGAGAGCAGCAATTTTCTGGCGGACGTGAATAATGAGAGACCGGGCCAGAGGAATGAGACGTACAAGAAAAATCTGGCGAGTCTGGAGAAGTTCGTCATGTATACTTTCAAAGAGGATCAGACGGTTGTGCCGAAGGAGAGTGGCTGGTTTGCGGAGGTCAATCGGACGAATGAGGTGGTCACACCGTTGAAGGAGAGGAAGATCTACAAGGAGGACTGGCTTGGGCTGAAGGAGTTGGATGAGAAAGGCGGCTTGGTCTTTGAAGAGGTATCTGGTGAGCATATGCAGCTCCACGATGGTGACTTGGAGAAGGCGTTTAAAAAGTATCTTGCTCCAGTTTCGGCCAAGCGCAAAGAGCCAACGGACCAGCCTGGTTTCAATGATAGTCCTATGGAGGATTTGTGACATAAAAACAGTGCTCTCGGGTGGCGTTGACATATTTTCTGGGTTAATTGCAGGCTTAAGCATGTTTTTAGGAAAGCCGGGTATCTGTAACGGGGAAATGTATGTGGTTGCAAGGTTTCAAACACCTATATGTACGGAAAATGTGTCTAATGTCATTAAGCTCACAATAAGGCCGAGCATCTTCTAGCTTGTTTCATACAAAGACCAAAAAAGCTTTTGAAGCTGTCCCACTGAAGTACAGTACGTGCATATACAAGTAGAGCCGACCCAACCACGGTAGCCTGTTCCCACTCAACCATTCACGTAAGTCCTATGCTTCAATGTCCTCATCTCCTGGCTTCTCTTCCTTCTGTTTGGAAGAGCAGAGAATGGGCCCCTCCTCGCCCCTGGGTTTGCTACGCCTAACCCAGGGCTTCCACCACCACCACCCGACCTCCGTCTCGCGTCTTGAGAGCTTCTAGGTGTCCCATCAAAGCTAGTGGATGCCAAAGCCGAGGATCTCCTACGATCGAAGAAGCCAGGCCGTTCGTGTTGTGGGCCGATTTTGGGAGACGGCGATTCTAGCGGAGTGGTGTCGAGTTCTGGATAAAGGCCGATTCCTCGGTGCATTGGATCCACTCCACGGAAAGAGGCGCGACCTCGGGACGGACCATCGACGCAGCCGACATGCGGCGGAGAGGTGCGATCAGTGGCGAGAGACTCTGGACCGTTTTCCACTTCGCTGTCTGGTGGCACTTGTGCGTCATCCGCCGCATCAGGGCCACCTTCAACCACGTTTTGTCTATTCCGCGCACGGGTTGTAGAAACACCAGTATCATGGTGTCCACGAGTGATCAGACCCTGCGACATACCTACGTCCTCCGGTGCAACATCTAGTCTATCCCGTATGTGTTCTTTCTTCAAAAGCCTCAGCAGACTTTCGCAAAGTCGGTCTAACACCCATTCTGTTTCGCTTTGGTCGCTTAGCATGGGGCTGTCTTCGCCAATCCAGTCCCAATTAATGACTCCATGTTCTTCCTCTTCTTCTTCCACTTCGCCAGAGCTCCCACTTGTGAAACGGATTAGACGAGTGAATTCGACCCAGTCTTCGTAATTATACCGTCGAGTACTTTTATGCACCAGATCATCGGCGGTTTTTCGAATGGCGAAAGCAAGTTGGCGTGCCAGTTCACCTTCAGTAAGCGTTTCTTGGCGAGCAAGCTCATCGATAGAGGGAGTGGGGAGCTCGTTCTCGTCGAAGCCGGTCTCAAAACCCTTCTTAATTCGCCGTTTCTCCGCCTTGCGCTGAAGCCAGTTCAGCAGCCAAGGATTCCGTAACATAAATTTTCGGTATATACCCTTCTTCGGTAGAATTGTCCAATCTGCTAGTGTGAAAGTTCCTCGCTTGAAGGACGCAATGACTGTGTCGCCCATGTCTGAGATTAAGATGGTCATGGTAGGAACAGCTATCAGCGACCATAGAATGAAGAAAGGTTTTCCGGCATTGGACTTTGGAGATAGATCACCGTATCCTATTGTAAGGAGCGAGACGTAGCAAAAGTACAAGGCTTGAAAATAACTGAGTTGCTGTGTTGGCGCTTCGGCTTGCCAGAACACAATTGCGCCGACACACCACAGTATACCAAAAGCCGTTACTGATATACTCAAAGCAAACCATTTTTTGAACACGGATGTCGCCCTTTGAATGTCTCGCATTGCATCAAAACGATCTTTTTCCTCCCTCATGATTAGTACCTTAGGCTTCCGATTGCGAAGGGGAGCTTTCACTATCTTCATGGTCTTGTGGAAGGTCCCCGTGCGTTTCCCTCGTCTACCGATGTTTGGCTGGCTTGAATCGGCTTCCGCCTTTGGATTCTTGAATGTTACTGTCCGGCTGCTGCTTTGGAACTTCCGTGGATTGGAAGGAGAAGATATTGTAGGAATGCTTCCACTCTGGATCTGTTTCTCTACGTCGCCTTCCGAAATTGTCACAGAACGTTTTAGAGTCATCTGGCGCCGCCTGTTGACATGCTTCTGTATCACTTTGTCTTGACCTAACTCCCCAGCAAATCGATGGATACTGCTTACCATCAGACCCAAAATTATAATGCCACCGACAGAGTAAGGGAAGACTAGGCCACGACCCAGGTCGTTCGTAGAATAGAAGTCCCCAAACCCAACAGTCAGGATTGTAACGTCGCAAAAGTAGAGTGCATCTGCAAAGCTCCAAGGAAGGATGTTTGAGAAAACAGCGCCTCCTATCGCTAACCAGGCGAAGAACATCATGGTCTGTAAAATCAAGTTGCGTTGGTCATCGGTAAGGGTGAAATGCTGCGGATAGTGGCCTAAGACGTAACCGAGCATATTGATCATGAGGATCATAGATGAGAACATGTAAAGGCATGCTGCGATAACAGCATGCCAGAATCCTTGAGAGTAGACGTCACTTGGACCGGGAGGAGCATATTTGTTCATGCAGATAGTGATGCCCATTAGGATGCCAGTGGCGGCATACCACAGAATAATGGTCATTGGTAGGGCAATAATGTACCTGACCGCTTTCGTGAAATTAAAGAGAAGGAATAGGTTGCCAACGAATCCGCACACCAAGGACGCGATGTTCAGATCAATACACCATGCAGGGTCGTGATAGCCCACTGAAGTAGCATATGCTGACGCTACTGGCTCTGGCTGTACGACGTGATTGCGCCATGAGGTGACGAGCGCAGCTATAGACATCACATTAGCCATGGGTCCCGCGGTTGCTGCTATTAGAGGAATGGCCGTGGAAGCGAACCACCAGTCTCTGGGTATAAGTTAGTAGATGCTAGATTAAAGCATATTGTCATGTTCCTGTGCCTACTGTGGTTCATTGTCCTCGCTCGGCCTTAGTCGGAAGACGCCAAAGGTAGTCGCTCTTCGCCCTTGGCCTTCCACTGACTCCTCTTTTTCATTGACGTCGACAGTAGCTGAATCTGTCGGACTCTGTACCTCCGCACTGGTAGACACCGTATTCTCAACGATGAGTTCCTCGTGATCGTCGTTCTGCTCATTCTCCGTACCTCTCACAACGTCTTTCTGCTCCCCCCGCCGTGACAGAGGTTTCTCAGTCTGGGCGTATGGCTTTTCTTCCTCTTCCGAAGAAGCCATGACATTATGACCCTCCCGCCCTGCTTTTTGCGCTTCCACATCCGCCGACACGGGCCATTTTGACTCTTCCAGCCCTGAATCGCCTTCTTCGCGGTCTAGGCGCGCTGGTGGGCTTGGTGTCTGCAGCCGTGTTGCCATCGGTAGCGCACATCATCGTAGTCGCTGTCGTGGGTATTATCGTTTCATGATACTGCCGTCATATCCACTTGATGTAGGAGTACGATCTGTAGGGACACTATCCAACAAATTGTTTGATTAGTGGCACCTCGGAGGAATGGACAGAAACGTGATTCACAATTAGCTGAGCATCAGAAATTGGTCAGTATTAACGATAGATGGATAATGAAAGAAGTTGACGAGAACGTGAAAGCATCGCGAATGCATGGTTGGTAAAGTGATAACGCTTTGGCTTGCCGACGGCGGCCGTCCTCCTTCGTCATGGCAGGCGGAAGCGACCGGTCGTGGGGCTCAAGGGCCTAGAATGTTGGCGACCCGCGGAGTACGTCAAGGACACCATACAATCACGTCCATTGCAAAGATATGGGCTGTTGGCAGATCTTTGGTTTCCTAAAAAATTGGCTAAAACTCGGCCGAAGCCTGCGAATGGCCGTGCAGATCGCTCCAGGGTCAAATAAGATTCACCTTGACCCTGGTGCGAATTGCAAATGGCTCCACCGTCCTTATCATGGGCATTGGCTTCAAATGTTGATATATAGAAGAATCATCTCAAGGCGGACAAATTCAGCTTCATCCTTTCAATTGAACATGCTCAGAATATTTCACATTAAGTCTAGATCTATGCAAAAACATGCAACCAGCCGTGCCCATGCTATTTCGAGCCTGGCACATATGTCCCATTGGCCTTTTCTATGGCAATGTCTTTCTCTGCCTGAACCTTGGCTGCTTCTTCTTGCCTTCTCCTGTCTGCCAACTCGATCTGCTCAGGCCGCCGTTGTGCGATATCCTTCGGCCGGTAGTCACTGAACGCAGACTTGAGCACCTTCTCCACAACCCAGCAGCCGCAGTAGTCCAGTACCATCAGGGCTGTCAAAGTCATCTTAAATTCCTGGGTGAAGGGGACCAGGCGCAGTCTCTCGTTGAGTTCGGGGATGAACTCGATACTCGCTGAGAATGCGACGAATGAGCAGCCGAGAAGCCCCCAATACATCCCTCGATTCTCCTTGATGCTTTCTCGGAAAGGTCGACCTTGATAATTGATCGCAAACGTCGAAACCTGTTGGATTAATTGTAGTAGGTACACGGCGCTGTTGAGCAAGTTGGGCTCAAATTCCTTCTCGAGATCCACGTTATCCTCCCGTGGCGCGATAGTGTACACGTACTGTGAAAGGTATATCAATGTCGCGATGTGGATTGCAAACTGCCCTAAAATAGAACCAATGATGTAGAAGTTGAAAATCTTCGGCTGCGGCCGCTCTTTGGAGAGAGCTTCAACTGGCTAGGCTTCCGTTAGTGAAAAGTCGTCACATTGTGGAAAATTCTCACCTTTGCCCTTGATATTGACAGAAAGCATACCGACATCAACATGCCGCTAATAGTGACTTGCCCATCACCAAACTTGATCCCGTCCAGGTAGATGACAGACAGACTGTAGGCGCTGATCAGGCAATTCAGAGCTAGAATTTTGTACATCTGGACCGTCGCAACCAGCGTACAACGACCTTGACGAATAATATTTGGAATAGCAACAACGTTCGCAAGTTTGCTCGTAAACGGCGCAGCTACAGAAGCGTCTCCTAGCTTAATAGTCGGAGGTTCACTGTCATCAATCTCTGCTTGCATCATGGATTGTGTAATCTTGTCCGCGAAGCCGGCCGCCTTTTGCTGTGCTTGTCTCTGCCTTTGTTGCTGGGGCGTGAGGTTTGAATTTGCTTCCTGCAAAGCTTGAGCGCCGGGGGAAGTAATGGTAGGTATTGAACCATTTGACTTGTCTTGCGCTTCTGAGCTGGCGGCAATTGCCGCTGCTGCTCCTCTCCTTTCAGCCTGAGCCTGCATTGCCTTTTCGTAATGTGGATTTGAAGGACCTGGCGGATAGAGATGCGCAATAGCAGCAGGCACCGGAGGCTGGGGCTGATTGAAACGAGACATTAGTTGGCACTGCTTTTCGTAGATTTCTTTCATCTTCGTGTTCCTGAAATGCTCCGCAATCTTGTTGAGATCATCCTGCGAGCCATTCAAAAGAGCCACACCGACATGTGCTTGTTTCAAGGCGCCAACATCGTTCGTCCCATCCCCGCACATAAGTGTAGTGTAGCCAGCCTCTTTCATACCAAGCAGAATTTCTTCCTTTTGCTTTGGTGATACACGTGCATATACCCAGGTATGCCGTAAAAGAGTTTTCAAAGCTTTTTGATCTTTGAATTTGGTCAAAGCGTAACCTGTCATGCATAGGTCTTTGGTACGAAGGATCTCAGAATCAATATCCTTGCTAGGATCTACGGAAATATTGGTCTTATCGTCGATACTCCGCCAAACTAATTTCTCGCCGCTTTCGTCATGTTCGGGGGCATCCAGAATAAGTACCTCGCGGTCGATAATCTCAACTTGCCGCGCAACGTGACATGCGGTAAGTGGATTATCACCGGTGATCATAACAACACGGTGGCTACTATCGTTCAACATGCGTACAGAGCTGACAGCATCATCCTTGAGAGGGCATTGTAGAACAAGGAAGCCGGCGAAGTGGAGATCGCACTCCACCTCCTCTCGCTTCAATTCATTGATTCGCTTCTGCGTAATTTCTGCGTCAGTCGAAAGATATTTATATCCTAGAGCTAGAACACGAGCTCCATTCCGAGTGAAATACTTGAAAGTCTCTTCGTACTTGGGCGGCGTATTGATCAACATCTTTCGTATAGTTTCAGGGGCGCCCTTGACACTAGCGAGAGTGCTCCTGGACCTTTTAGAGGGTGTAAGAACAGTAGCAACAGAGCTTTGCCGCTTCAGGGCGGACGAAAATTGGAATCGTCTTTTGATCTGGACTATATCGGACGCAGAGCCTGGATTGGCGTTGGCCTTATTAGCCGATGGGGATTTGCTGGTCAATGTGTCATTTTTTCCCAACGTCCACCCAAGGGACGTTAAAGTCGCCTTCTCCATTGGATCACCAACTATGTCTCCCTCATCCAACTTCACAAGGGCATGAGCCGTTGCAAGGACCAAGGTGGTTTCTCGACCGACGCTTTCGACCTTTAGAAGGTTGCTTTGAGCGCCATCTGGCTCGGTGACAGTAGCTGACTTGCCTAACGTCAGGCCTCCAATACCGTCGACGACCAAATCTTCCCCAGTCAATGTCCCAGTCTTGTCAAAGCAGGCGATATCAACACGACCAGCAAATGGGATGCGAAAGGGCTCCGTGCAGAAGATTGCAAACCGGCTAAGAGCTGCCAGACTGGTATTGACAGCTAGCGAAAGCTCCATGGGCAGTTCAGGAGGAACAACACTGGTGACGATAAGTACGCAATCCAACAAAAGCTTTGATCGTTTTCGGTCTTTGGATACACCCTCTTGCCAGACATACCATGAAGCAGCAAGCGCGAATATAAGAAGAAATAGGATGAAGAGTAGGGCCTCAGCATTGTTCGCAGAAACGCGTTCGGTGGAATAAATCATCGTCCTTACCAAGCTGCCCTGGCTGGTTTCGAAGCCTGTTTTCACAACCACAGCCATTGCGCCATTATCTGGCGGCGGAGGGACGCCAGAAGAGAGAGCTGGCACATTCTCAGGGTCGTCGGAGCCGGCACTTCCATGAGTGACCTGAAGTACTTTCGTACCACCATACAGAAAGGCAGTTTTGTCCAGGCCATCTGGCTCAATAGTGGCGCCGGCTAGCCTGAGCTGTATGGAGTCTTTGAGCAAAGGCGTACTCTCTCCAGACAACATTGCTTCGTTCACAATAGCAGTACCTTCCACCAGGAGCATATCACACGCCACTCCGCTATCTTCTTTTGTCCGGCTCACTGACGCGAGGTCCCCCGGCAATAGATTATCACTTTTGATCTCAATCCAATTTCGTTCACGATATACCCAAATATCGTAAGGCTTAATACTCATCCCTCGGAACTCGTTCAATGTCCGCTGTCGTTGCCACACCACGGTGCTCTCGAAGGCAACAAGCATGAATAGTGTAAAAAGAGAATAATACCAATATTCATCGAGTAGCCACAGCCCGACGCAGAAAACTTGGAAGACAAAGAATGGTGCCACGGCATGTTCTTGAAACAACTCAATGAAGGTGGGCACAGGAATGTCGAACGTATTATCGCCATAGTACTGGTGAACGCGGCTAATCTCAGGTTTGCTTGTCAGTCCCTCTGATTTTTGAAACTCTCCAAGAGATGGCTTCTTTTCAGCGTCCAGCGCATATTGTAATGGTGCAAAGTATTTTTTCTCTGGATAGTACTGGAATTTTCTTTTTTGAAATTGAAACCACGTGGTCACTTTCGATCCGGTGCGCTCACGATGTATCTTGGAGATTGCCGCTGACCCGGCGTTCGTGATGGGAATGACTTTGATTAGCTGTGCCGTCTGGACGTCTCTGGCGCTACTGGCCGTGAATCGGGCGTCAAGATTCACATTCCATTTTGTCATCAGCCAGAGTAACGACTGGATTGTAGTGATAGCCGCAACATAGACAAATGTCCATTCTTGTCCCCCAATATATCGATCATACAGATCCGGCGAAGCCCAGAAGGCAAGTAGAGCCGGCCATATTATCGTGAACGGGAAAATGTACCAGTGGAGTGTAAGTGGGAGAGGATTGTGTAGCGAGGCTGACTCGATCTGCGGATTCTCCACTAAGCGTGTCCTAGAGTATGTAAGAGACCAACACTCATCGAAGTGGCTCACAAGACTTACATCGTGGCCAGCCAGGAAAAGGTTAGGGAGTAGGACCTCGGGTTTCGTCCTAAATCTGGCGAAGTGTTTCCATCGCTTCTCCCAGCATACAAGACTTGAGACAGAAAGCCCCAATCGGCTGTTTTGTAATTTAGTGTCCGAATGCGACAGGAGACCGAGAATTGGTAGAATGCGTGGTTTAGTGGATTATGCGGACCTGTGTCGCCTCGCGAAGCAGATTTGTCGGCACACTTTCCACTTTCCACTTTCCTGACACCGCGTCGGGTCGGAATTGGAGGCTTGGCATCGATAGCCGCGGTAGGCGCGTTAAAGATGGAGAGATGAGTCAAATCCATGCCTCGTTGCTTCTCGCTTTCACTCCTCGAACAATACATTCTCGCTTTTTATTACTTCATTTCTGACCCAAGATGACCGAAGTAGACGAGAAAACAGCTCTACCTGAGCGGCTGAAGGAAAGCGTAGCTGAGGCGAAAGAAACCGTCGCTGCGGCAGTGATTCCCAAGAAGCAGAAAGAACCAAAGAAGCCCAGGGAGCCGAAACATCCTAAATCTAAGACTACATCTGCTCCAAAAAAGGAGACAGCACCTGCCGCTCCGACAGGTCCTATGGATCCTGAGGCCATGTTCAGGGAAGGTTGGCTGAAGTCCGTTTATGCGGAAAATCCTGCAGGAGAGGTCTTCACTCGTTTCCCTCCAGAACCAAATGGATATCTCCATATCGGACATAGCAAAGCCATCGCGGTCAATTTTGGATTTGCTCGATATCATGGTGGCAAATGCTATCTGAGATATGATGACACTAACCCTGAGGCTGAGGAAGAGCGATATTTCTCATCAATCAAAGAGATCATCGAGTGGCTCGGATTTACGCCCTACAAAATCACGCATTCAAGTGATAACTTCGACCGCCTGTACGAACTAGCTGAACAACTCATTAAAGATGATGGCGCCTATGTCTGCCATTGTACTGATGAGGAAGTCAAGCTCCAGCGTGGTGGTGCCAACCATGGAGAGCGTTATGCTTGCTCTCATCGCAATCGTCCCACAGAAGAATCATTGGCTGAATTTAGAGCCATGAGGGACGGCAAGTATAAGCCCAAGGAAGCCTTTCTCCGAATGAAACAGGACATCAAGAGTGGAAATCCAAACATGTGGGACCTTGCCGCATATCGAGTATTAGATGCAGCTCACCACAAGACTGGGGACAAGTGGAAAATATACCCAACTTATGACTTTACCCATTGTCTTTGCGACAGCTTTGAGGGCATCACCCACTCCATGTGTACAGTAGAATTTCAGCTGGCAAGGGAGTCTTATGAATGGCTCTGTGATGCAGTACGAGTCTATAAGCCAATGCAGCGGGAGTAAGTTTTTTCCCCTGCAATAATAATGGCGGCTAACTTGTGAAGGTACGGCCGTCTCAACGTTTCAGGGACCATCACCTCAAAACGAAAGATCGCAAAGCTAGTCGAAGAAGGACACGTTCGCGACTGGGACGATCCAAGACTCTACACCTTAGTCGCTCTTCGCAGAAGGGGTGTGCCTCCTGGTGCAATTCTGTCGTTTGTGAGCGAGCTTGGTGTTTCAACGGCATTGACAAGTATTCAAACATCCCGACTAGAACAGACTGTCCGGAAGTATCTTGAAATGACAGTTCCCCGATTGATGCTGGTCTTAGATCCTATCCCTGTAATTATCGACAATCTGCCAGATGATTACATTGAGGAAGTAGAGATGCCGTTCGCTCCGAAAGACCCCGCGATGGGCTCTCACATGCTCCCTTTCACAAAAACAATTTACATCGACCGCAGCGACTTCCGCGAGGTTGACAGCAAGGATTTCTTCAGACTGGCCCCTGGCAAAGCTGTTGGTTTGCTCAAAGTGCCATTCCCCATCAAAGCAAACTCTTTCAAGAAAGACGACGCCACTGGACTTGTGACTGAGATTTATGCCACCTACGAGAAGCCGGATGAGGGGACCACCTTTAAGAAACCCAAAACATACATTCAGTGGGTCGGGCAATCAGAAAAGCATAAAACCCCAATCAAAGCTGAAGTTCGCCTGTTCAACTCGCTCTTCAAATCCGAGAACCCTAGCGCGGCAGAAGGGGGCTTCCTGAACGACCTCGCAGAAGGTAGTGAGCACGTTTATACAAACGCAATGGTTGAGGTTGGTCTCGACGAGGTTCGTCGGCGAGCACCATGGCCAGAAGAAGCAGGCGAAAGGTCCCTGAAGGAGGAGGACTCATCCAATGCAAAGAAGCCTGGATTTGAAACGGTGCGGTTCCAGGGGCTTCGCGTGGCCTACTTCTGTCTGGATAAAGACACAGAAGGGGAAAAGATAGTCCTGAACAGGATCGTAAGTCTCAAAGAGGACTCTGGCAAGGCGACGTGATCAACATTCAAGCATGGCGTTATGATAGTATGAAGTTAGGCGTCTAATGATAGACTCGGAGAAGTGGCGCATGACCTTGCCTCAAGTTTGTTGTATCAGGCATATCACCCGCATCGTATCGGACTTGAATATCATAGATCACGACTAAACGCTTATTTAACTTGGTAACGCTCGCATGATATCCTAGTTTAATAACATTCGTGGTGTAACATCGCCTAATCGTTTCAGCCTGGTTGATTGGAGTAGACACCTCGGAAACGAGCGAGACAAACCACGCCGCAACTGTTTCGGAGGCAGAAGGCTCCACATTAGCCGCAACGCTCAACCCATGCAAATGCTGCACATCTGGGGAGCTATTCGCGCTTCCAATGATGTCAAAAAGGACTCTCGGAGGCGGTAGAGTCCTTGGAAATAATAAGAACCTCTCCCCGGCTGGACCCTCTCCCCGACCGACAAGCACCCCCCGATCGCCATCTGCGAGTACCCTCTCACTCAACTCACAAACATCGACGCCCCCCTCATCGGAGAGTCAGGATATCGCTTCTCGAATTTCCCTGGATCATGCAGACTCTGTCGCCTCTCAGGCGGCGGCGGCGGCCAGTGCCCGCATGGTCTGCCCAATATGTAACGATGAAATGGTACATTGGCGAGCGGACCTCACCTTCGTGACAAGCTGCTAAGCATTTTGCAGGTCACCCTTCTTCAGCTGAATCGGTATGTCTACTACGGTGCGTCCTAATACGAGAAATTGACGTGGCTAGACATCTCGACGACGTCCACAAGAACCTCGAAGATGACAAGCAAGATGAGATCCAGGATTGGTTCAAGACCCAGATGGTCAAAGCTAAGCGCTTTCAGCCGCTCGCCGTGTTAAATCAAAAGCTTAAGGGTCTGGACGTGTTCGAATCAAATAACGAACCAGACCAATTCTTCAACATCCGTCCCGCCAGCAATGGCAGCTCTGCACCTCCCGAGCCCCCACGACCACCACCTCCTGACCCGGACGAAGTCGTTAGTCGAGCCCACTGGCAGAGGCGGGGACCTCATGATGTGTGTTCAGAGCCTATGTGTGGAAAAAGATTATATTCCTCTACGAATGGCAGCGTCAACTGCAGGCATTGTGGCAAGCTTTTCTGTGACGAACATACCATGTACCAAATGAAACTGTCAAGGGCTGCGCAGCATGAGCCAGTTAGAGGGCTGTGGTGTAGGGTTTGTGAGACCTGTTACAAATCTCGCCCAGGCTACAATGATCATCATGGGCTTGAAAGAGATCACACGAAGGATTTCAAGGAGCTAAGGAGAAGAACTGTGGACAAAGCCTTCTTGGAACTCTCAAGGCTGGAAAAGAGACTCACAAAGCTTACGCAGCTTCTGGCAAACGCACCTTCAGACCAGGCTGGTATAGTCCAAAATAAACGTTGGTCCTTGTCATGGGGTCAAACGGATCCTCGAAAAGCCCTGGAGCAGTCAGTTGTAACCTGGCAGGACGATGTCACTGTTCCCCGATGTCCGTACTGCCAGCAAGAATTCGCACCTTACACATTTCGACGGCACCACTGTAGAACATGCGGGAAAGTGGTTTGCGGCGATCCTATGACCGGCTGCTCTACCGAAGTAGGGTTGAACGTCGATGCTGAGACCAATCCCAACACCTCAGACAAGGAAAAGACACCAACGGTTAAACAAATACCGATTGACGTTCGTATGTGCAAAGATTGCAAAGCCACATTATTTGATAAGCGAGACTTTGCTGCTACCGCAACGCAACCCTCCCCATTCACAAGAGCTTACGATAACCTCGTCCAATTCGAAAGGGGCATCCGCCTCCTTTTACCCAAGTTCCAGAAACATCTCACTGCGCTTCAGGATCCCGACAAACCGCCCCCACCAAATCTTATCACTGATGCCTCCAAAACTCGCAAACGCCTCATGGATTCCTTCACCCAATACGATATCGCCGCTCGCCGCATTCGCGACATGCCTAGTGATTCCCCCACGCAACAAAAACTCCAAAAAGCCATCTACCAACAAGCCTCCAACTTCCTCCACCTACATATGCTCCCGTTGAAGACCTTGCCCAAAATCCTCAAGCACGCCACTCCCCACGGCTCTGCCACGCTGCACCCACCAAATTCCGCATCTCCCCTACCCACTCCCCTCCCACGGCCGAATACCTCCGCCCTTGCCTCCATCAACTACAACGCTCGCGTCTCAACTCCCTCAATCCTGTCCTCAAACTCTTCTCAGATCTCTGCCCTCGAAGCGGAGGAAAAATCCCTTCGTGAGCGTCTGATCGTGCTAGAAGAGCAGCGATTCTTTGTCCAGGAGATGATGGCTAGCGCCAGTAAGCGGCGAAAGTTTGATGAACTTGAGGCGCTTAGGGGAAATGAGGTAGACCTGGGGAGGGAGATTGATGGTGTGCAGGGGCAGTTGGCGCAGTTGGATTTCAAGGGAGCGTACACAGGAATAGGGAATTGAGAGTGGCAACTCGGGGTTGGTGCTGCGGCATAGCATGTTATTCGGGGAATGCATTAAACGCATGCTGTTTTTGTCCATATATGGCTGCGTTCATTTTCACGACGAGCGAGATGAGCAATGACTTGATGTTTGAAAAATGCTCTTTCAAGAAAGGGTTAGACTATTAGAGTGATCCTGTGATCGCATTGCACTTCGAGCTTGACCATGCCCAACGAGTGGATATTATCAAAAGTCACCAAAGCGCCATTCAACCGATGCTGAAGACGCCATGTTCCAAGTAATCTTACATACCCAAGTCTGGTATTGCGTCATCCCAATGATCTTACATGGCTTTTATCATGCGTTGCAACCGTCACGTAAAGAGCCGTTATAATCATACCGCGGCCCACGACTCATGGTATACAAGGTGGAACCGAGCCTTTCTTTCTCTCGTCAATGATCGACTTCACCACGCTCGGCCCTATCGGCTGAATTGTCCCACGCAGCGGCCCAGTAAGGATACAGCTGGGATAACAGACCTTGGTTAGCCATTTGCTCCCTCAGGTGGAAGCGTAACAGTAGGATGGGTGTCGATCTCGGCTTACCCTATCAAAGACGCCTCCTTGCCCAAGTTGACCCCAAGTGAATATCCACGCTCTCGCAATGCTCTCCAGACCACCAAGACGCTCAGAGAAGCGAAGCTGTACATATTCGAAATCTTTCGAATTGGTCAAGGCGCTGAAGGTCGCGAGGGTAAAGGGTATGAACCGCGTCAGAGCCAGGTTGCCGTTTTCACGATCTTTGATGCTGGCACGCGCCATCATCCGCTGGATAATGCAGTCGGGGCAGTGGTTTAGGGTGTTCGAGACGACATTGGAGGAGGCGTCAGCTACCTCGTAGGAAATTGAGCTGCAGGTTGGAAAGTCGCCGCATTCTTGAATTGCCACGATTCGTGTATGAGTGCAGAAGCGGTATTTGATGAGGTGAAGCTCACACATTGTGAAATCTTGTAGAGCAAAATGAATTTAGGGTCTACTAAATGAAAGTTATCAGCCCAATATGAGAAGTATTATTTCAATAGAGACAGGAATATTGCCGTCGGGTTAGGCAAGGCAACAAGCATTCTACTTACAGTCACAGCCTACAATGTGCTAAGCTGAAGGTCCAGCAGAGCTCGAGAATTTGATTCTCGTTGGGAACGGTCGTGCCAAGCGAGGTCAGGCGAGACTGAAAACTGTATTAGCCTTGATATAGTTGAAGGATGAAGCCTTTGTTCTTCAGTCACTGTAAGATCAAGACCGCTAAGGAGAGAATATGGTCGGTAGCGATGTGATGAAAAATAAATCGTATTGAATCGGAAGCTGGTGAGATGGAGTGATTGAAGGACCTCAAATATTGAACAACGAAAGCGTAGTAGTGTTTGGTTCCCGTCCCACACTGGTGTTAGCGTTGCCTTCCTGCCTGCCTAAAGGTCGAGTTCACCGAAACGCCCAGTCACGTGTAACATTAGTAGGCAACGTTGCCTTCCGCAACGGCTTTCAGTTGTCAAACCTTGACCCACCGTAGTGAATAGCCGAATACTGTTCGACGCAAAATCTCATCTCCTGGGTCGTTCTCGAACATTACCTTCTCCAGAGTCTTCTCCATTATCTTGTCAACGGAGAACCCTCCTTGCCGTGCAAGATCGAAAAAAGCCATGTCTCTCTCGTAAAGCCATGGCCGATACGGAGTGAAGAAAACAAGTGCTTGAGCGTCAAGTGACTTTCGCAGAGTAGATTGCAATGTGGAAAGCAGCTTTTCGTGCTCACTGTGATTGAAAAGAAGATCCGCAAGTACCAGCAGGTCAAAGCCTTTCGCTGATTCAGTCTTAGCAAGCAGCTCATCAGGAGAACTGCCCCAGACGAACCCTTGGGCAATAACAGATGAAGGACGGAGATGACAGGAAGAAACGTTGAACTTCAAATTTTCAATCAGCTCTGGGTCAGGGTAGTCCGTCACGACTACCTTCTGAGCTCCCTTGAGTGCAGAGACAAGACTTGGGAGGCCAGCTCCAGCTCCCAACTCTAGAACCTGCTTCTGCTGAACAAGACTACCAGCATGCTCTTCTAGGTAAGCAGCAACAGTCCTTCCGGCATTCCACAGCAGATGTCCCTTACTCACCGTCAGCAGATTAAGGAATTTATCCAAAGTACAGGCGCTCGTACCCATAAAGGGCTGTGTCCAACGAGCCTTAGTTTCAACACCTGGCCGGACAAGAGGCGATGCTCAGCAAACGAGGCATCCCGCGGAGGTTGGTAATATCCTTCTGGTTCCTGGAAAAGGCCGGGATCGTTGAGAGTTTCTTCATCCGAAGCCATATGACGGAGCAAGGATGAGGGGTTGAGGACTGGGACGTCGAAGCAAGATATGCTTTGCCTAGATTAAGCCAGAGTAGATCAATACCCCCAGAAGAGACCGTGGGGCTCTATCACGACTTTCTGCTTCTCCCGACGGATAATGGGCACGCGACCGTTTGCGCGATTTGAGCCAGCAATGGCGGAAAGCTTGGATGAGGCAGCCGAGAGGTCGAGCGGATCAAAGTTTTTGGACGAGATTAATATCAGGGGATTTTCTATCTGGAGACGCCGACTAGTAATAGTTGCCAGAATCAGGTCGGAGGGAACGGGACCAGAGCCTCGGTTATCGGAAGGCAATTTTTCCGTATGCGAAATGCGCCGAATGGAAGGTCGAGCTGCAGCAGAAAGTTACAGGATGCGACGATGCTGGAGACAACGTTTCTTGGCTGCTTGCTGCGTGGATGGAGAGCAGGACATTTGAAGATACATGCATGGCCTCACAGACACATGACGGACGAGGAGCTGACCAGAGAGGCGCCAAGAAATCTCTCACAAGTTCTGCAGCGGACCAACATCCACCACCCACCATCCATCATCCCCAGAACCCCCTCTCTCTTTCTCTCCAGGCAACAAAGATACCACAACTCCCTCTCCTCTCGTATTTAGTCCTCTTTGTCCCCCCAACCAGCCCTCATTCCTCATTCCTCATTCCTCAGTCTCTGTCGATCTTTGACTTCATCGTCCTGTTCATCTGGAGTTGGGCCCGGATGCTGGGGCCGTACAACCAATCACTGCCGCTGCCGATCGATTGCAGGCCTTCTCCACGTTTCCTCCCCCACACGTCTCTCCACGATCCAGCCGCCTGAAACTCGCTCTTCGTCGCCTGGGTTCGTGAACATTCAGCCCGATCCTCCATCCTCGCCTCACGCGTTCTTTTTCTTACTCCACGGTTGCCTCTGGACTGTCACGCCTTTCGCGACTGGAGCCATTGCCTTTTCGCGGCCTTCTTTAAGTGTCTCCTTTGTTCTTTGACAACATCACGCGGCCGTATCAGCCGATGTTCCGCCAACAAACCTCGGCAGACTTCTGCTAGGACAAGAAACATCCTTACGATGGACGCTCCCCGACCACGAAGAAGTAGCCGACTATCGGCGCATACAAGACAACATTCACAACCCTCAACGTTCGGCCTCGCTCCACCCTCTCAATCCTCCTCCACCTCCTCGTCCTCCTACCCCAGCCCAACAAACGACACGAATCAGCCGCCACCAGCGCAATTAAAATCACATTTCCCTCCGCATTTGCAACCACCTTCTCTATCAACCTCTTTCTCGCAGAAAGTGATGGGCGGTGGCCCTTTGCCCTCGCCGTCGGCCGGTGACGTCAACCCTTTCTACTATCGCCCCCACTCCCAACCGACCATGTCGTCGCAACCGCAGCAGTTTGGCCAGGTGCCATTCCTACCACAAGACCACAACCAACATGCAACGGGATACAATCAACAATATGCACCAGCGCAGCACCACCCATCTTTCTCTCAGCCAGGAGGGCATCCCAGTCAGAGTCCGTTCGGCGGGCATGCGCAGGACTTTCGGATCTTAGAAGAGGCGGCGAAGAGGGCGCAGATGGCATGCTTAGAGAGGGATCTCGGCGATGTCGAATTATAGACGATTAGGAGACAAACTCAATCAAGTATAGGACAGCATTCAGCGAAGCTCAAATCCAGACTCAAAACTTGCATTTTGGGAATCTCTCAAGAGAAGCTTGGTTATCGCAATTTGGTTAGAGAGCAAGAATAAAGCAGCGGGAATGAAACACGCTTGGGAAACCTTTCCTTTTCTCGTCATTTTTCTCTACTCAGGGGATCTGGAAATACCAGAAGGTCATCCGCGAGGCTCCACGGCGAAAAGATATGATACACCGGTGTGGACGGGAAGCGGGATTGGGATACCCTCTGTCTTAGATCAGCATCACCTTAGGATAATGTATTGATTCTCTTCACGCTTCTATCCTTCCCACTCTGCCTCTAAGAATCTCACAAACCCCCTCTCCACCTCTCCTAGCCGTAATCCTACCACCTCTCTTCCATGCGCAATGGCACCTCGCTGGATCTGCACATACCGTCTCCGCAGCCGCTGTCCCATCGCCATATTGACAATTACTCCATACGGTACGTGTAGAATGAGCTTCTCCTCCCCCTCCTCAGCCTCTTCAACGTCAATCTCCACCTCCCCTCCCTCGTCCCCGCGATCCCTCGCCCACGCTAGCAGTCTGTTGAGCACCGCGCTCGTCCGCCGCTCGATGAGCTGCAGCGCCTCGGCTGAGGTTGCTTTTGGGGCCACCGTGGCAGCGTGCGGTATGACTTTCTCCGGGACGTTTTGCGCAGAGGCGGACTTCGTTTTCGCGGTACGATTGGGGGAGGGGAAGATGGTGGCCCAGATCTCGTCGATTGGGGGGGATGGGTCTTTGGGGAGGACGGTGAAGAGGGGAGTGTCCCAGCGGGAGAAGGGGGAGGGTGGCTCGTAGCGCATGAGGAGGGAGGTGAGGGTCGAGGTGGAATAAGGGGTTTCGTCGGGGTATGGTATTGCTATCGTTTGCGGAGATGTCAGGGAGGCTTGGTGAGGTTCCGGAGGAGGGTCTTTTGGCGACCGTGAAGAGTCGTCCGGGGATCTCGCCTGAGAATTACCATCTGGCACCCGGTCGCTGATGTACAATGACTTCAGCGTGGCTTCTGGTTGGTCATCAAGATTGGGGGATTTCAGATATGGAATCGGCTGTGGATTCTCCATGTCCTCTGGCTTCGACATTCGGTCTCCATATATGGCAGTATGACTTTCTGGCATCAGAGCACCACTTGTATCAGTGCCCTTACCCTCAGACTTGCCAGTCTCCCGCTCCTCGTCCACCCATCCCCACCTCTTCAGCCTCTCCGCGTTCCACTTCCTAGCATCCTCTTCCGAAGCCGCCACATGCACAGTCACGCACCGCACGCCTGCAGCTTTGGCCTCACACCACAGCTGATATCTGTAACCCTTGATATAATTCAGCCCGTCTGCAATGACAACCGCGTCCTTCCCCAACGCTCGTTTTATCGCGCTAAATTCGCTTGCCCTCGCGGTCTTCTCAAGGGCGGCGGAGTTGTAGATCAAGTCCCTGGGACTGTTTTCTGGGGAAACCTGCTCAGGAGAGTGGGCATGATGTGAAGGGATGGGTATAATCTTGAGGCGGGGCTTGGTGGGGACTTGGTCGCGAGTGGAGCGTTCTTGCAGCCCGCGTGCGAGTTGGAGGGCGCGATGTGTTTTACCAGAGCTTGGGTAGCCGGTGACGATCACGAGCTGGAAAAGAAGCGTCTCAGTGGGTTGGACTCATGAAGACCGCAGGGGAATCGTGTAATTGACTCACAGACATGGGTATAGACTCGTAAGCCAATCGAGGGCATTTCGAATATGACTTTTTGTAGCTTGCCACTTGCGGATGTGGGGGACGTTGTCGCCGTCGCGTCGCTAATCACAGAAACCTGACTTGAAATTTTAATTTCATGTCCACACTAGACTTTGATGTCGCTTGAGATGATCCTACATGTGAAACGCCCTTCCCCATTGTATGCTGAGACGACCGGATATTGAACTATGTTTATCCAGAAGCCTACACTATCAAGCCAAAATGAGTTGTACATCGTCATATTTTGCCCTACGAAACCAAAATCACTCTTTTCCAAACGTCACATATGTTTTCCAACCTGTCAATATCGCTCAAATAGACATTCCTTCTCATACACCTTAAAACAATCCTTATCGGCGCCTCAACCCCTGAGAGTCCACGATCCTTCCGCTGACGGTACCTTAACAACACGTCATGCACTACCTACAGTACAATGACGTTTCTCACACAAGACCTATGAAGCCGAAGCTAGGAGCCCAGACATCTGGGGGTCACTTTGCGCAGTCTGTTGCTGCGGCTTATCCCTGTCGATTGATCTAACCAGTCACGACGCTGGTGCCGGAAGTGCTGCAATGGGACAGTCCAAAGTAGAAGCTTGAATCAGATAAAAACAGAACAGCCGGGATTTATCCAGTGTATTGAAGGTCCAATCCATCCAATCCATAAGGCTGGAGCTGACGGAACTCATACTGGTAGGTTTGCAGCTCCTGAAGCGAGGCATTGGCGGAGGCAATATCATCTTGGTTAGTAATATCCAGGCTTTGAATCTGATCCATTAGGCGACTTTTCACATTGGAAGCATTCTGGCGAGTCTCCTGCAAGCGACGGCTGTTCTGGGCCTGAATCACGGCTGCAGACTTAGCCTGCGTTTTGGACTGAGAAGAGGTAGATCTCTTCATGGGCACCGATCCAGGGGCAGGTCCGCTAGGCGTTTTGCGCTTCCGGACTCCATTGACACGGGATGACTGTTTCGAAGCCGGGGTCTTCTTTTCCTCTTCAGCCGGCTTGTAGTCGTGAACACGCTTCATATGATCCCATAGGTTCCAACGGCGGGGAAATCCTTGTCCTGGCTTAGCTCGATCACAGTCACGGAAGTGGCAAGGGTAAGGATTGTCGCCATGTCCATGCATGCCGTGGGCTTCCCTTTCATGGCGGAACAAACAGGCATTGGAAGAAAATTCGAGACTAGCGCATTTTTCGTCCTTGCAACGGTATGGCCTCAAGTGGGAATCCAGATACTTGCTGTTGTCAAAGGGGTCAGTCACGAGCAGCGGGAACAGATTTGTTAACGCACTCATAGGCACATTTTTGAGGAGTTGGCTTATGGCCGCAGTCCTTTTCCTTGACATAGGGGCAGTGATACAGGCCATCGTCACGAGGACCTTGTTTATATAATGGGTTGTTCCTGGGAGGGATCACCTCTGGCATCCCTGGGTATCCGGTGGGCTTAGTCTCATCAAATGGCGGGCTGGGCTTCCGGTCCAGTGCAGAAAGAATTGGCCTGTGCGCAGGGCGTGATGCCCGGATAGTCGCGCTGCATTTTGTTAATCCTCGTCTCCAGCAGAAGCGAAAGTGCCTACCTATTGTCGCTTTGCGAGGTAGGCAAGCTAGTGACAGGATCACAGAAAGTAACCGGTTGTCCATACGGGTTATACGCTGCGGCTAGAGATTGATATTGATTGTCCGGGAATGCTCCACAGGGCCCAGAAGATGGTATGGCGGATGGATTTCCATTTGGCTCAGACAGTGGGGGAGAAATGAGTTGCCGGTTGGCAGGGTTGCCCGGATGCATGGGAACGGAAAATGTCCTGCATGGTTGCGGCTGCATAGGGGCGGCATTCCAAAGCGTTGCATCATCTCCAGGCGGCGAAGGATACGAAGACTCACCGCTCGAAGAGCCGGAAAATAGATCCTGTGGCTGTCCGGCCTCGAAGGTCAAGTCACTAGGCAAAAAGTCATCCGCGGGGAATGACTGAGAAAACTGCTCCACAGGAGATGTAAACAGGGTGTTCTCTGGCTCCATATGGCGGGATGGATCATCAAAAGCATTCAAAGTACCCGGGTCCAGTCCTTCAGAGCAAGACATAGAGCTCTCATGGGACAAGAATGGAACGCCATGTTGGTAGGGGCTGCTGTGCAGAGTGCTAGACAAAGGCTGAGAGTATTCACCCAGATCAAATGTGCTAGCAGCGCTGGACAACCGCCGGGAGACCTCCTGCTGGTATGCCATGGATTCTGAAGCGAATGGTGCTGATGTTGTCCCTGGCTGCTGTCCGTGACAATCAGAAAATGAAAGGGCTTCCTCGGTCAGGTAGGGAGAGGGGTCAAAGTCAGCCTCTCCAGTTGTGTCAATCCAGCTAGCAACAGCAGCTTGCTGTTGGGGGTTCCTGATGGGGAGATGAGAATATAAAGAAAAATTGGCTTCAGAAAAGCCAGTGTCATCTTGTGCAGATAAAGGAAATCTGGGAACATCCATCGCCTGTGGCAAATGCCTAGGCTTGGAGTGCTGTAAACCTGGAACTGTAGTATTTGGTCCAGAAGCCTCAAAAGGCGTCGACCTTGTCCGTGGAGACATTCTGACGCTTTCTGTATATCCAGGGAGGTGTATTTAGCCTTGTCCTTGTGGGGATCCAATCAAAGTCCTTAAGATAGTCCGGAATCCTTGGAGAAATGAGGGTATATCTACACAAACAAGTTAGTTCTCGCACTGCTATGATCAAAAACTTCGCAAGAGATGACGGAAAATTGGGGATGGCCCAGTTCCATGTAAAGTGACAACACAAGCAAACAAGATTCCAGACGACGGTAGAGACCTGACCAAAATCGTGTATGCGCGAAGAGAGGGTTCAGCTGGGGCCAGAGTGATCCTTGTTGATACCGATTTCATGTTTATTTTGCTGGAGACGGCATCCAAATTATAAGCATGGTGCATAGGAGCTCTAAGAAGGTCAAGACAAGGTAAACTTCGCACTGGCCAAGATCCACGTGAATTTACAGAGGACAAAAGAGGTGTCAAAACAAGCGGGAAGACCTGAAACAGCGGGCAGTGGAAGGTCGCGTATTCCCCGGAGTATGGAATCGAGGACGGACCCAAAACACAAACACAGTCGCCTGGCAAGAGCGAGTCTCGGCGGGTGCCTAGTAGCGGTTCAAAACGATAAAGCTCCTTCAAGAGTTCATTGACGGTAATCCCAGAGGCGAGCAGGCAGACCTTGTGGCACACATCATTGCTGTACGGTCCGAATCCACTGTTATTTGAAGGCCCTCCGGGAACAGTTCGATCCAGGAGCGAGCTTGGTAGCAGGGAGATTCCGCGGAGAGCGAACGATAAATCGCGACGCTCAATATGCCAACATTATAGCATATGTGAGATAACAACGCTATCCGCACGATGGCAGCCGCAAGCGCATGTCAATCTCGGTCCAAGATAACCGGATCCTTGCTGCAAAATGGATATTCAAGAGACGCACCAGCAAATCCAAGGAACGACCAGAGCCGATGTAGGATTTACATGATTCAGTAATACAGGACCGTGGGCAATGACAAAACGCAGCAGTAACGACTTAGACAGAAAAATGACTACCTGACGACGGATCTGGGATGACTGTGTTCCTGACCCTGGATTGGGTATTCTATAGAGCAGAGTAAAATAAGAAATGTCCTTGTGGCCAAAAAAGCTGGGATCCTAGGGAAATTCAGAGTCCGTGGAATTGATTGTCTGCAATGGCAAAATTGGACGACGAGTCAAGTACTGAGATGGCAAACCGCCGCCAGCATATACGCAAAATGCTTTTCGGAGGGCAGCAGCGTAGCTTTGAGCAGTGTGGAAGAAACGAAGGGGGGGTTGAGGGAAGGGGGAGGGGTGATGGTGGGAAATGCGGGATTTAAGAGCAACGATAAGGAGAGCGGTGTGTGCGGGAATTTCGGCTGCGCGGACGTCGGTTCCCCGCCATGAGGACGAGCAGCTCGCGACAGGGAGAGCGTGGGATAGAGTGTGACACCAGGCCAAAGAGAGGCATGAGCTATCCCGGTCTTTGCAGCCAAGCAAACGCAGCCAGCTCGGCCTGACAGTGCGTCCACAAGTAAGAAGCGGGACGCTGGCGGAGCGAGGATCTGCAGGGGGGCAGCACCAGCCCCCGGAGCTCCATGATTTGACCAAGCTACCCTAGCCCTCCCCACCGCTGTGATGAGACGTGCAGCAAACTGTGAGATACAGCGCAGCATCCTCGTCCTTAATTCGACAGGTCACTGCCGTGTTTGACGTGGCAGTCTGCAGCTCGGCACCCCCACATCGTCGTCGCTCTCCCCCTTCAGTCACGATGGTAGCCGCAGGTGCTGTCGATGCTCTGTGTCCAATGGTGCGTCGGAAAGGGCTTGGTTGGCAGTATGTGCGCTGCACAGAGTACACGACAGACTTGATTGCTATTTCCGGAAACGGTCTTTACGAGAAACCGCTGGTCATCTGCTCCATTCGCCTACTTGTACATCGTCCTTGGAAAATGCATGTCGCACGGAGTCACTGCGAGGTGTGATAAGAAGCTGAAGGTTTTCGCGTCCATGCATACAATATTCTTACTTTTGCAATTGCCGTGCAGACCACCCGTCAGCTGGCGAAAGCTCAAAGTGAGGCCAAAAAGCTGCACGGCGAAAGGACGTTGCCTGAAGCTATCTCATAATTGGCAGCACGCCGCGTGTTCAAAATGTCAGAAAGTTTGAGTCCCCGTTCTAATGAGAAATATGTACTTTGAAATATATGCTTTGAACGTGCTATTTGGCTGTTCAGAAAGTCAGCAACATGGTCTGAAAGACAAACCGCACAATCCAAACGGCTGCATATCATAATATTCAGAACAAAAAAAGATGGTAAAGTATTATCGTTCACAATGCTACTCGGCATTCAGTTGAACTATGCAAATGAGAATCATCATGGGTTCCACGAAGGTAGCCCTTCTTCAAAAAAGGAGAGAAAAAACCTTACATTGTTCATTGAGTGTACTGTCAGCCAATCCTGCGAGTGCCTGCCGAGATTAACTTTCGTCGAAGCCGCTTGTTTCCAAAGGATCCTATCCGGCTTGCTTCATCTTCTTTGATCCCCTGAATAGGCTAATGTCCAGAGGTAATCGCTCCCCCATCCAAGTCGCTCTCTGGGTATGATTCCGCTCGTCTTCGTCGTCGCCCTCAGTATTTGGGTGGATCAGCACACTTAGCGGGCCACGGTTGATGACCAGCCATGGAATGAATGCTCCAAACTGTGCCGGAGTGAAGAGATTGACCTCAAACATTCCAATTGGATGAGGTCCTATGGGTCGCTCAAAGACCGAGTAGATGCGAAGTTCCGGAACTGCATGTCGGCTGCTCAGCAAAGTGACAATGAGAAATGACTGCTGCACTTGCACTGTCGCCGTATCCGTTCCCACAAAGCCCGAGCGAAGGAGACCTGGTTCTTGTTTGTCTAGAGCCATTAGCTTCCTTGGGCGACCTATTTCAGTATTCGTCGACCCACCTGCAAAAAGTAAATGTGCACATCAAAGCCGCCCCGGCCCGTGTTGAGAATGCCGTCCGTAAAATGTTCATAACTCGGACTCAAAATGCCGCTCTGTGGATTCTTGTAGGATTTAGCATCCGACCCTTCCAGGATCTTTTCACTACGCATATCATGAGCAACGTATAAGTTTGCGAACGTTTCATTCGTACTCAGGGAGAGGTTCCAGATCTGTGTACCCTTGCATTGGAGAGGGATATATAAATTCAGATTGCTGTGTCATCTTTCCAAGGCTGACAGGTACTGTACAACTCGAAGATAAATGTCAAACTTGAGGCTGAATAAGGCCAGCCCCTCATAGACCAGATCCTAGCTGGGCACTTTATGCCATCATCTTGTAACAGATTCCAGCAACAGATGTCGCCATCTTCGGATCGCATTCCGCCTTACAAAGCAGGCGTGTTCTGGCGTAGAGGCCGGAGGTTGAAGGCGATACATTAATTACCGCGGAAGGGTGACATTTGAAAAGTATTGGGACAATCGGCAGCATATAGCGTGTCTGAAAGTGTTATTCCGTACATCGAGGAAGCATCTTTGAGCCAGGCCAGCAATGGAAATCGGACGTTAAGGTCTCCCCAAAGCCTGTGTCTTTAAGGTGCGCAGAAAGGCAGGTGTTTGTCGTGTTTGGGGCGGGCCATCGCCGCCCGAATTGGCTTCTCCTGCTCTAGCTGCGGACGTGGAGGAAACTTTTATGTTCACTCTCCCTGTCGATGGTAGAGCATTCTTTGCCTCCTCGTGGCGATGGACAACCAAGTGCTATCCAGCATCTTTTGCATGAAGAAGTAGCCGTGCGGTTAATGTCTCCCGCGTCATCAGAGTTTGGTCCCTGATTCATACCTTAGGTCTGTAGAATGTTGAGCAGCGTGATATGGAGTGCGTTAATATTGGGCAAGCGAGGTTGGCGGCCTTTCTGCTCTCCTGGCGACCCCCCCGATCCCTCTCACTACCTTGCCTTGGCGGCGTCTTTGCACCTCTGCAGCTCTATGTCCCGGGAGCATCTACTTTGCAGCTATCAATTATCCTGTTCCAGTGCCTCCACAGGTACCCGGGTGATCTCTTATCTCTTCGTCTTTTGTATCCTATGTTGTATTACCTTGCGTTCCATATCTCTCGATATTTCATTAGGCATCATTATAACTGTCAACCTTTCCACGTGATGAACTGGACCGGTGGAAGGTTACAGCGTCATTCCAAAGCCAATGCCAATGATGTTCTCAAATCTCAGCGTCGACATTTCGCCAAAGCCAGGCATCAGCAGAGAAATGGGCCACGGCAGGTGTCCCCGCCCAAAATGTCATTCTTTGATACTCATGAAGGATGGAGACCCGCTTCAGAATTCGACCGCCTTGAACGAGAAGCAATTGTCAACAGTATCCCGACAGACTCCGCGAGGATGATTTTAGATAAAGCACCAGAACGCAATTCGACCAAACATTCTGGACGCCATCAAATGACACATGACATCCTGCCGCAGCATTGCAAACGGCAACGCCCTTCCAGCTTCGACCAGAATATTGAAGAGCAGTCCTTACGAAACCGCGATCATCCTTCCACTTGTTCTCGAGTTCCAAGCTGCACAACGCCTACCGAGCAATCCCAACCGAGCCGTAAGTTCGCTGCCAACGGACCTCAAACCCTTGAAGAGGTCAAAAAACGGTTGTTGCAGAGTTCTGATTGGATGGGCATCTCTTTAGTTCGCCCCCTGAAAGTCAATTTCCCAGGCCCCGAAGAAATGCAAATGATCGGAAAAAGGCGGCGAATAACGCAAGAAAATAAAGCAAGACAAAGAGACTTGCCTCGATATAATCCGCCGCCGAGCCTAGATCGGCGCCTACAACCCGCTCGAAGTCTTGCTCGCCCTCCTGAGATAGACTCTCGACAGTTCAGTATCCGCATGGGGAGCAAAATCCATCAAAGCCAGACTACACGATATCCTACCAAATTTTCTTCCAATCCTCTCTCATCAGAGACAATGCTTCTAGACCGCGAGCGTATTCAACCAGATGTCAGAGAGCCTCTAAAACTCACAGGGACGGCTAAGCATTCTAGCAGGCAATCTAGCAAAGACGAGAAGAGGACAGAGGATGAGATACCTTCGAACCTTATCTCTCTAAACATGGTCCTCGATAGCGAGAATTTTGACCAGGTTAAGGCGCGATCGGCCAGCCTCTCGCCAGCAAAGAAAAGTTCAAATCAAGCCGCTTTTTCCACATCATGGACCGCAAGGCGGATAGCGAATAGACATCTCGGGTCGAAAAGTGAGATATCTGTCCGGGAAAGCCTTAGCATGGAATCCATCTACCCTTCGTCACCGCCGATCGTAAAATCTCAAGGTGCAGCACGATCCAACGGTGGACCAGTCTCTAGGCAAACCAGCGAGAATTATTCTTTGACATCTCCTGACCATTTAAGCCAATCTGAAAAAGAAGAATTTATGCCACGTGTTCCGGAGGAGATAGGCGAAGATCGTAAAGGAGCATTAGGGATTCTACACCATGATTCAAGCTCTATATCAGAGACGCACCTGTGTAATGTCAAACCTGCTCATGATATTCTTCAGGAACCTCCTCGGACGACCCGCCATCCAGGATCTAAACCGCGGGTCTTCACGATCGATAGACAGATCGAGGATGGGAGCCTTAGCGATCAGCACATCGATATAAAAGTGCCGTATCCTCCAGTATCTACCAAAGGCAATGGGCAATTCATAGCCTGCTCTGAAGCTGTTCGATTGTCAGATATCCATAGAGATGTATCATCAAAAGCCGACAACCGGACCTCATCACTCAGTTCCAATTATTCTAAGACACGTGAAAGGTCCAAATCTCAACACCGTTCCAGCGATAGCTCAAAATGGCTAAGTGCGGCGCAGAAGTCGCGTCCTCCTACTTTAGTGTATGCAAAGTCATACTACAGTGGCCAGAACGAGATACCTCCACCCAGTCCTGCTCATGCATCCAGAAACCCAATGGGAAAGCAGCTAGGAGAAGTAACTGCCTCTGACCAGAAAGACACAAGCTTGGTTGAAGAGGGGAAAAGAGAGAACGAGAGATGGATGAAGTTCGTTTTTGGTCAAGATTTCGAAAAGGTTGAGAACAGGTTCAAATATAATGACAAAAGAAACTTTAATCAAAGCAAGTCGAAAGGTTTTCAGCTCACCAAGGTAAATGACACCAAAAGCCTCTTAGAGGAGTTGAGATGGGACTCCTCGGATAAATTAGAGTTCACAAGTCCCAAGACGATCAAAACGTCAGCCAACACCGTACTTCATCAGCCGAGCCTTGTCGAGAACATCAATACACAGATTGAGCCTACGGAAACCGATTTCGTGTCCCATTTAAGCCCAATGACAGGCTATCTCGACGAAAGACTAGGAGCCATTTCGAACTATACCAATCCCGCCCGCACTGAGCGTAGTTTCGTTCCACTCATGGAGAAATCTGCTTCTAGTAAGTCATTGCACATCAGCAGAGGACAACGACGTGTTCTGGATGCAGACGCGGGACTGCCAGAGCCAGCTAGCCCTACTTCGCAATTTTGGCAGCGAAGTCTGGCACAGGAAGCTGCAGGTTCTACGACCCCGAAGGCATTTACTAGAGATCTTCTATCTATTATAAGTTCCTTCCAAAGCTCCGAGCGAGCGATGAACCTGAAAGGTCCCTTCGAAGGAATTGAGGTGGCAGCATATTCTCGTACACCTAGCTCGCAGCAAGGTCAATACCCGTTAACGTACACCAGGTCTTCACCAGTTTCTTCATCGTTACACCGACCTAAACGGCAGCACTTGTATGCAAGCCAAGCTTGGTCTATGGATGCAAACTCTCCCACCACACAGTCACAGCAGAATCCGCAGAGCAGATCATTGGCCAATCTTCACACGGCACGGCCTTTTTCACAGCCTAGATCGAGAGCTTTCGCTCAAGTAGGGACTTAAAAGGACGCGTTCGCTTACCTACGTCGATAATGACGGTTTCTTCTGCTGTTGAAAGGAGTTGTGCCTACTTGTCGGGGAGGACGTAAGGCGTTTTAGCACTAAGAAAATCCAATTGACAGGCTCGAATGCTTTGCATTTGTTGTCATTTTCAGATCATCAAAAGTATCTGCGCGAGCGCACTTATCCAAAGTTGAGAGATCCCAAGAAATGTTTCGTAGAAGATAGCGACGATCTTTTGATCTTGGTGTGAGTCTAGATAAATTTTTTAGGTAGGAAGAGAAATGATTATCTAGGATCGCGGGAAAAGGCCGCACAGATAGAATTTACCTTTGAATTGAATGTAAGTCCAGGAGAACTATGATTCCCAGTATGCAAAGAACAAGTGCCTTTCGACGTCCGGGTTTCGAAGAGATGAATTTAAAATATGTGCCTAAAGTCATGATAAGGAGCGAGGCAATATTCACCGTCTATCTAAAGGACGGAAGATCGGCAGCAAACAAAAAAGATCGACTCGGACCATCGGTGGCTCCATCCCAAGATAGACCTTGTCCAATTGTAGAAGGCGGCTGCTGTCATAGCATCTGACAGACGCGTGGTAGGTCGTGATCTTTGCCTTCTACATCGTCGCCTGTCTCTAGAAGTAGTCGATCGCATAGAAAATCAAGCCATCGCGCCATGGGGACAACAGTTGCGCCATGGGCGGACCAGAGCAAAGATCCAGAAGAGCGGAAGGAAGCACACGATGTTTGGTTTTACTCAACGGGTCCTCCTGAAGTTCCTCCTGATACGCAAGAGCTCCTGGAGATATATAGCAAAATCCCTGCAGAGGAGGTGGTGCCTCATGCACAAGCTATGGTGAGTTTGACCACTGGGTTGAATTTTCAAGAAAAGACTCCGTTTTTCTTAACATCTTCCGTTGACTCTACTCTGTTTCCAGCGTGAAAAAGCCTACAAAGTCCACCACTACCCATGCATCGGCACGTACCGCTTCCTCCACCTCGCTCTCTCCCGTCACCCATTCTATCAGACCAAAGTTGTTCCCTGCCTCACATGTCCCAACTCTACAGACATCTTCCTTGACGTAGGCACATGCTTCGGCCAGGACATCCGCAAGCTCATCTACGATGGCGTACCTCCTGCCTTGGTCTACGGCACAGACATTCTCCCAGAGTTCATCGACGCAGGCTACGAGCTCTTCCGCGACAGAGCCCGGATTCCAGACGACCATTTCATCCGACCCGCAGATCTGTTCGATAAGAGGGAGCAAGACGCGTTTAGCGTACTCGACGGAAAGGTGTCCATCCTTCATATCAACGCCGTATTTCACCTCTTCACTTACGCGGACCAGCTGCACGTCGCCAAGCGTCTCCTGAGGCTCCTCCGCCCGGGTCCAGGGACGCTGATCCTGGGTCAGCATACTGCGAATACGAAACCGGGTGAGTATCCTCAACGGATGGGATCGAGGGGTAACAACATCTACCGCCACAACGAGAACAGTTGGGCAGAGTTTTGGGAGAGGGTTGGAAAGGACATTGGAGAGCAAGCGGGAAAGGAGCCGCTAAAGTTTCAGGTCGAGAGCAAGTTGATGCCCTTCCCACGGATGCAGGACTTGAATGTAAGGATACCAGAAGACGCTCACTGGGCGGATCCGGGGTTTAGCAGGATGTGGTTTGCTGTTGAGAGGCTGTGACTCATCGAGGGAAGAAGTTCACGGGTACAGTTTTGAAGGGATGTGATCAACAGAAAGGGATGTACCTTAAATGCTATGCGGTGAAGCAAACATATCATAAATGGCCCGATCATTTCTTACACTGGCGACATCCATAACTTGTTCCGAGGAATAATGCTTTACCTTCCATCAACGCCATCAGGTTGCTCACTGATCGCCCTTACCATCCTCCTCAACTCATCCAGCTGCTCTTTCAGCTCTCTGACCTCTAGCAATGTCGCGTCTGTCTTGACATCAGGCTTCGTCGTCTCAACTTTCTTATCCCATCCTTCACCCTCAAAATCGATCTCGCCTTCCAGCTGCTCCCACTCCTCAACAGTATCGTCGTCCTCTTCATGCCTTTTTCGGTTCCAGCGTACATGGTGCGCTTCTCGGCACTCAATCCATGCCGTCACCAGAAGAAGCGGGGAGTATATTACGCCCATAACATAGTCGTTGAGGCGCTCGTAGGTTTTCCGATCCATCCACCACTCGAACGGGAGGATCAGAAAAAATATCTCAATGAGGTTGAAGGGCGCGATGAAGACGTTCTCGTCCGGCGCGCGAACAAACTGCATCGTCTTTTGGCTGAACAGTGCCATGTACTCGTCGACAGAGTTTCCCGAGATGTCCTCATACGCGCTGTTGTATAGAGCGATGAGGATGTTGAGAAGCAGGACCATAACGACAAAGGTGAATAGGTAATAGAGGATGATCCCGAACGGTGGTGCAAAATTATCGAAGCCTTCAAATTCTGGGGATTGCATTAGAGCGTTGGCCATTGCTTGAATGATCTGGACAGTGATTTTCTGGTTGTCGTCAACCTGGTCCAGACCAATAAAGGCTTGCAGGAAGCCAATGACAACGACAATCAGGAGCGCGAAAAAGATAAGCGACTCTTTCATCATGACTTTGAGAATGACAAGCATCGCTCCGAAGAAGCGGAATGTGTCTAGGTAGAGGAAGAGTCGCATCCAGAACATTGGAGCAGAAAAGGCGAAGAAGTTGTATGAGAGCTTGTTGAATCGTATCCGCTCATTGTCGTGAACATCTGGAGAATGACCCAAGGCGATAAGACGGAGGACGAAGGAAATGCATAAGAAGGAATAGAGCGTCATATTGAAGACGTTCCAGAATCCAACATAATACCTTCCAATCTTCCAAAATTTCGATATTTCGTCACAGATAAATCCTGCCGTGAAGATATACAGAACGCCTTCGACGACATCAAGATCTCCGTCCGCATTGACGGTGTTGACCGCGCCAGTGTACAAGGCGAGATACAGGACCGAGAAAAATACTTGTAGGGCGTTCTGGTAGACAGGGGCTCGCATACGGTCCGGGTCAACATGGACCCAGTAGTCTGTGTTAGCCTTCTCCTTGTATTCGACAAATCTCCCAGGATCCTCATCGTCTTGATGGAGCCATCCCCTCCAGAGGTATTTCACGCATTTTTGGTAGCCTGAAGATCCAATGACGCGTAAAGCGTGCAGATCGACAGCTCGCTCGATGACATTGGCAGGCTCGGTCTCTTCGTTGTCGCAGATGATGGAATACCTCCGTAGAAGAACATCTTCAAGGAGATAGTTCTGATCTTCTTCATTCTCAATTCTAGAAGCGTATTAACAGGAGAAGATATATTGTAGCTTGCAGCACTCACATCTGCTTTGAGATCACCTCGCAGGCCACTGCTCGAACCTGGTGGAGATCAGAGTCCCAGAGCTCGAGTATGGCCTGACGCTTGAACCATCGCTTGCATACAAGCAGGCAGTATACTACGCAAGCTTGATAATCCTTCCCTCCTGCCTGCTTCGCGGTTTGAATGACTTTGCGGGTAATGACTGGGCTGTTCGCTTTGGTAATCCTCTCCTCATCTAACTCGCACGGAATCACTTGCTCGATCTGGTACTTGAGTCGCAATGCGACCTTGGTGACCTCTTTGGCGGGGAAAGGAGACGGCGGCAAGTCATGCTGATTGGAAGGTAGTACTAAATATCCCCAGTCAGCGTCCAGCTCGAGGAAGACGTGGTTGCTCTTACGTCTCCGCATCTCATCGCGAATGCGATGGGAATGCCGATCAACATCTGCGCGCCGCTCAGTGAAGAGTCTTTTCCACTGGACCATGGTAAGCAACTGGTATCTTGCTAAAGGAAACTCTCGCAACGTCTCTGGAGTTGCGCGAAAAGGCAAGCCAGCCCAATCCTTCAATTACGGCGAATGTGGCCTTTTCGCCCGCACGGCGATGCTGAGAAGCTGGCAGCTTGGAAGCGGGGAAAAGCTACACTCAATTGGAGCTGGCGGAATGCTTGGGATGGATACGTATCAAAACAAGCTGAGGCACCGTCGATCATAGCCGATAGGCAGGTAATTCCGTCTTTTTTATTTCTTCTTTTCATTCCCAAGACTTCATAAGGCTCTATTTAAGTTTCGACAAGTGCATAGCCCCGCGTCGACTTCACGTCCGACTTGAACAACGCCATGAATGCACCTACAGAACCGTCTCACGCAATCTCTGGACCCTCGTCGCTTTCACTCATATCCTCATCCCCACTCACTTCCGCATTTTCGCGCTCTCTCTTATCCATCAAAGCTTGCAATTCCGCATCGTCGTGCTCCGTGACCGCCTTAGGCGCAACTTTGATCACACAGTGACCATTTGCCTTCTTAATGCACCCATCAATGTCTCTGATTGCATCTTCGAGCAGAGTGATGCCCATCTGCTTGTCCAGGCACTGACTTGTAAGGACATAGTGTGGCGGAGATACCAGCTTGACCTTCACTTGTGTATCCGTTGTGTTCTTCTCTTCTGCTTTCCTGAGAGCCTCCTTGACAGCGTCAATACCATCATAAGCAAAGCAATAGACCTCGACGTCGGCGCGGACTTTGGTGGGGTGAGGAGTCAGCTTCTTGCTGATATACGATTGCAGCTCTGCCTTGACCACGTCATTTGCAAAGGTGACATCGTTCCAGACCTCTGGATTCGTGATGGCTAGCTTGAAAGCGTCGTTCGCATGACCGTATTTCTTGTTTAAAGGCCAGGCAATGTCTTGGTATAGAGGTTCGATAGGGGTTCGGGTCTTCTCAGCGACATGCCGCATGATCGAGTGAACGGATTTGCTCTTGTTGTACCGCTCTTCACACTTGACAATGTCCTCTGCTGACACTCTTCGCTTGGAGAGGTCGATGTAGCCTTTCTCCTTGTCCACCCTGAGAACAACGACGACTTCATTGCGCCCGATTCGAATGAGCTTCTGTATACTTCGGATGCGTCTTCGCGAGAGCTCTGAGAGCAGAATCATGCCATCGATATTGTCGTACTCTAATAATTTGACGTAGGCTCCCATTTCGGCTATCTGAAGATCCCATTAGCATATGTGTCTATTCACGAACGTGGGAAAAGCTGACTTGCTTGACATTAACCATCACGAAGCTGTCTATTTCCGGATACTTTTCCTCATAGAAGCGGCAATTCGTTAACGACATGGTGGGCAGGCTTCTCTTTTTGCGATCACCTGAATGTTGGAATAAGACGCACAATAAGCGGATATAGAGAAACTCGCTCTAAATGCGATCGCAAGTAGACAGAGAAGCAGAGTGATAAGCGCAGCTCGAAGGTGAAGCTGCTGTGACTCACGTCGAAGCAGCTTTTTATTCTTTGTCTTGAAAATTCGTGGCGGTCGGACAAATAATTTACAGCGGCGGACAGGCACAGTAGCGGGGCTTGCGGGGCAGCCACTTTGGCTCAGGCACGTCCTGGCTGTCAGCTTCAGCTTCTCTGCAATTACTTGTCTCGGTCCTTCATGTTTTTCAAATTTTTTGAATATCTACTTTTACTCGGTACGAGCTGAAAGCTAACAGAAAGTCGTTCCTTGTTTCCATCCAAAACTGATATTTCTGATGCACATATACACAATTTTATGAACCTCCCACCATGAGACTGGAGATCTTCTCTGCCAACATATCTGGAAAACTCGTGAATTAGCCGCCGCTAAACTCATACATAGACAGAAACAAAGCCAGTCGCTTACAGATAGTACTTTGCGGATGCCCTGGCACTAAGATTGGGAAAGAACTCGCATCCACAACTCGAAGACCATCGACGCCGAACACGCGGGCCTGAGAATCAATGACGGCCGTACTGTCCTTTCTGGTCCCCATTTTGCAGGTACACGCCGCATGCCAGAGCGTTTGGATACTGTTACGTATCGCATCCAATATCTCCTCATCCGTTTGGACTTCGACCCCTGGATAATATTCTTGCCCTGTCACCACAGGGGCCATGGCGCTCGAATTGAAAGCCTCTCTAGCACGCTTATATGCCGCCACAGCAACTTGTTGATCTGCTTCATCCTCTAGCCAGTTTGGCGAGATCAAAGGCAAGTCAGCCGCAGACGCGCTCGTAATGGTGACATTACCGCGGGAAAGCGGTGTGATTACGACGGTCAGAATGGTGGCATAATTTCGTCCGTCAAGGGGTTGAGTGGTGGCCAGGTTCGAGAAGTCACCGACATAGCCAGCGCCTGATAAATACTGTAAAGAAAATCAGTAATGGCCATCAAGTCATTCATGAGTGATCGTCATGCTATAAGAGAAGGTATGAGAAGGGCATACTTCTATCTCTGGCCAATCTTCCGGGAAGGTTGCCAGCTTCCCCTGGGTCTCCACGGAAAACGATTGGCGAAGATGATCTGGTGTCTTTTCCCAGCCCAAAAAGTCAGACACAGGGTTAGTCAGGGGCCCATCGTGAGTGAGTTCAAAAGCAAGAAGCTGTGAGGAAAGGTACACGGGATCGCGGATTTCCTTGGTGAGTGTGTCCACTGCAACGGGGTAGGAGGGCCCAAAGGTAGGATGATCCCACATGTTCTGGCCAACACCAGGGAGATCGGAGAGAACTTTGATCCCGAGGCTTTCCAGAGTAGCTGAGGGACCGATGCCAGATAGCATAAGCATTTGAGGAGATTGAAAAGCGCCCGTGGATAGAACTACTTCTTTGGCTGCATTAATCGTGTAGGTGACGCCATCAGACTCCACCAGTACACCGGTTGCAGTTTTGTTTCCGTTGAAGAGAACCTTCTGTGCCAATGTATTGGGATATACTTTCAAGCTTGAGAGGTTTGAGGAAACTGCAGACGCAAGAAAGCTGGCTTCAGAGGAAGAACGACGCTCATCTGATGGGCGGATGGTGGAAGCGCAATATTGAGAGCCCATCAGGGATCCACTGACAAAGTCCCCCGCCTCGCCAACACCGATCTCACGAAGCCCAAGCTGCATCCACGAGGAAAAAGGCTGCGCGTAATTGGCGTACGAAGCTTGCAAGGGTCCTCCAGTGGCAGAGTAGGCGTCCGCCTTGTACTCTGCGCTTGCGTTTGCCGCACGTGTTGCCGTATTTGGCGGCGTGAAGCAAGGGCTCTTCTTGTAGTATGGGAGGACATTGTTGAAAGTATAGCTCTGATCCCCAACGAGATCTGCCCATTTCTGGAAGGACTCAACGGTAGGCCTAACAATTGGTGTAAGGCGTGTGGGCCCTTGCATTTCCAGGGGAAGACGCTACCTTTGATAGATCATAAAATTGAGAGCTGAGCTGTGATCTTTAGGCTCTTTGCTTCTAAATTTCCTTAGGGACAGGAAGACCATACCTTCCTCCAAGGCATTTTCCCCGTGCATAGTGAATTGGTCGATAATTCGCTCCAGGTTGATTACGTGCAACAAACTCCCAATCAACCAGGGGGTCCGAATCGACAGGATTAGACCCGACAAAAAGCACATCACCACCAGGCGTATTTGCAAATTCTGTCTCGCCAATCTCGTAATAACCCCCTGCCTCAATTATAGCAACACTGGCACCACTTTCTGCTAACCGTACGCCCATTGTGATTCCTGCTGTTCCTCCTCCTACGACGACATAGTCAAAAGAAGCAGTAACGCCGAGAACACCCTCGAGCGCTCCAAGATTTCCCGTAACTAAGCCGTCTGGAAATGCACCAAGCTGACGTTCATGAAAAGGCCGGGAAGCAGAAATGACAGGAGAAATAGCAATAATCAGCAAGAGCAAAGCCTGAAGCATCTTGAGAGGAATAGAACGACAAAAAGGGAGCCTAGCAAGATGTAAAGGGTCTAAGAAACCTCAAGAGAAGTTCACTGTGCTCTCTACAGCAAACCTCTTCGTGCAAAAAGCGTGCCTTATATGGAGTTATAAAGCTGGAGTAGTGACTTCCGTATACGATCGAGGTCTACCGAGGCAGAAGAGAAAGGGGCTCGTGAGACATCGCTGTGGAGGAATGTTTTCGTGAAGCATGCAGAGCATCAGGACGCATTTGCAAATCACCGTTCAACTTGCCTCGGCGAGAAGACACTACAGATTGCTTGGGACGAGAAAGCTCGTGAAAATCCGTCGATCGTAGGCGCGAAAGAGGAGAAGAAGGCGCAGGAACCATGCAATTTTGAGTCAGGGAGACTTGCGCTTCAGTTAGTAAACCAAGCCCAGGAACTTATCATAGGCTCGTGTGTTCAATGAGCCGACTTGTCGGGTGAATGATAGAGAATCAGGTAGCGGTATAGCCGTTGAAACATCCTTAGACCTCTACCTCTGCCTTCTTCTCAGCCCCACGTCCAACAGCCACGAGATCCTTCGTCGGCACTCAAGCTTTCGTGGCCCCCTTCACCCGGATCTAGGTACCAAAAGGTCTGCATGATCGTCAACGGCCACCCTAAGCTAATTACGTTCAAGCTTTCTCAAGCCCAGGATCAGCTGGACTTTCTGCCGCTTTGCCTACGTGGTGTCTTTTTTAAATCCCCTCCAGACCTCAATCGCTCGTCTTGGGTCGCCGGAGCTGTTCAGCCTGTCTAACTGACCAGATGCACTCATTAACTCGCCCAATATCTCTGAAGGCTCGATCTGCCCATTGCGTTATTGACAGCGACTCATATTGACACGCACGGCATGGAGCGTGGGCTCTTTGTACGATTTGGATATCCAACGCCATAAATGCCACCCTCACCTCCACGATCCAGGGCCACCAGCCCTCCCACTTCTCCGCGGTCCGTCACCCGAGGAGATTCGCAATATGCGCCCATGAACCCCAGCCGTCTGCGAACCTCTGTCGCTGTGTCTCCAGAATCGAGAAATGATGAGAGTGCTAGCGAGAACAGCGATCAATACTCTCCAAAGAGCCGTGGCTTGGATTTTGAACCCGATGGAGTCGAGCCGATCCCCGGGCGCTCTGACGTTATCACTGGGGACGAAGGAGCCGCTGTTCATGGACGAATAACGGAGCCCCACCACACAGGAGCCGATGCGAGAACGAGGACTCTGGAGAACTACCACAAATCTGGTGCATGCGGCTCAAGAAACTGCAGTCACGGAACCTTTTCTCCCCATCTACGCAGTAGCGCTAGCAGCATCAGCTCTGCGAATGGTTTTGGAGGAAGGTGGCCCGGTGGCTTGACAGACGATGGCGACGCGAGAGACCAAGCGCATGGACTTTTTGGGGACACAATTGCAGATGGCGTCTTGGGAGGAAGGGAGCATAATATGAGTACCACCAAGTGGCTGGCGAAAAGACACGGAATTAGGAACTCAAGAACAATGTGGGTGGGGTGGGATAGCAGATGGAATCCGCTAACATCATATCAGGTATCTATCGTACTATTTCCCCTTTCTCAATTGGGTCCGGCAATACCAATGGAGATGGTTCCAAGGCGACCTGGCTGCTGCTCTTACAATGGCTTCTTTCTATATTCCCATGTCCCTGTCTTATGCTTCAAACCTCGGCCACATCCCACCGATTAACGGGCTGTATTCCTTCGTCTTCAATCCATTAATTTACGCCCTTCTAGGTACATGCCCTCAAATGGTAGTTGGTCCAGAGGCCGCAGGGTCTCTTCTGGTTGGGACTGTTGTTCGAACAAGCGTGGATCGAGGCCATTCTAGTGATGAGGATGACCTCTTAAATGCAAGGATTGCCGGTGTCGTCACGGGCACTGCAGGCGCAGTCATCTTCATCGCGGGACTGACAAGACTCGGCTTTTTGGATAGCGTTCTTAGTCGACCGTTTTTGAGAGGGTTTATAAGCGCCATTGGTTTCGTCATTCTCGTCGATCAACTGATACCAGAGCTTGGGCTTACCCGCTTAGAGCGCCACACAGCAGGCGTTGAGCATGGTAGCAGTGTCACCAAACTGATCTTTTTGGTTCAGAATTTATCGCACACCCATGCCCTTACTGCGGCAGTATCTCTTGGCAGTTTTGCAATCATTATGGTGTGTCGATCACTCAAGCGCCGTCTCCAACCAAGCATTCCTTCCATGGCATACATCCCGGACCGTTTCATCGTGGTCGTGTTGTCTGCGATATGCTGTTGGAAGTTCGAATGGGATAAAGCGGGTTTATCGATCCTCGGCAATGCCAAAGCAGTGGACGGAAACCCTTTTCCGTTCCATTTCCCGTTCCGCTTCTCACATATGAAGCATATCGATACCGCACTTGGCACCGCATTCCTGATAGCCTTGCTTGGCTTCTTCGAGTCTTCGGTCGCTGCGAAAAGCTTGGGCGAAGGCTCTCACGATCTTAAGGGGGTGACGCTGAGCGCCAATCGTGAGCTTGTTGCTCTCGGCGTGGCGAATTTGGTGGGAGGGTGCTTTATGGCCCTACCAGCATTTGGTGGCTACGGTAGAAGCAAGGTAAATGCGTCAACTGGTGGGACAACGCCTATGAGCAGCATCCTTCTCAGCGTCATCACGATCATTTGCGTTCTATTCCTTCTACCTTATTTCTATTACCTTCCCAAAGGGGTTTTGTCTGCCATGATCTCTGTGGTGGCGTACTCTCTCATTGAAGAATGCCCCCATGACCTCCACTTCTTCTTCAAGATCCGGGGCTGGACCGAGCTGTCTTTGATGGTGATCATCTTTTTGGCAACTATTTTTTACTCTTTGTCTTTAGGTATCGCCCTAGGGATTGGCCTGTCTATCCTGGCTTTGATCAAACACTCCACAAAACCCCGAATTCAGATCCTGGGTAAAGTTCCAGGCACCACTGATAAGTTCGAGAATGCAGAGTTGAACCCGCAAAGTCTAGAGTTCATTGAGGGGTGTTTGATTGTGAAGATCCCTGAACCACTGACATTCGCCAACACGGGAGAATTGAAGACTAGGCTGCGGCGGTTAGAATACTACGGAACCGATGCCGCTCATCCGGCGCTTCCACGTGTACGACATGAAGAACACAATAAGAACTTGATATTTGATGTACATGGAGTGACGGGAATCGACGGCTCTGGGACACAAGTCTTGACCGAGATTGTAGAAGCGTACGTGAAAAAGGGGGTTCGGGTGTTCTTCTGCAGGCTCCCCACAAAACGGAGCAAGGTCTTTAAGAACTTTCAGAGTAGTGGGATTGTGGAATTATGCGGTGGACCATCTCATTTCGTGGCAAGTGTAGAAGAAGCCTTGAGAATGACTGAGCTCGAAGAATTGGATGATGACTGGAGGCAGCAGAGAAGCCAAGTTTGAATAGATAACACCTAGAGACGGCAATGTTGCTCCATCGACTAGATGCTCCTAATTACGAATCAAGGCAGGGCCTTCGGCTCGTGACCATTTTCTAGTGAGAACAACATCGTTTTCTTTCTTGCGATGCCGGTGGTCATCCGATCATTACACCTCTAAAGACATATTGATATTATCCGCTTTATTGGGATCCGGCACCCTTTTCAAGCTTGGGGAAATAGAAGGGAGCAAGTGGATATTACACCGGGGCTGTGATGGAAACAAGAGTCGGATTCCTAGGGGCAAAGGACTAAGTGTGTTAATCACCAAGTGTGGTAATCACCAAAGAAAGGACAGTGCTGGAAATGGGCTGAGAAATGTATGGATTATTGGAGAGGCTTTCTTTCGTAGAATGGGGCTTATGTTCGACATTGAAAACGAACAGGTTGGCTTTAGATCTTATTGAAGTGCGAACAGATATGATGATCCGACTACTTCTCAATCGTGAAGTTTTTGCCAACGCCGTATGCTGGATTGCCAGCAGCTCCAACATCTAGAAGTTGTAGCCTAAATTGTGTACCATCACCATTGAGCTTCTGGGGTCTTCTGGAAATTCTTTAATATCTCCACCCTCTTCTCTAAAGCATCCAGCCACTCGTGTAACGGCTTCCAAATCTGGTCCACCTCCTTCGGATCATTCACCATTTTCTCATAGAACGCTTTCCTGTAAGGTGTTGCACTCATAGCCGCACTAAAGACAGGCTTCACCATGAAGGAATGATGTGGTGCCAAGGTGTTTTTATAGGCGCCTCGAAATGATGCTGCAAGTTCCTCGTCTCGATTGGTAACATTCTGCCGCAGAGCCTGCGCCGTAAAATCTAATCCACGGACAAGCCAGAGAAGTCCTTCAGAGGCTTTATGTGACTTGGTCTTGAGCTCGTTGGTGACCAGGGTTTGGAGGGTACCGGACTCGTTGGGCGCCACTAATTGTCGCTCTCGTAGTTTCTGTATCGGGACGTGAGCCTTTGGCATGGGAGGCGGCAAGGTGGCTACACTTTTATATTTCCAAGCATATCGTTCTTCACTGGAGTAAACGCTACCGAGCCGAGTAGGTCTATGACAATTTGAGCCACGGGGAAGCTTGAAAATATCTCAATTAACGAACCGAACAGGCTGGTCAAGCTTTCCGCTGCCTCGAGGAAGTCCTTGGTTGCAATGCCATTGCCCTCAAGTAAAGGGACGTCGACGAAGGATTTGCGGAGGGTTTGGAGGAAAGTGCCGCCTTGAGGAATGATCAGAGACATTTTGCACCTCTACATAGGTGGATGAAGGTCACTTTGAATTCTGTGGACGATCTACCAAACGGCGCTTGTTTGTCGATCGTGGAGGGGATGTGGGGGATGCTTGTCCAGGGGCTTGCCAATTTAGGGGATCCTGGGCATCGTCATTTCTCCCCAACTTTCGAGATTTCAGGCATTGCGCATTCCTCTCCGACGAGGAGCCCTAGAACGCGCCATCATCATTTCTTAGCCCATCCCCTTCAATTCCCACTTCCTCCATACCGACAAGAAGCTTGGACTGCCTCCTAGAACCTGTGTTACACGCCACGCCACGCCACCAGCTTCCCCACTGCTAATGAGTGCTACGCAGCGGTCTGATAGTAACGTGCCCGATCATGGCTACGAGGTCTTGAATTCCGGCAGCTACACTGCTGAGAGGCTCGTTCGCGCTCCTACCATCCGGCTTTAGCTGCATTGGCTTACACGTTCTAGAAACATGCTTCCGCTGAACACCTCCACCTAACGTCTCGCCGCTTTTTCATTGGACCTATCCCAGAAGGCTGGCTGAACAGCCATCGTAAATCATGGTATAAACGAAGGCTGGAGCTAAGCTCGTACTCGTCGCGAAAAGCAACATTCACAGCTGCAGATAGCTCTCTTCACCAGAGAACGGGACAGTTAAGTGGCGATAGACCATCTGCGCTCGCCGTCCTTGGGCAAAGCTTCCCACAGCCAGAGGATATTTACAACTCGGACACACAGAACGAAGCAGTAGCTACAGATGACGGGGAAGGCGACGATGTTGCTCCTACTGCTCTTGAGCCAGTAGACACAGATCACGAACAACCAGTACAGCTACCTGGCCATGTCTCGCAGGAACTTGGAATTTCGGACGCCAAGGACCCAATGGCCCCGAAAAAGATTCCAGCTCCTTCAGACAAAGGTCTTCCTGTAGATGGAGTACATCAGGACTATCCTCATTCGGATGCAGGCTCGCCAAGCTTAGCTACAATGAAGAGCCCTACAACATCCGCCACGGGTGATACATTTACCACTGCAAGAGAAGAATCGAGCCCAGAGAAGTCGAATCGTTTCCTGGAAGCCGGCATTCATCAAGTGAAGGCGTCTCAGGATGATGGCCAGCAAGCAGGGCCTAGTGAGGCAATGGAGAACCGATTGTCTTCTTCGTTTGGTCAAGGAACTTCACGAAGCTCTACACCCGGCAATGGCAATCGAGCAGACTCTGCTGCGTCACTACTACAGCATAAGGATACTAACATTACGTCGAAAAAGTCTAAAAACTCGTTACGCCAGCACGAGCCGAGACCGGCAGAAGATATTGAGCCAGAGAATACCGGTCGCCCTCTTGCTCATACTTCTACCGGAGTTCGATTCGATATATCGGAAAACGTTACCCATCGTAAGGACAGGATCAAACGTAACGTTGCTGGAAAGTACGATCGCGCCTCCGCTAAAGCCGCGAGAAGAAACACGCTGCGTGAAGGAACTATGATAAAAATGGAGAAGATGCTCGTGCGATCGGAATTAACGTTAAATGATGTTGATCGGGATTTTGACGAGAATGCCAGCATGAAAATTGAGACTAAGCTCTTGGACAAATGGCGTGAATTTATGGTTGTCGTGCGAAAGAACGATCAAGACGAAGCCGACTTCCGACTCCAAATGTACAAAAGTCGAGTGATTCCTGACGTAGAGGACGGCAAAACCAAACGGAAATGCACACATGAAATCAAATTGAACCCTGCAAACACAAAGGTCAACCTGTATTCATCTCTGGATAGGACCATTTGTATCTGGCATCCGTTTAAAAAGGGAACTCGGATCTTTATCATGCGGACTCGAGCTGCTGCTCACTCTGTCGAATGGTATACCTTCCTCAGAGATGCATTGGGCTGGCCACGCCCTTCATTTTTACAGATAAACGTGCCAGATCTGAGTCTTAGCTTGCGTCTTGAACGCCCTTTTGAAGACCTTGAATCCAGCAGGAACCGTGTCCAGAACCTGAACAGGGATGACCCTGCCTACATGCGAGCAATCACGGAAGAGCAAGCTGTTGCTGGCAAGATGGTTGGGAAATGCTTAGAGATGCTCCAAGGGGACTCTGAATGGGCCAACGTCTTGGATCAATGGTCTAAGACTGAGAAGATGGGTCTGGCGTGGAAACGGTACGACCGTTTAGAGTGGGTCCATGGACCGAATGAGCAAAAGATGTACGGCTCAATGGCCATGCAACATTCGCACGATCTTGAGCTTAGGCCGAAACAACATTATCCCACCTCTGCAACCGGACGAAATGGAAAGCTTCACCGCGAGCCGGCGCCTGTCGAGGGATTTCTAATCCGTTTAACCTCGCAGAAGGGCCTTCATCAACGGCTCGGTAAGATGTTCTTCAAAAGATTGTATTTTACAACGCAAAATCAGTATTTGGTTTTCTGTCGGCCTGCGAGAAGCACTCCTCCCCATCCTCCACGCTTGCAGACCATTAGCGGAACAAACATTCCCTCGGCTGGAGAAATTGTTGAGAAGAGCCCCATGATGTTCGACGTTGACCCGTATTCATTGGATGGCGCTGAGATCAAATGGCTGAAATCAGGAAACAAGGATTACATCATGCGTCATGACGAGCGTGCATATGAGGAGAGCCTCAGGAACATCAGAAACCTGGTTGACTGTGACGGATATATCAATCTGTGCAAAGTAGTGAAGGTTCGGAGCATGCATTGGGGGGCCTCGCCTGTGGACGAACATGTGGATGCTGGGTCTGACGTTGATTACCACGAAGAGGTCTCAGACACCCGGCATGATGATGGTGAGACAAACCGATTTGACGAGGACCGAGTTTTTGAACTCGTCTTGAATAATGGTCTCGTGATCCGCCTGCAAGCATATAATGCCGACACGAAGGATGAATGGATCAGGAGAATTCGGCAGCTTGTGAGATATTGGAAGCTTCGAAAAGCAGCGGATATGGATCTCGTTAAAGCCGTTCGACAGTCGAACCTCGAGAAGCTTAGCATCGACGAGGAAATGGAAGCCATGATTGGGCAATTTGCCAAAAAATGGGAGGTCTCAAAGTCCGAAGCTTCTCCTCAGCTTTACAATATGTGTGGTATTGCCTGCTGTCGGTCTATGTCAATGGCTGGACAGCTTTACCGAAAGCCTCGACGGCATGGAAGTTTTGTCCGTTGCAATGTGATACTGACAAGCGGTAAGATGATAATCTTCCAAGGGTCATTGCGAAAGCGGACCGGGAAGGAGATTCCACATATCCATCAAGAGCGGCAGACGGCCCTCGATCTTCGTGATTGCTACCTTTACAGCGGTCTCCTGACCGAGGAAGATCTGCTCTACCACAATCAGACGTTCGACAGCAACCACCCAGGATTGCATGCTCTGCATCGGGTCTATCTTGAGGATGGGTGGACCTCGTCTGACGACGACGTAATGACCTGCTTTGTCATCTGGCACGGGCTGCGTAGGTCCTTCTTCAAAGCAAACGAGGAGACCAATGGCGGCGGCACGCGCCAGAGATTGAAGCAGGTGTCAGCTTTAGGGGTGCCAGGGAGATCTATTGTGTTTAAATGCCGGAGCCGGGCAGAGAGAGATCACTGGGTTATGAATATTGGGATGGAAATCGATCGACTGCAGCAGGGAGTGGATGCTAGGGTTGAATCGTAGAAATATCATGGCGGATACTCAGCATTATTAGCAAGGCGTTGGAGGTCACTACTAATCGCTAGAAGAGGTGCCGGATTTAATTTTTATCTCATTTTACAATTACATTAGCGAGGAGCCTCGACTGCTCCTCTTCCTCCCCTTGGCTTTTTCGCATCCGCTTCCAGATGGCTTTGTCTGCCTCGGCGTCCTGATCTGGTAATTCCATAGCGTTTTCAGTCACCCGGTCACACCCCTCCCATGTCTTCGAACTCACGGTTTGGATGTGACTAAAAGGCCACAGTACAGCAACGACCCTCCCGAGCACCAGGGCCTGAGAGATTGGTCCAAATACGTTGCTATCTAACGTATTGTTGTCCATGTTATCTCCCTCCACCCAAAGATGAAAGTGTGGCACAAGGATCTCATCTTGCCCACCAGCGTAATTCTTTGATCGTGGTCGGACTATGTCTCCCGGTAATCCTACCACTCTTTTCACAGCGATTCTCTCCGGATTATGTGGCGTTCGATATGTAATGACGGTGCCTCGTTGGAGCTTGCGCTGCGGGTATAGCATATTCACGAGCAGTGTGTCCCGGGTGTTGGGTTGATCGGGTTTGTGGTCGCCGTTGAAGAGTGGCGCCATTGATGGGCCGGTGGCGGCCATGGCAGTGAGAACGTGATGGTCGAAAACGACGACTACTGGGACCCACGGAAGGACGTGGTAGATGGCGAAGGACAGCAGGCGGAGAACTCGCGCTTGGAGAGTGTGTGGATCATTTTCCGATGACTGCGAGCGGTGGGAGTCGTCCCTACCGAAGGCTCTTAGAGGCTTTGCAGGCTTCTTTGTTGGAAGCTTGGAATCTTTGGAAGACTGTGGAGGTTTTTGATATGGCGAAGCGTTCGGGAGAGCGTGTTGTTTGGAGAGTCGTGAGATATGTCGAGTGAAGTAACATCTGCGCGAGCCATTGACGGTATATCGGTAACCCAAGGACAAGGGAATCATCGGTAGCGATAAGAGGTTGATACAGCCATCACGTAGGGTGTGGCGCACAAGTCCCAGCATGCGAGGATGCTGGGGAGATGCACTCCAACACTTTGTTGAGCTGTAATTCAGTAGCGCGCAGTCATTAGAGACCTCACGTTGATTGCGAGGTGCATTGATAGGGTGCACGAGCCTCTAGAGAGACTCTTTGACCATTAACAACACCGCGGGAGGTGAAAGTGAAAGTTGAAGTTAAAGTTGAAGCTTCACACTAGTCCTGTTTCAGAATTTGTTACCATCAGCTTCTTTCCGCAACTCCTCCATCGACTTTTCGTTCTCATTTTTGAATCCTGCGACCGCTGTTGAGAAAATTGCATGTCAGCATCTGCTGATGTGCTCTCTTGCGCTTCTTCTGAATTGTTAGCTTTGGTCTAAAGTCCTGCTGGCCCTCTCAGGCGTCAAAACGCTGGGGTTTACCATTGGCTCCGCGTTGGGTTGGTGTTGTGAGTAACCACCTTCGGCATGGAATCTTGACAATGTCGGTGCAGTAATGATGGGGATCTCCAGCATTTTCAGAATTCGCTTTCGCGATCTGACACTCAGCCATCTCCGCGAGTTTTGCTCCACCTCACTTCTGTTGGTAGCACATGACGACAGCCAGCCACACTTAAAACTAGCCTACAAAATCACTTTGCTTACACTTCCCAATCTATACACGGCAAAAACTATCAGACCGCTGTTTCCGGTCGACGCGATTAGTTGGAGGCCCCTTGGTAGCGTGGATCCGGGCTCTATACCCTGCCGTCAATCATAGATGTACGGTGATCCCAATAAGGCTCCGCGAAGCGATTGCGCGACTTCCAACGCTTTTTTCCTCGTCAAATGTCAGCCGATTGCTATTTCTTCAGATCTAGAAGATGTGTCCCTCCTCCGCCTCTTCACGTGTTGCCATGCTAAGGCTACAGCCATGATTGCTGACCATCGACGGTCTACGTTTGGCTTCAGATAACTAGTGGTGCCGCATATGCCATCTTCTGGTCAGCATTGTGTCCGGCAAACATCTGTGAAACGACGAGTTATGCACAGCTTTCGGCCTTCATTTCATGTCCTCGTGCACAGCTCACAGGTTTCATTTCCTTACTCTTTCATCCTTGCAAGTGCTTTCAGAACGTTTCGTCCATGATGAGTTTGTTCCAGCTTTCTATGTTGGGACTGTATGGGCATATCCGACCCCTTGCACGGTTCCGAAAAGATCGAATATCGATCTCTACATAAATCCACTCATGTCTCGATATTTCTTGTCCTGTGTGTTCAATTTAAGGCTGTGCGAGTTTCATACGAAACAGCCTCTTTGTAGCGGCTTGCTTGAACCGACAGGGTCTGGTGACCTTTCTCCTATACTTTCATTCCGGCGTTATGTATTCATCACGATCTTTTCTGTCTGTCCTCTTAGTATGCGTCTTCTCGCTTTCAGTGAAAGCGGCGTCCAGCGGGTCTGTTGCCATACCGACCTCTGACAATCTTGCTCCCCTCGTGTCAGCAATTGTAGCGGCGGCAAGACTCGCTGCTTCAAAATCAGGGTCAGGCTCCGCCGCTGCTCCAACGGCAACCGGCACTGGCCCATACACCGTTACTGCTGTACCGACACAAACCTGCTCAAAGGACCCTCTTGCTACCACAGTCACTGCCACTTTTTCTACTTCTATTGCTGAGCCAACAGGAGAGCTCGTTCTTCATGGAGACGCCAGCTTCTTCTATCAGCCTGGAGCATCTTGGAAGTTCTCTACCGATTCCCCAGACATGGTCTTCTGCGGTGTGACGTACGAAGAACAATCAATAGCAGCAGGCCTTCCGCCTATAAAAATGGCTGATGACAACAAGTCCTTTACCATCTATATGGATGAGTTGAACGATGCCTCAATGGACATGACTATGTTCGTCGGCAAAAAAGGACAATTCTGCAATCGAAACAATGCTAAACGATCTGAGTCTGATGCTGCTAATCATATTCAGTTCCCTCGTCGAGGCTTACAGGGAACAGATCGCCTAGGAAAAAGGGACGACAAGCATTTCACTTTCATTGTCGTTGGCGCAGTACCATGCACCAATCCCGGACAACCCAAGCCATCGTCCACAAATAGTGAGCTAATAACAGCATGCGCCGGTAATAGCATAACGGCCTCAGCAACCGTAATGTGGTCTTCTCTTAAGGTCGACGATTACGTCTCCACTCTCGTAAATGCCGCAGCGCTGTCTTCTGCGCACAATCCAAGTGTAACATTGACCCCGACCGCCGATATTGGATCCGCTCTGGCTTCAGCAGCTCAACAAACACCAAAAGTATGCGCAGTTCAGGACAAGTGTGAAGCCATCCAGTGTTCCGACGTCAAGGGTACCTTGCCGAAAGATGATTCTAGTCCGCTGAGATGGTACGGCTACAATGGCTATGTTGGGCTCAGTAATTTGTGGTATGTCGGTTGGAAGGCTGTCACGGACCAAGCTCCGTTGGCCGACGTCAGTGGAGTGGTACAAACTTTTTTCGACAAGCCAGATTCTGGAGCCAAGTGGTGAGCTATAGTTTGTCGGCCGAGCTGTGCTCTAAGACTAACTTTGCTTCTAGGTATCAGATCACGGGTATCGTTTCTCCGATAGTTGGAGTCCTCGCAGGTCTTCTAGGAGCTGTGCCAGGGCTTGGCCAGCTCTCTGGAGTCATCGGCGCCATTGGTGGCGCAATCGGAGCGGCTGGAGCGGCTGGATCTGCAGGTGCAGAGACACCGATGGACGCAGCCCTCAATACTAGTATGTCAATTGATAGTTGGATCAAGAGTAGTTTCGCAATACCCGCACAAAAGGCAATGACGGCAGGATGGCAGCATAGCATGTCCCTCGAACATGTGAGTGACTGGATAGGTATCATGGGCGGTGGATACTGGGCTCAAAATACGCTCGCCGACACAGGGAAACAAGAATCTCTCATGGACCAAACTTTGAAATTCCTAACTGTCAAGGCCATCAACTGGGCCTGGACTGATTCTGGGGTATTTATTATCCGGGTTCCTTATGGAACAAAGGTTAAAAAGACCGGTGGGGGAGGGACAGATCAATATTACGACAGCTTTTCTGAAGTAGGTTCCTCTTGTGCCCTCTACTGCACCACTAACAGTCTTTGAAAGGACGATTGCAAAAAAGATATTGCTCCCCACGACAGCAACGTTCAATGTAGCATTGGTGACGGTTCCCCAGGCATGGCGCGTGTCTACAAAGCCTGTACATGCGAAGTACAAACAGTATGCCCATGCTGGACGGATATGCCTAAAGGATTTGACTCGAACTTCAAAGTACCTCCCGACTGGACCTTCGATCTGCCTTCTGTTTTGACTGGGTCAGTCAACTCTTTTTTGAAAGGCGACTTCGGCTACAATATCGAGAGTACGCCTCTATTCCAAAGTATCGAGAAAGGCACTCCAACGCCGGATAACATGAAAGATTTGTTAAACTTCAAGGTGGACCAGAAGGCTGCAGGATTCTTTAACCTTCCCGTGTGCGAGGTTACGGATCTTCACCAATTCATGCTGCACGGTGAATACTCTCCTGGTGTTGATGGGACAATAACGGGCTGTTGGTGCGGTAAGTATCGAAGTTCACTGCGCAAATATTATTGTGAATTCGCTAATCTTTACACTAGCTACTGGACACAATGACAAGAACGTGCACTTTAGGGACAAGGTCAACCAGCCTGTTTTGGCGGCGATCACGCCTAAAGATATAACGTCTGGTAGTAGGACGATGCCCGCAAACAAGAAGTGTCCGTTCGATAGCTGATGGGATAAGAAAATGAGTATGTTGATGAAGATGTCTATCTATTCTTGATAAACGTCACGACTGTCGAGGATTGCACTCGTAAGAAATAGTGTACTCGTGCTTCTTTTTTTTGGTTCAAGATTTGCAACATTGTTGCTGCGCTGAAGCGTCTTTTACTGTACAGAGCTTGTGTGCTTACATGCTGGCATGTGTTTGGTTCTGAACCGTCATGAGCAATAACGCATGACTAGGTCCAATTGTTTGCATTAGAACACATTGGGTTGCATGGCGGTCTCTATCTACGTGAGACCGCTTCGGTGGAAGTTGGACTGAAAGAGCCTTCTGTAGGTGATCAAGATTTCGACGACATGTTCTCCAAATATTCGCCATGTAAAGTTGATAATTGATAGATTCAATGACATAGTAATTTCCACCCAGTCTCAATTGCCGAGCTGTTCATACGGTCGTGAGAAAGCCGGAACCAAGCGTTCTCATAAGATTTCACCAAAAAAGCTCCTCACTGCTGAAAGTGCGTGCAGGGGTCATCATTCTCATGAGCAGGATTCTCTCTCGCATCCAAGGTAGGGAGGCGGGAGAGGCTCGCACCTCCTGAGGTCCCCCAGGGGGCTTATGCACACGCACCTCACCCCAAAATCAAGATGTCGAGGTGTGGCCACCCGAGGCCGAGGTTTCCCCGAGATCATTTGCTTCTCCAAATCTCCGCACGACACATCGGCCTCTGCTGCTCCATACTTCGACCTGCAAAGGAGGGACATTTTTATCAATTGCCGTGTATAAACATGATGACAGGCTATTTTAATCCAGCAGCATTCTATTTCTTATGGATTGAAGTCAAATGTTTTGACTTTCACAGCTCGACTAGGCCACCATGACCACAACAGTCACTGCCCCTCCCCCGCAATCCACCACCTACCGCATCGCCTCCATCCCCGCGGACGGCATCGGTCCAGAGGTCATCTCAGCTGGGGTCGAAGTCCTCCAAACCCTCGCCAAAGCCTTTGGCACCTTCTCCTTCCAGTTCACCCACTTCGACTGGTCAAGTGCGTACTACAAGAAGAATGGCCGCTACATTCCCGAAGGCGGCCTGGAAGAGCTGAAGAGATTCAACGCCATCCTCTTTGGCGCCGTTGGGGATCAAGACGTGCCAGACCATATCTCCCTCTGGGGCCTGCGACTCGCCATCTGCCAGCCGCTGCAGCAGTATGCCAACGTTCGGCCGACGAGAGTGCTCCGCGGGGTGTCGTCGCCGCTCGCAAGCTGTCAGCCTCCGAACGGGAAAAATTTAGATTGGGTGATTGTGCGAGAGAACAGCGAGGGCGAATATGCGGGGCAGGGTGGGCGCTCGCACATCTCGCAGCCGTGGGAGGTCGCGACTGATGTGTCCATCTTCACGCGCCACGGCATCGAGCGGATCATGCGGTTTGGGTTTGACTTGGCTAGGTCGCGGCCGAGGAAGAAGGTGACGGTGGTGACGAAGTCGAATGCGCAGAGAAATGGGATGGTGCTGTGGGACGCCGTTGCTACGAGCGTGGCTGCGGAGTTCCCAGATGTCGAGACGGATAAGATGCTTGTCGATGCTATGACGTGTCGGATGGTGCTACAGCCGGAAAGTATTGACACAATCATCGCGACAAACCTGCATGCGGATATTCTGTCCGACCTTGCAGCCGCACTGGCGGGAAGCATTGGTATTGCGCCAACGAGTAATCTGGATCCATCGAGGAAGAACCCGAGTATGTTTGAGCCGATCCATGGGTCCGCTTGGGATATAGCTGGAAAAGGTATTGCGAATCCTATTGGGACATTCTGGACGTGTGCAGAGATGGTGAGGTGGCTTGGAGAGGAAAAGGCAGCGGATGCCCTGATGGATGCTATCGAGAGTGTGCTCGCATCTGGGACCAGGACCAGAGACTTAGGAGGGACAAGTAATACCAAGGAGGTCACCGAGGCCGTCTGTCGGAAGCTTGAACCAATGACGACAAAAAGACCGATTGCCAATGGACACGCCTAGATTTGAAAAAGCCTGTAAAGAGATTCATATTGGGGTATCACTGCTAAGGAATGCGGACATTGTGCATCATCCTTACCCTAACTTGGTCCTGTAGCATCCCGAATCACCAATCTTTCCCCAACATATTTGTAGACTGCGGTTTTGCCAAATCACGAGAGGCTACACCCTGTTTGACCGCCGCGTCGACCTTTTGCGTGGGGTCGTCGGTCTCCAGAGGCGCCTTCTTCTCTGCCGGTCCATTCTCAGCAGTATTCGTTGATTTATCAATTTCTTCCCATCCTTCGTTAATAGGTTCGGTGTCAACCTTGGCTTTCTTAGTATCAGGTTCGTCTGGGTCCTTTGGTTCTGTGGTCGGTGGATCTGGGAGGCCTGCGACGAGCGACTCACTAGCTTCCGTGTCTGTCCCTACTTTTGCGTCTTTGCTGTCAGATGAGAGATCGGCTTCGGTAGGAGGGAAGTACTTGCTACATGGCGTCAGCTCCTTCGTCTCATGCGCTGGGCCTAACTTACGGAATGATATCGTTGTACGCGTTCACATCTTTCATCTCAAAGCTGCAGAAAACTATTCTTTCCAACTTCTTTGCATCTTCCTTTTCTGCCATGAACCTGCGCACTTCAGATATAGCTGCTTCAGCTGCACTTCTACTCGGGTAGCCGTAGATCCCCGTTGAGAGAGCACTAAAAGCAATGCTCTTGCACCCGTTCTCCACTGCTAATTCCAGGCTTTTCCGATAGCAGCCGCGCAGTAAAGGCTCTGACTTCTCAGGACTCTTGTAGACTGGACCAACGGCGTGTATGACGTTTTTGCAAGGTAGTTCATACGCTTTCGTGATCTTCGCAGAGCCCGTACTGCATCCGTCAAGGGTAAGGCATTCTTCGAGGAGCTCGGGGCCAGCTGCACGGTGGATGGCACCATCGACGCCTCCACCGCCGAGAAGGGAGGTGTTTGCGGCGTTGACGATAGCGTCTACTTGGAGCTTTGTGATGTCGTTGCGTAAGAGGGAGACGGTGTTGTTGAGGTGTTGGTTTGGGCTGTGAGGAGAGACTGTCGACGGGGCAGCTAGGTGCCTGAGTTTGTAAAGGAGGGGAAGGGTGGGAATTTCGCTGAGGGGGAGGATTGCCGGAGGCATCTTAAAGAACTGGTGTCTGATAAAGGCTTGCTCATGGATTGGGACGGAATCGCTTTTCGAGGCGGGGCCACAAGAGTCGACCGTCGATCATGGATGTTTATAGTGCCATGGCAGGCTCCAGGATGAAGTCAGAAAGTGAGGGAGGCAGATTTGAGATCTTATCTTATCTCCACGGGTTTTAATCACCACCTACCTTAGTCATTAGATAGAGGGACCCAACAATTGGAATCTTTGTAGTCCTGAAATTGTACATTCATCTTCACCGCGGCAAGGTACATCACATCCCATTCATGAGTATGAGTGTCATCATTAGGGACGCTACGCCAGAAGATGTCCCGCAGATTTGGAAGATCTTTGAGTACTATGTTCTCAACACAGTTGTTTCATTTCTTGTGAATCCACCACCGATGGCATATATTCAAAGCCGATTTGAAAGCGTAACAAGAGATCAAAAGCTTCCATACCTCGTTGCCGAGAGCGAGGCAAAGATTGTAGGTTACAGCTACGCTTCAGGGTTCCGTGGTTTCATGATCGGTTATGCTCCGACAGTTGAGGTCACGATCTTTCTGGATCCAGACCATACAGGCAAAGGCATTGGAAACAAGCTCATGGGGAAGCTGCTTGAAGACCTCAAGGGGAGGATGCATGTGGCGGTGGAGGCAGAATACAAGGACAACCCTCAAGAACAAGAAGTAAAGCAAATCCTTGCTATCATGTCAGTAGACACTGAAAGGGGTTGGGGATTGCGTGACTGGTATCGTAGTTGGGGGTTTGATGTAGTCGGGCATCTAGAAAAGGTCGGCTTCAAGAAGGGCCATTGGTTCGTTTCCGCCTTGTTTGCTATAAGTAAAGCAATTGACGCTACGACAGGTTGGATACATTATATCTCCAGCGAAGTACTCAATGACAAGCATAGAAAACTCGAGAAAGTATGGCAGGGATGAGTTAGCTGGCCTTTCACAAACGCAGAGCGCGGGTTATTATCGACTTTCGAATACCACTTGAACGCCGGGGTAGTCATAAAGGGATGAAGATGCTTGAGAGGAATTTTTCGATGCTTGAATGAAGCGGTCAGAGACATCATAAGACACATAGCACCCACGAGTGCATACCACTGGGGAACCTGATCAATTGAATAATCAGAACGAGTAAGTTTGCTACTTCAAAGTAAGAAAGTGAGGTGAATGGAGCAGCACACTCAGCATGAAATGCCCGGGGCAAGTTCTGATTAGGTTGAATACAGTGGAGCCGCTCGAGGCTCGGTATTAGAAGTCGTGGCGCATGCAATTATTAGTTAGACGGGTCCCAGGATTAACACTCGGATGCGCCACGAGTTTGCTCCCCAGCCTCGACTGCTTGCTCGAGTACAGGGAAAATTGGCACGACATCGTGCTGGTGGATCAGAATCCTACGTTGACCGACGCGCCAGGACTAAAGCAGCTCGGAGCCCTCACAAGAGAAACAGTTTGTGCTTCCTGTGTGCGAAATAGAATGATCATCCGCTTGCTGCGGAGTGGACCTGTAGTCTTGACGCCAACGCTCCTGGGAGCCTTTCACAAATCTCTACTTTGGCGGACCGACGCGTGTGAAACATGACCGGGCCAGGGCGTTTGAAGAGAGGTTGCGACTCTGGACGCTAAGCGGTTGGCCTAGGGAAACCCGGATGGCAGATGTGGCAAGGAAGAGACTCTCCCCGGCTTTCGGAATAGGTTGACGTGTTTTAAAAGCGACTTCTGAAGCCGGCCCGGCCAAGTTTCATTTTTGTGAGCACCGACTACGCCACGTTCCAATTTCGGAGTAGCAGCCTGTGCTGCTGGTGACTGCGTTTTACGTTAGGATTGTATCATGTAGAATCGTGATACGGGATATGTAAGGATTAGACGTTGAATTTTGTGTGCATTTGACTTGGCGCGTTGGCGTTCTAGGCGTGCTTCTCACGATAATCAGGATTGAAAAACGAATACACCGGAGCAGCAGTGATGCGGCATCTGCAGTAGCAAGGTTGTTCTCCGACAGGCGCACAAGGTAGGGCGGGGATGCTGGAGTCGACAACTGCTCTGATCGCAAATAGATCTTAACTCGGTCCTGTGCCGCTTCGCTAGGTTGAGACTATATATTCTCGAATGCATTGTCTAAGACGGTTACGACAATGGAAGGTAATTTGAAGGTTAGCCTAGCAGTTCAAGTAGGGTCTGTCTCCAAAGGGGATTTCATTTCCTAAACATCAATAGCTATGGCAGAGTCTCGAAATTCCATTTCAGGCATAGATATTCGCATAAGGTAAACTTGTGATTAAAAGGCGTTACATTAGAAATGACATCTTACCTTGGCACACCATATCCGATGTCGCCTAGCTATTTAGAATGCACCATGTGCTTGCCTGGGGCCCTGGTCGCAACGAATCTTGAAAGCGACTGTAGACGTCTGTTGCGAATCTAAAATCAAATAGGAGCCGCGGCTATTACGGACAAGGCTGGACAGTCGGAAAGGCTGGGGACAAGCAATTTGGCTGTTTTGGCGTTGTATGGGCGTAAAAGTCTAATGTTTGCCCAGAAAAAGTGGTCCTCGTGGCTCGGCGTTCTTGACGGCCTTGGTTGGGAGTTTCCATCATCTGTCATGGTTACGAGGTTATCATCCCAACTGTCGGACCGCGGAGAAGTCATCAACGTAGAGTCGGTCTGATACGGATAATGGAAAATGTCGAATTTTGGAGCACTTTGAGAGAAGTTTTTTTGGCCAGCCTTGTCAATGGCTGGTCGGCAAGCGATGCCGCGGTTTCACGTCCGAGCCTAGGCCAGGGTTCGCTCGGTGGCTTTACGCCTCGCCACCAACATGACGTTCTGAGTGTCGCATTCAGAGTGTATGAGAAATTTCCCGCACGCCCAGTAGTCTGACGGCATCTCGGTGTTGCTGCGAGTTCTCGAACGTTGTACTTGGCGTCGCAATTGACGTAGGGGTCATCTAAATGATATGCGACACTTGGCAAGTTTGCGCAGGCTCTTCTACGGCTTGGTAGAAGAGTGCGAATCTTTCCGGTCTTTGAGGGATTTCTGATTGGCCAAGGCACGGTTAAAGCTCCACGCCTCGAAGTTCTGTGACGTTGTGCACGCTTGCATGAGGCTTAACGTTTCTGAAATTTCATGCTCTTCCTCAAGAATTTATCACAGAGGCGTGAAGCCACGACGCAGCCATGCAGGTCTTCAACACGTTTGTAACGTCCAAGCTTTTTTTCAGGGACCTTAGGCTCTCGATGATATTGCTATGGGTTTGGGAGGGGTGGAGCAAACGGTCATCTGAAGTGGTGGCAGGATCCTGGCGTGGGTCCATGGTCGGTGGAGTCAATCAGTCGGTACTGTTGAACATTAGGATACGTAGCAAGACGGCAGATGAAAGGCATTTTTACGCATTTGCTTCTCAAGGCGGTCGTGACACCGATAGACCGCTGAGATAGACGACCCGGCCAATGGGGAAGATCAGATCGACGCTTGGCGATGTGTGCTCGACATGGAGTTGCTGCAATTCTGATGTGCAGGCCAGTTACAGCCAAGCTTTGCTGGATGGTGGTGGGATGGCTGCTGGTGTCCTCCAACGACAAAGCATCAGCCGTGATTGGCTTCGCTTTCCGCGGGAATGAAGTCATTTGCGGCCTATCACCAAGCTCCCAATTGTGCCCCACCTTGGTGCGAAGAGCTCGAAAACCTTGTCCATATTAATCAAAGGGAGGTGTAGGTCTTCAATTTGGTGAACAGCAGCTGAGTCGCACGCTGTAGAGCTCACCGACCATCGGCTGCTTGACAGCAATAATGGCCAGCAGGACCAGAGCCGCAGGGAGACGTGAGAGAGAGCCGCAGGATGCCAATTGGCTTCTGTTGTGGTCGACGTCGATGAGGGGAGACGTTGGGGCCGGGATTTAACGTCATCACCCGCGCATCGCCCAAAGAGAGCGATTTAACCTCTGCTAGCAGCCCGCGTCTTCCTATCAGTGGTATCGGACGCTCGGCATGCGAGTTGCTGACTGTCGAGGCTGACTGAACGCGATCTCTTCCGCGGGTGGCGAGCGACGCGGTGAATGTGCGCAACGGTAAATGAGCCCTTTTGCTGGTTGCTATGGGGAGTGACCGGCAACCGCCCCCAGAACCAGTGCTGTAAACAAATGAGGGAAAAAAAATCTTTCTCGGTCGGAAATTGGCTGAGACCGACTGTGCCCGGACGACTGGGTGAGTCGCACGGTGTATGGGGGGACGAGGGGGGGGTAAGCTCGAGTAAGCTCCTAGGACTCGACCGGGATGCCCAGCAAGCGCTATCGCTCAGGAAGCTATGGTAGCCGGCTAGGCTGGGGGAGCAGATGTTTCACGCGACCGGACTCGCTGGAGCAGGGCCGATGGGGCGTGGGGTTCCCCAAGACGGCCTAGAGAGACCTGCGACCATGCCCAGAAGCCCCTAGCGCCGCGCCTGAAGAGCTCGGGCGGTCCTTGGGCCATCCATGTTTACATCGTGCGGAGTGAGGGATTATGAGCTCTTTTTCGCCAGTCGCTTCACAAGGGCCGACTTTTTTCAAGAGCTGCAAACTCCCCCAAAACAGCCCCAATTGTCGTGTCCCACTTGGCACCTCCCCCCCCCCGCCCTCACAGCTCGGTCACAGAAGGAAAACCCCGTCACAAATATCGTGCACCCCAAGAAGAGCTGTCCCGGCGTCGGTTGATCTGGAAGCTGCGCTCGCCTACCCCTCCAGAGCACTTTTTAAACTCTACCGTGCCCTTCCGCCCAAGGAACACCGTCTGGTTTCCGCACCTTCTCGCCTTCTTCTCGACAAGACTTCTTTTTCCACTCCCCTTCCTTTCCTTCAAATTTCCCTCCCTCGTTTCCTTCACTCTCCACTCCACCCTACATTCAATCAGGTTGTTGACTTTGCTCCCTCCACCGTGGTCAAGACGCGTACCTGTCTCGACTACTGCACGCAACTAGGATTGGCCTTTTCCCACTTCGACACGTACCCACGCCCGCCAAAATGAGGCACAGGAAGGAAAAGGGTGATGATCCAGAGAAGGACCTCGAGAACACTGATCCCAACAAGCAGACGCGAATTTCTTTTGCCGACGGGTGGAATCCCGACCAGGATGACGGCGAGTACGCGAACCTCGTTCGCTACATCTCCACCTATCGCGATCGGAGATTTTCTCGAGCTGGCTCGGTCAGTCAAGCCAGCGGTGGTGAGGAAGATGAGAGCAAGCCCAAGATCCCATGGTACAAGCCATGGCTGAAGCTCTCGCATCAAAGGGCCGACCCAGCTGAGACCTGGGAGGTTCCCTACGAATGGCTCTCGACGGAAATTCGGACGGGTCTCACGTCTGCCGAAGTCACTTCACGCCGGAAAAAGGCTGGCTACAACGAGCTGACAACGGAGAAAGAGAACATGTTCCTCAAATTCCTCGGCTATTTCCAAGGCCCCATTCTTTATGGTGAGTTCCGGTTCCAGGCGTTCGTGTCGCGTCAAACCTGACGCGTTCTAGTTATGGAACTTGCTGTTCTTCTTGCAGCTGGTCTGCGGGATTGGGTAGATTTCGGTGTCATCATCGGAATTCTGATGCTCAATGCCATTGTCGGTTGGTATCAGGAAAAACAGGCTGCCGATGTGGTTGCCAGTCTGAAAGGCGATATTGCCATGAAAGCACATGTTGTTCGTGATGGCCATGAACAAGAGATTCTCGCTCGTGAACTTGTTCCTGGAGACATTGTAAGCTCACAAAGCTGGCTACTGTTCGAATGAACTGTTGACGATTATAGCTCATTATGGAAGAAGGCTCTGTCGTCGCCGGCGAGGCTCGTTTGATTTGCGATTACGACAATCCAGAGGCCTACCACGAGTTCCGCGCCATGATGGACGACCCTGAAGAACACTTCAACAAGAACAAGACCGAGTCCGACGAAGAAGAGGAACATTCCGGCCACTCCATCATTGCCACCGACCAGTCAGCCATTACTGGTGAATCGTTGGCTGTCGACAAATTTATGGGCGATGTATGTTACTATACTACCGGCTGCAAGCGTGGTAAAGGGTACGGTCTCGTCATTGCTCCTGCTAGATTATCCTTTGTCGGAAAGACTGCTTCTCTCGTCCAAGGTGCAAAGGATCAAGGCCACTTCAAGGCCATCATGAATTCTATTGGGACAGCCTTACTCGTGCTGGTTGTTTTCTGGATCTTGGCGGCTTGGATCGGTGGTTTCTACCACCACTTGAAACTCGCAACCCCTGAGCACACTTCCATCAATTTGCTGCACTACGCTTTAATTCTGTTGATTGTTGGGGTGCCTGTTGGTCTTCCTGTGGTTACCACCACGACTTTGGCTGTCGGCGCTGCCTACCTTGCCCAACAGAAGGCGATCGTGCAAAAATTGACGGCTATCGAATCTCTTGCGGTGAGTGGTATTGACATTGTTAAGCAGCTATCGCTGACTTTTTTAGGGTGTCGATGTCCTTTGTTCGGACAAGACTGGCACCTTGACCGCAAATCAATTGACCATTCGCGATCCCTACGTTGCTGAAGGTGTCGACGTGAACTGGATGATGTGTGTAGCCGCCCTCGCGTCATCCCATAACTTGAAGGCTCTAGACCCTATCGACAAGATCACGATCCTTACGCTGAAGAGATTTCCCAAGGCCAGAGAAATGCTCCAACAAGGCTGGAAGACTGAGAAATACACACCTTTCGACCCCGTCTCCAAGCGTATCACCACTGTCTGCACGTGTAATGGGGTGAGATGGACATTCTCAAAGGGCGCTCCTAAGGCCGTGCTGAGCATCGCTGAGTGCTCCGATGCGGTTGCCAAACATTACCGTGACACCGCAGCTGATTTTGCCAAACGAGGCTTCCGTTCCCTTGGTGTGGCCTGTAAGAAGGGAGATGAGCCGTGGGAGGTTCTTGGAATGCTGGCCTTGTTCGATCCGCCCCGTGACGACACTGCCCACACAATTGTTGAATCTCAGAATCTTGGTCTCTCCGTTAAAATGTTGACTGGTGATGCCATTGCCATTGCTAAGGAGACCTGCAAGCTTCTTGCTCTGGGAACCAAGGTGTACAACTCTCAAAAGCTCATCGCCGGCGGACTTGCTGGCACTACACAGCATGACCTTGTGGAGAAGGCAGACGGCTTTGCCGAAGTCTTCCCTGAGCACAAATACCAAGTTGTTGAGATGCTGCAGCAACGTGGCCACCTAACCGCCATGACTGGTGATGGTGTCAACGACGCGCCCTCATTGAAAAAGTCGGATTGTGGGATTGCTGTTGAAGGCGCTTCCGAAGCCGCGCAGGCTGCCGCCGATATTGTCTTCCTCGCCCCCGGTCTTAGCACAATCGTTGACGCTATTAAAGTTGCTCGCCAAATCTTCCAACGAATGAAGGCTTACGTTCAATACCGAATTGCCTTGTGTTTGCACTTGGAAATCTACCTCGTGACATCCATGATCATTATCAACGAAACTATCCGCGTTGACTTGATCGTTTTCCTCGCCCTTTTCGCCGATCTTGCTACCATTGCTGTCGCTTACGATAATGCCCATTATGAACTTCGACCTGTCGAATGGCAATTACCCAAGATCTGGCTGATCTCCGTGGTCCTTGGTATCCTTCTCGCTGTTGGAACCTGGACGATGCGTGGATCGTTCTACCTTCCCAACGGTGGCCTCGTTGAAAACTTCGGTAACATTCAAGAGATGCTTTTCCTGGAAGTTTCCCTCACTGAAAACTGGTTGATATTTGTAACTCGTGGTGGTCAAACTTGGCCCTCGTGGAAGCTCGTCGGCGCAATCCTCGGTGTCGACGCGATTGCTACAATATTCACCGCCTTTGGCTGGCTGTCTGGAAATCTCGAGGAAACGTCCGGAATGACGGTGCCCAAGGGTCATTTCCAAGAAACTGAGAATGGCCATGTCAGTATTGTCACAATCGTCATCATCTGGGGTTATTCGATCGGTGTCACAATTGTCATTGCCATCGTCTATTACCTTCTCAACATGCTTCCAGGGCTCAACAATCTTGGGCGTGCCAAACGTTCGCACGCGGATACCCAGATGGAGAACATTCTCGGCCATCTTAGCAGGATCGCCATTGAACATGAGACTGATGTGCACGGCAAGAAGAAGTGGATCTTAGGAACCAAAGCAACGGGAGAAGAAGAGGAAGACTAGAGAGTGTATGGTTGATGGAAGCAAAATTACGGAAGCTATTCGAAGCTGTGTGTTACCATTTCTTTTGTTCTAATACACCAAATCTGATCTTACAGGATCAGCCTGTGACATAGGTGCATATATAGACCTAATACCCTATGCCGTACTTAAATTGATCACTCCCTATATGGTTGCTTAGTACTCGTTCCGTAACGCAGAAATGCGGAGTTAGAGCGTGGCCGCATAGGCATAGTGCGTGTCCCTTGCTGCTCGCCCACTTCACGTTTCGGCTGCATGGGGAAGATGAGCGTTATCTGACAACCCAAGTCGAGGTAGCTTTTAAAGCTTTGAGGACGCCGGACCAGCGATCATGAGCTAGGCATAATCACCATAGATATGCCTACTGCTATCGTTACTGGAGCAAACTCTGGCATCGGCCATGCGTTCGCAGAGGTCTTGATCAAAGAGGTATGCAAGCCCTTCTTCTGTGATCCATTCTAACAACCTAGGGCTACGATGTGATAGCTGTGGACATCAAACTTGGCGAGAAGATCAACACGCTCGAATGTCTAAGGCAGGAGCTAGACGTGGGCTCTCCTAAGTCGATCGCTGCGTTCAAAGCAGGCGTTGGAGACAAGCCAATAGACCTCCTTCTCAACATCGCCGGTGTCATGTCGCCATTCAGTACCGATGCCCTCTCTTCAGTCTCTCTGGACGTTCTTGAACACACGTTTACCACAAACACCTACGGCCCTCTTCTCCTTACCCAGGCGCTCCTACCAAACGTACTAGCCGCTGCTTCGCCCGAACACCCAGCATATCTAGGCTTTATGTCTTCCCGAGTTGGCAGCATCGCAGATAACAGCACAGGAGGCTCGTATGCCTATAGAGCATCAAAAGCAGCTCTCAATAGCATCTGCAAGTCCATGAGCGTGGAGCTGAAAGACAAGAATACCATCGTGGTCATCATGCACCCAGGATTCGTCAAAAGTGGGTTGCTTCCAGGCGTACCTCCACATCCAGAGTCTGTGATGCCAGAGGAAGCGGCGGGAAAGCTGTGGAATGTATTGAAAGGCAAGACTATAAATGATACGGGTAAGTTCTGGCATCGGGAAGGTTATGAATTGCCATGGTGATGCTGGTGGGAGGGGTCATTTTGAATGTATTTTGAAAGCTCTACATGTCTAAGAAATGGATATATTTTTTGAAGCGACGAATCTGCCTAGTGACATCCCGCTGGAGACATTTCTACCGAAGATGCTCGTGAGCGACTCTAAATTTACAAAGTGGCTGACTGGATGCTTGTTCCGTGATAGAGATTTCCTATACTAGTTTCATCTAGCATCTTCATGCCTCAAGAAGTAATGAATTAGGCACTGAGACTAGCTTGTCCTTTAATTGGGCTACCTTTATCAAACTCAATGTGGAAATTGATCAATCAAAAAAAAATCGAGGCAGTTACTGCGCACGCAAATGCTGAAGAAAAGTGATAATTTGGCACCAGGTACTGTACTCAGGATGGACTTTCGGCTGGAGCAGTACATGGTTGTGTTGAACAAATCCAGCTACACTCAATCTGCCGGCAAAAATACCGTCGGAGCCGTACCGCGAGGTATCGACATATCTAAACTTCGAGCAAATCGGAATTCTCGGTATGATGATTTGATAGAAGATATAAAGTGATGAAAAACAGGAGGGGCTCCTTATTCGAGCCGTCTTGCGGGCGGAGACGGCAGGAGGACAGTGTCTCGAGTCCGAGGCTGTTTGGACTCTGTATCTTTATGGGAAACCTCGTTCCTTACAACACAACACTGAATGCTGGGCTCGGGATATTTCTGGTTGTCATGCCCTAGTCAATCAATGCTATGACTCATCGAGTCGATAGAATCACTGATATCTCCCATGCATTTCCTCGAACAGAACCAAGCCTTCGTACTGTACAATCGTTGGTGGGAAAACGCCACAAGCAATAAGCTCCCTCTCGTACATTTTCGAGAGAGCAAAAGTAACTACAGTTGGTTTTGAATTCTAAGAGGCTCTGCAAGATATTTCGTCCCCGCAATTTCTTCCTTCACATTACATGTGCGCGTTAGGATGGTGTTGCATCCCTCTATGCTTTCCGCCTTGAGGTCTTTTCGAGTGTTTGGTTTAAATGCTGATCGTGAGCAAATTCTTGAAACTTGATAAAATCTCTTCTGGTGGTTTTAGTGTGACTGCCCTCCCTGTCACCACTATGGACTCCAAGGAACTTGTTACTCGTGCTGATCCCAGTCTTGTGGGATGACTAGAGGTCTTCCTTCTCAGTAAATAGCCGGAGGCATATTCCTACAGAAGTAATGGGAACAACGACACTTCCTTCAATGTTCGGAACAATGGCCTGCTAATTCTCACCCCGACTCTAGGTATGAAAGAGGTTCGTGATCCATCCATAATCAAAGGTGGTGGAAAAGAGGCAGGAAACAAAAGGTATAGCATTGGCACAGACCTAGACATTGCAAACATGAGAGATCAGATAAGATTGCTTCGATCCAATACAATGTGGACGCTAATTTACTGAAGACTACCTAGGATGCATCTCAGCGGAAAAGCTCTCATTATCCATGTCTAGGAAAGCACCGGCTCGGTAAATTGGAGAACGTAGCGTCTTGTGAAGATTGGGAGCGACACGGCTGGAATTTGGTGGGCTCCTGATGCTATCTGGGATGCTGGCAAAGGCTTGTTACGATTTTTCTCCTACGTTGTTTGTACTAAAGACAAGTAGATCAATATATGGTCTTCTGGGCATTAAGATTTGTATGTCACCCGTCCAGACCAATCTGCGCCTTCTGACCTAAAGAATGGCGCTCTGCATCGGACACCGCACATTCTGGCTCTTCCAGCGCTGATGAGACTCGCTATGCTTATACTACTGTGGTCACAGGCCTATTAAATTTTAGCGGCCTCCACTGCCCCATGGCGTTTTACATACACGTACAATTCTTCCAGCCGGTTTCGACAGCTTATTCTGAAATATATACGTCTAATAACCAACATTACAGAAGACCCACTAAAATTTAATAGACCTGAGACGTAGTAATGACTTCAAGAATTTCTCCGCTCCGCAAACATATATCAACGTTTCTTCTACCTCAGTGATCGATTTTGTGCTCCTTCCAATCAGCGGCAACATTTATGCGCGATTTATCAAAAATGAAATGGCGACAAATGTGTATATGGAAAGCTCCGATACAGGTCTCTTTCGACTAAGGGGGAGGTACGGCATTTATCCACAATGAAGTAGAGGAACCGTACGTTCACTGGGACAATGCCACCCCTGAAAAGGCGAAACCTCTGCTCGATCACTTCGGTAGTGATGGATATCACCTTTTCACCTTGGCGAACCTCAACACAATCGCCATGGGCGGATGCTGATCGCAAAAACTCCGCAACTAACTTGAGGAATGGGTCCGTCCTAGGCGTCACGCAAGCTCAATATAATGCTCTACAGGCCAAGTGGGGCCGAGGGTGAAAGGATGGTCCCACCAGAATTCGGATACACCGAAGTCATCGGTAAATGATACAGACACGGCCGATCTAGCGGATGTGACAATGCTGAGGACTCTCCTGTCATGTTGCTGCTTTGAAATAATATGTATGCCAGATGCATACCATGGTTGAGTCTATATCTTGTAGCTCCTTAGGCTCATTGCCATTGCGCGTGTAACGGCGTACCATGGGTCGTTAATCAATTGATCGGGAGACATTAAGGCCATTGTATAATGCTTCACTTTCCTCACGATTCTGAGCTCGGAAATCATGTCTGAATCTCTTCTCGCTATGACTCTCATTCTGGCACGGCTCTGTAGCCCAATACCAGAGACATCCCTATATTCCGGGATCAGAGAATGAGACATCAGATTTTAGCTCTCATTCCATCGTACATTTGAATTTTTCATTGAGACACGGCGGATCAAATGTCTCCACATCGAACATAGAGGGTATCTCGTTCAACGCAGTACAAATTACCGCTCGTTCAACGCCATCAGAAGGATGACTCTCAGTGGTAGCGCCATCCAACAAAGTAAGCTTGGATGAGCGGTGACCCTCCGTATTAGTAGTTTTCCATTGTTTGTTAACACTGTCAATCTGGCACCATAGCCGGATCACCAAGCCCGCGGTGCAGATCGACGCTCCTCCTCGCTGCGTACCATAACCTCGGTCTGAACGCGAATCCTCCCTATTTCGGGGTCCAGATGCTTTTGTATGCCTTGTTCCGCGCCATTGTGAGCCAAGCCCTTCAATTCCACGTCACTAATGTTATCGAAATTACTTTCTTCATCGTTAGTTCGTTCGGACATGCGCGCAAAGCCAGTTTTCCCGCCAGAACTCCCAGTAGTATTGTGGAACGAGTATTGTTTGCCCTTGTTGCTGGAGAGTTTGGAATTGTTCTTGAAGAAGCCCATGAACAGAGGCCGCAACAGTGGTAGATTGCCACAGATAATACCGACCGTGACCTCGGTAGTAGTCCAGATGCCCGGGAGCAATTGCGAGTCTGTGAAGGTAAGCTAATTAATTTCATAGCCCGCAATGACGGACAAGGTTTGGCCTACAGGTGAAATCTCGCTTGTTGAGTTTGAGGAGAGCAAGGAATCGTACGACACTAATGACGCATACGCTAGATCAGGATGTGTTAGTAAGAGTGAGGAGAGACGTTCGCGAGGGAGGACCCACAAGATACCGATGGCGAAAATCGCCATGAGGGCAATCTTACGCCTCATGTCTATCTGCAGCTTCCAGATATGCGGCATAGGCATAAGGATGATAACTATGTCAAAAGCGGTCGAGAAGGCACCATTTCCAACAGCGATCGGTCCAATATCAGAACAGTGGCCGCCTTTGATGGTCTTGTCCCAGAAGAAAGCGGCTGGCACACACACAAGAACGTTCGTTATGAGTGCAACGATCCCCCAGATGATCACTAACACAATGATGGTCCAACTAAATATCCGGAACTTCTTTCCTGGAAACAAGCGCATGTAAAATAATACGATGGCGGTTTTGAGAAAGACCTCGCCAGGTTGGTATGCAATTTTGCCAATGAAGAAGGCCTGAACACAAAAATAATAATCAGTATATCGATAACCTCCTTATAACCGTAAGGAGATGGCATTTCACCTTCTGAAAGTTCTCTCGCTCTGCAGGGCTGACCCACTGTTCATGCTTACCAAGGCCGTAACTGAGAGCTGGAAAGCGTGAGTCCATGAGGTCTGAAAGGTTTACGCCATAAGAGTGCCTACCGAGATATTGTCCAATCATGGCCATATAGGCGACCAGGAGCGCGAGTGTCATGCATATATCATCCGCCATGATCGATTGACGAGTCATGCGGCGAACAAGATATCGGGCCAGAGTCGTCGTCGTTGACATGATCAATAAAACTGTAGTGACTCCAAGGATGAGCCGTCGATTGTGAAGATAGTCGGGGACATCCCCAGGTGGGATGTTGTAGGGGTTGTCAAAATTGGGATGAAGATATGGAGTCGTTCCCTCGGGCATCTTTGCGGTATAGAAATGCACAACTTTCTATTAGATCTCTTGGATCGATAATCGTGAAGGCTTTCGATGACGACGCTCCAGGCGCCAGCGCTAGGAACCCTTTTTGCAGCTCTTCAAGAGCAGGTCAAACTAAAGCCTGCAGCAGGACTAATTATGTATAAGTGTCGCAATAGAAATCTCGAACGAAGAGCAGAACCGATGTACACATCCGAGACAAAGGGACGGTAATGCCAACACTGTCTGACACCTCTGGGAATCATAGATTATATGGACTGTGCGTCCTTTTTTGTTCTTAGCCGAAATGGTGCAAAAGAATGTTTAGATTCAGGTACATGATATCTGGTGCATAAAGGCTGGGTCCTCGGCCATTCGGGACGAGTCAGAAGCCCGTTGAAAGTCAATTCAGGGATTACAGCATCAAGGACGATAAGAGCAGGCATAAAGGGAAGGGTTTGCAACAAGAAAGGTTTCTCAGTGGCTGTATGCCACCGAGACCAGGAAGCGGGCCGAGTGGCTCGGGGCGATATTGAGACATGGAACGAAGTTAGGCCATGTATCCCAGAATAGGGCAAGATGTTCAATCAATCTCATCACAGTCAGCACCTTACCACCAGATCAGATAACAGTGACCAGGGACGGGCATGTCACGGTCACTTCGCGAGCCCAGTGGCCCCCCAAGTGCTCGCAATTATTACCTTGAAGCAGTTGGCCTTGATCGTTGGTCTGATGGCATGGAACATAGCTGATACACATTTTACAAATTGACAGTGATAAGTATGCGCCCATTCGCCGTCGATTAGACTGGCTGGACGTAGCGTCGTATGATCCTCACAAGATATTTGCTCATTCATTTTGTGAGGCCCACGTTTCGCTGAAGATGGAAGCTCAAGTCGAGAGGAGCGAAAATGCGAGGCTTGGGCTAAGCTTGCGCCGAGGACGCCACCAATGAGCTTGAGAGGCTTGACGTGAGCTTGTCAATGCTTGGTTCGCTACAGCTGCTTGGCCAGGGATCAGATACCCATGCCGTTATGCCTAATGCGCTGTAGACCGGGCGGGTGATTTCATTTCATCAAGGACCAGGGGCGTGGGTATGTGAATCCACCAGCATCATGTCGCCGCTGTGCTGCCAGTGTCAGTGGGAGCTCCGGCCGGACTAACGGGGGTCCGGTGGCTTAGCGGGCGATCCCGGAAGCGTTCCCCGGCGCAGCGTCACGGCACGCGCGGGCCATTGGCCAAGCTGCCAAGCAGGAGCAGGGCCGAAACGCACCGCCCGAAAGCCTAATCTGACATGGGGTGGGATTAGGGTTTATTCTCCTCGAGCACGGCGACTAACATCGCACATGGGATGCACTACGTACTCCTCCACCAACTCCACCAGCGTCAGTTACAAGGTATCCAGGAACGTTGCATTGTCCTTTTGCCAATCTTCTCCCGAAATTTCCGTTGCACCGATCGCCTATCCCCCCGCGCGGTGGACTGCTTTTTTCGGCTGCGAGGCGTCTCTGCTCTGTCGCACGCCCTAAGGCGTATTGGAGACGCCATTGTTACACAACGCCAATCCAGAGGGTCTCGAAATGATTGGAGTATTCAGGAACCCCTCATTTGGGCCATTCTACAGCGGCGAAGCCTGCCGTGACCGTCACCGTAGATCTCGAAGCTTTGCAACATGGCGCCGCCATGGCGGCTCTGTAAGGTACATCCTACAAAGTGGCTCCCAACTCCCATCTAGACAACACTTACTTCATCATTCGTACCGTTCCCGTCTCGCCAAGACATGTGCAGACGGCATGGCTTACGCGTTAATGATAACAGATAAGCCGGCCTCAGATTTCGGATCTGTAACCGAGCGTCTTTCCTACCACTAACGCGAGAGGGGCCAGGCGAGCTTTGGGGGCTGCTGCGGCACAGCTTGCTTGCGTCGAGTGGAGTTCTGGATTGCGGAGTGACTAAATGCTCGCGTTGACCCAGAACGCGACACAGCATTGTAACTGGGTGCCGAGATTGCAATAACGAAATGAAGGACTAAGGCATTGCGCAACAGCTGCCCAGTCGACATCGGCAAGAAATGAAGGGTTTGCGGCTGGTTGGTGCACTCACTTCTTCTCCGCTAACATACCCAGTCGATTGCGCAGAAACGCAACTCGCTAAGAGCACGCTAGTATCCACCAGCTGCCTCCGGCGCAGACGGCCTTGGCGATGTCTGCACTACATTCACCTGGAGTTGCCATCGATGGAGAGATAAGGGTCCTTTGATATAACATCGCAAAAGGTACGCCTCCTCACGTAACAGGCTCACAGCTTACCGTCTAAGGGTTGGTGTTTCAAGCCCCCTTGCCGGCCTTGCTTCCAGTACTATGAGTTTCACGTCCCCCACCTGCTCCCTGTTATCGACTAGGTATGTTACTACCGATGCATTGAGCCGCTATGTACCTCGCTTTTCTAGAAGCCGGCTATTCCTGCTGTAGAAACCATCCTCTCCTTAGGACATGCGTGTACTCTACGTGAACGTGGCAGCCGGCCCCTTCCAACTCTACCTTATATCGCTGTCGGCCACGTGCACATCCCTTCATCTCTCGCTCAGCCATTTCCATCCCCTCCAAACTCTCACTTGCTGGCCGCCCCCTCGCTATTACCTTTGCGCATATTGCTACATACGCATTTAGTGTTCAGAGCTGCATACCAGACCTTTCAGCCCTACGCACCTCCCATCTTGTAGGCTTGTTTCAATCTCTTACAGAATCTCAACCTTTGCGACGCGGGACAATCCTTCCATGGAGAAATCTCCTGCACTCGAGGAGGCTGGTCCTCCCAGCCCGAGTTTGAAGGGTGATTCGAGCACAGTGACATTGATTCCACGTCCTCTGGATGACAATCGGGATCCATTGGTATGAAAACGACTTTTTGATTTGAGAAAAGCATACTGATTAATGGCTATAGCTATGGAGCAATGGAAAGAAGTACAGGATGCTTGCTGTTTTGGTGTTCTGCATTTTCGCATCTTATTCTGCGCCTTCGGCTAGCCAGGCGAATATCAAGCAGCAAGCAAAACTCTACCATAAAGACACCACGGAGATCTCCTATGGGGTACCATTTTTACCTTAAATGTTGCGCGAGAGAATGTCGTTGACTAAGCACATATGCTATAGGGCTCTGCGGCGACCACCGGTTTAGCGGTAGGGGGTTTCTTCTTTAACCCTCTCTCTCAGAGACTTGGTCGCCCTTCGGTTATCTTTTGGACTATACTGGCGACACTTGCATGCCAAGTTTGGGCCAGTCAATGTACCGGCAAGAATGACTACATCAGCTTTGTTCTCTCTCGATTCTTCGCTGGTTTCTTTGGAGCCTCTTCTGGTGTTGTTGCCCCAAGATTAGTCGTCGACATGTTCTTCCTTCATCAACGTGGCCGAGCTTTTACAGTCTTGCATCAAGGGTTGAACTGGGGAGTCGTTGTTGCACCGACTTTCTCTGCCTTCATCTCTGCCGAGGCCTATTGGACAGTTGAATGGTGGTGGAGTGTTGCGGTGCTCGGGACAGCAGCACTTCTAATGCTTGCTTTCGTCTATGAAACTCGCTTCATTCGGGAACCCGGCGCGGTCAATGTTACTCAGCCGCAAGGATTCTTGGCCAATCGCGTTGCAACATATTTTCCGGGCTATAAGGTCATTCCTCAACAGCCTTGGATGGAGACGGTAGGAACTTTTCGACGACATTTTTATTAGAAAGGCTGACAAGAGATGTAGGCTAGAATTGCTATTCTGCCATTTGAGATTGGCCTGTCACCTGTCAGCATTTGTGTCGCTGCGTTCACTATCTTTAGTTTTGGTTGGTTTCCGGCTTCGAACACACTTACACCGGTTTATTTACAACGTCCTGTCGAGAAGGGTGGTTACGGTTTCACTGTGTTGCAGAACGCCCTCTGTAAGCTCTTCACCATCAATCACCAACCCGGTGAACTGTTCTAACGGCATGTGCTCAGTTACTTTCAATCACTGGGTAGGCTTAACGGCCGCTCTTATCTACAGCTATGCCGTTTCTGACCGTCTGCCACTCTATTTGGCGGCTCGAAATGGCGGCATTTGGAAGCCAGAGTACCGTCTCCATGTCCTTTGGTTTCCGTCTCTCATTGTGAGTCCAATCGGCTGGGGACTCTATGGTGCTTCCCTGCAGTATAAGCTGCATTGGGGGATCCTGGCGTTTGGCCATTTCCTCTGCACCTTCGGCAGCATTTCAGTGATAGCGATTTCCGTCACATATGCTGTCGAGTGCTTTACTAAATATCCTGCTGAAGCGAGCATTGTTCTTAACTTTGTAAGACCACCCCACCCCATCCTGGCCAAAGTGACCATTCTAAGCGAACGATCCGATTCAAGCATGATTACTAACGTGCGGTTCTGGCAGTATCGATTGGCTTTCGGCCTGACTCTCCCGTTTTATGTTGATGAATGGGCCGATGCCGTTACGGTTGGCTGGGTGTGGGGTATCGCGGCTATACTCTGCGTGCTGTCCTTTGGATTCTGCATTCTTCTCATGTTCAAAGGGCACACAATCAGGTCTTACACGATTGCGAGACTGAGCACGACAGAGGAGGGTGAGAAGGTAGTTGAAAGCAAGAGTCCATGAATTTGAGAGGCATCTCTTCTCGGCGAGGTTGCATCGATTTACAACTGTTATATAGCCTGAATACTTTTTAGAGACATCATTCAAATGCTGGTGACGTGATGAAACAATATGCCTCTTTTGGTAATTTGCACTGACCGGTGCAATCGCAGCTCATGGAATATATCCGTTGGCTATCCCTATCGCCCATATCTCGCGGCTAAGCAGCGTTGAACTGCTTTGCGTCCTTCATTGCCCTATCAAAGATGACGGCAAGCTATAGTTCATGCACATTCCTTAAGTGAGCCGACCTGACAAGGGCTCTTTGTGTCTCAACTCCAACAAGGTGCGACAAGTCATCAACACCCAACCGAGAGGCCTTGATCATCAATATCTCGGGTCCCCTATGACGACGGAACCAGGTTTGAATGGCATTATGCGGGATATCGGATGCGTGAAATCTGCGCTCTGTATACCTAAAGCGTGAGATGTTCCGTAAGCTGGCCAGGTTGGTAGCTAGCAATGCAACATTTTCGCATTAATATTAGTACTGGGAAGCCGGAATTTGGCCGCCCCACCCAAGTCGACCCCTCGACCACCCACAAGTTCCACACCAAGAAGATGTACAGCGTCTACTTCGCATGGGCACTTCGGAAGCTGGAGCAAGCCAGAGAGGATGCCCAACCCTGGTCAGCCACTATAGTATTTGTTTTCGCCCTTTTTTCGGATATGGTTAAAGAGAGAAAGGGTTAGTCTCGGCTCTCAGCGAAACCTTTGGGACGACGATCCTCCTGTCTCTGCTGTCTAACCTGGGTCGGAAATGGACGGCCACGGCGTTGCTCTACAGTCCCGGGTGGTGCGGCACGGGATTGTATAGTTTACTGGCTCGGAAGCATTAGTCGCCTAGGTGGCATATGTGGCACATCGTTCTTTCAGAATGGCCTCTTGGTATTTAAGCCATTACTGCTAAAGGCCACACCTACGCCGCTGAACTGCATCGAGAAGACCTGAGCCTGAATTCGGCGTCCAGTCTTCAGCATCAGCTGTAGCCCGAAAATCGTCAAACATTATTGTACGATTGGCCTACTTCCTAGACAAAGACGCTCCTCACAAGCCGACTTCAGTATGGGCGACGCTCGCGGCCAAGAAGTTGATAATGCCGGCTTGCAGACTCTCGATGAACTCATCGGTCGACGAGCTCAAGAAGCCGTACAGACGCCAATATTGGCCTATCCGAAGAGCCTGCAGGGGGTAACTGACTACGAGTACTTCTCTGGCAGAGACATTGACTGCTTGGTTGATGGCGGAGTGAAAGCTCTTATCCGAAAGGGTTTGGAGCCAGCGGTATGTGGTGTTCCTTAAAATCTGGACTTTCTTTCTCACGAGGTCGGAACAACAAGTGACATACGCGTTAGCATAACAATCCAGTGATAGGGCTATATGGAAACTCTGATAGAGACTATTTGATCACCTTTCTTTCGTTGGTCCGATTAGGCTATGCCGGGCTGATGCTCTCTCCTCGTTTGGAGGCTACGTCTTGCCTTTCGCTTCTTCAAAGTCTGAATGCTGAGACATTACTGTTCACTCCGCAAGGCGCCGACATTGCTCAGGCTGTCAAGCAAGCCCGTCCAACTATCACAACGCTGTGTATTCTTACACGCCAGGAATATGACGTACCAGCTAACATTAGAGGTACTCGTTTTGCTCCCGCTAGGCTTCGACCGGAAGAAGAGTCGCAACGGTACTTTGGTTACATTCATTCATCTGGTTCAAGTGGTACCCCAAAGCCACTTTCTTACACCAATAACCGCTTAATGCATCTACTAAGGCATGCGCGTGATTTGACGCACTTTTTGACGCTCCCCATCTATCATGCTCTTGGCATGGTAACGCTGTTTCATTGTTTCTTCAAGCGTAACACTTGTTATGTATTCAATGGCAATGCCCCCCAGACGCATGAAACCCTGACGTTGGCTTTGCAAGCAGCGAGCAAGCCTCAATGCATAATGACGGTCCCGTACGCGCTGAAGCTATGGGCGGAGAAGCAGGATGGCATCGACGCGCTGAAAGCGGCCCAAATAGTAATCGCTGGAGGTAGCCGGATTGTTGATGAAGTAGGCGACCTGTTGGTAGAGAGCGGTGTGCGTCTTGCATCAGTGTATGGAGCGACCGAGGTTGGTCACCTCATGACCTCAGCTAACCGTCCAGCGGACGACAAATTCTGGAATTATCTCGCGCCTCCGCCACACATCGCTCCTTTCATTTACTGGCGACCACATGGCGAGGGCCTCTTCGAGTTGCAGGTTTTAGATGGCCATGGAGGGAAGTTAAAGACGGTGTCCAACTCTGACGACCCTCCAAATTCGTTTCGTACCTCGGATCTCTTCGAGCCACATCCTATGCTGCAAAACCGATGGAAGTTCATTGGCAGGATTGATGATCGTGTTACCTTGAATGTAAGTGGAATTTTGAACCCAAGGTCTTTCATATATCTGTTCCGAGGCATCGACCATGGGTCTTCAGCGTGGCTCCTGGGTATCCGTTGCTCTGATGACGTTCTGGAAATTCCTGTTTATGATGGTTCCGAAAGAGCAAATTTGTACTGTTGCGATCTGCCTTAAATAACTTTTGCTCTCTCAGTCAGTCAAGAAACCCCTCGAATTCGCCCCCGACACATCGCGCCTGTGTTTGTTGGATCTCCGTCTTCTAGAGTGGCTCGATATATGCTCTTGTATTTGCTTTAAAACCTCAAACAGTTGCTGACAATGTGCAGACAGGGGAAAAGGTACTTCCTCTCGAAATTGAAGGTCGAATTAGGAAGGATGCCCTAGTGAAAGAAGCGATCGTCTTTGGAATAGATCGCCCTGTTCCTGGGCTGTTGCTCACAAGATCAGATGCTGCTTTGAATCTCCCTGATACAGAGTTCATTGATCGAGTGTGGCCGACTATCCAGTATGCAAATAGTCTGGCAGAAGCGTTTTCCCAGATCACAAAAGACATGGTGATAGTATTACCCGCAACCGCGGAGATTGCTGTAACGGACAAGATGTCTGTGAAACGTGCGAAGGTTTACCAAGAATTTACCGAGCTGATCGATGAAGCATATAGCCGGATGGAAGACACTGTAATAGGCGATTTGCCGCTGGATGTGCCCGAATTGGAACGATGGATTATCGATACGTTTCAATCCAACATGGGCGTTAAGTTGGAGGTAGAGACCGACTTTTTCTTTGCTGGCGTGGATAGTTTGAAAGCAATCCAGATGCGAGGCTTAATTGTCCGCACTCTTGACCTTGGAGGTATAACAAACGTTAAGGAGAAGTGTGGGGCTCTTATGGTCGCTGATGCCGGTAACGCAGCTCGGCTGGCCAGGTTTCTACATGCTCTGCGAGTAGATGGATACTGCGAGCCAAGCGAACAATTTGAAGAAATGCAGTCTATTATAGAGAAGCTTTCAATTTTTGACAGCCACACTCCTGTCGATACTTGGTCAAGGCCTGAGAAAAGTTCTGTGGTTCGTATTTCTCATCCAAACTGAGCGTATCTGCAGCTAATTCTTTGAAAAGCTTCTGACCGGGGCAACTGGCTCTCTCGGTATTCACCTTCTCAATACCCTCGTCCAATCTTCGCAAGTCTTGACGGTCTATTGCCCATTGCGTGCTTCATCTCCCGCAAAAGCCTACGGTCGAATCGAGGAAACATTGATCAAGCACAATTTGACGTTCTCCGAATCAATGAAGATGAAGATCAGAGCTTTTCCTTCTGAACTCGGAGCTGGCGAGCTTTGCCTTTCAAACTCGATGGCAGATGATATTCGCTCATCCTTGACCCACATAATCCACGCGGCATGGCCTGTGAATTTCACACTCCCCCTTTCTTCCTTTGTCAGTCACCTGCGCACGTTAAGGTCGCTCGTCAATCTCGCTCAATCGGTGCACACCACTATGCCTGCTCACATTCTCTTCTGCTCCAGTGTTGGCGCGGCTAATGGCGCCCCTCCTGGGACGTGCGTAGCTGAACTTCCAATCCCTGACCTGGCATGGGCTAATCAAACCGGTTACGCGAGAAGCAAGTTTATCGGGGAGAAAATGCTGCAATCCGCCGTTGAGAAAGCCGGCGCGCGGGCAACGGTACTTCGTATTGGACAGATTGTGCCCTCTGCTAGCTTAAATGGGAGTAAGCTTTGGAATCCAAGTGAGATGGTGCCATTGATGGTACGTTCTGCAGGCGTCCTTGGGGCTTTACCAGGTGACCTAAAGGGCGGTGATGCCTGTTCATGGTTGCCAGTGGATGTCCTGGCGAAGTCCATTGTAGACCTTGGCCATGTCCTTGGTATTGAGCAAAAGGGCATAGCAACACCTACGGGCAAGGGGCAGCTTGTATATAATTTGGTGCATCCGCTCCCCTTCTCATGGGCTGCCGACTTTCTTCCTGCTTTACGATCTGCGGGTCTGGGATTTGAAATAGTTCCTTGGAGAGAATGGATTCACCGGCTCGAGCACAGTGAGAGCGATATACAGAGGAACCCGAGTAGGAAACTACTTGGCTTTTGGCAAAAAGCAAGACTAGGGGATATTGATAAAGCTCGCAGCGACGACAACCGGGACGGAGTAGATATGCGAGGGGCGGGTGTAACATTCGAAACAGACATGGCAAAGCGGGATAGCCAGACAATGAGAGAAGCACTAAGGCTGGTAGGGCCCGGAGGCAAGAATGACTATGTTGTTGCAATTTTGCGCGCGTGGCAGCAAAATTGGAGACAGGGAAAGATCTTGGGATAGCTTTGCAGGCAGATATGTTGGGGGGGGGGATGTCAAACATAGATGCTACCCCATCTAATGTTAACATTTGAATTGTTCCAGCATTGACTCTGAATCTCGCGTTAGATGATTCTAGGAAAGCCCTAAGCCGAGCTAGCTCTCCGTCTCTTGGAAATTGGTTCAACATATTCGCCAGAGTCATCGTCCCCGCTGCCACTCTTGCTCTCCGAGTCTCCAACGCTCGCGGACCTGGTCTTGCAGTTGGTGCCTCGTTTCCTCTTCGCATCTACGTTGGCACTTCCGACATGATGCTTACTCGCTCTATCTTCTGCCTGTTCTCCTTCTTGATCTAGATCATCACCCTTCGCACTTTCTTCATGCTCAACATTGTTGATTGGATCCTCAAGGGCTTGCACAATCTTTCCAATTGCCATTTCATCTCCCTCGACCGTGTCAGCTAGCTCTTCATCAATCCAGCCTGGCGTATAACTGCCACCAAAATCAATCATCCAAAGTTCACCTTTGCCGTCGATGAGGAAATTATCTGCCTTGACATCGCCCCAGACCAAGTCATGCTTATGTAAAATGTCAACCATAGTCTTGGCTTGTGTGGCGTATTGGGAGCGCTGGTCCTCGGCGGTAGAAGGTATTATAAGGTGTGTAAGCGGAGTTGTCGGCTGGGTAATGAGTGTAAGGAGCAGGCCAAGAAGTCGTGATGGCGAGGTGGTAGTGGAACGATGTTTGGAAGTGGATGAGCTAGGTAGAGAGACGAGGCCTGTTAATCTTGGAGCACGGATGCCCTTGCCATAAAGGTCATGCTTGTTGAGAAGATCCAAGAACCGTATCTCACGCTTAACAGCATTGGCATCTTCGGTTGTGGCGAGTTTGAGAAAGTAGGTAGTACGTTCAGGTTTAACCGTCGAAGCCGTGATTGAAGTTTTGTCTTCTGCCTTCTCTTTGCCACGAGTAACTTCGTCATCAAGCACGACATCTTTATCCCATCGAAGCTCCACTGGTATCATTTCTGACGACGTGCTGACCAGCGTTGGGTGAGCTGAGAGGTGGATGTCGTCCGCCTCGTCCTCCACTCGCAGATCTTCGGGCCTATACCATGGAACTCCTTTAAGCTCACGTAAAGACTTCGGTAAATATATGTGGGGTGTCAAATGCTTTCGCACGTAGTCTTCTCCGTCTAGGTCGTTCCGCGGCGTGATAGCGAGTTCTTCGTCTTCTGTGTTGGCATGAATGCTGTAGCAGTGGATCTGTGTATTGTACCACTCTGCTAGCGATCGCGGACGTTGTGTTCGCCAGCCTTGGTAGATGTCCCAGCAAACCCGATCAAGGGCATGGAACATCCAGGCTTGCAGGCCGCCGTTGCCATCTGTTTCTCGTGTCTCCGCCGTCTTGGATTTTGCAACCCTGACGTTCTCATCACTCAGGTACCCGCTGTCTCGGCTTGTGGTACCCGCATTAGCTGTCTGACCGTTGGGCTCATGTTCATCGTTTCCTTCCTCTTGCCGCCGATGGTCTCGGATCAATATCTCATATTGCTGTCTCAATTTGCGATTTCTCAGATCACTCTTGTGTAATTCGGCGTGTATCCACTGGTCATTGACCCGCAGGTTGAACACGGTGCTGTCATCCTGGTGAACATCTAACGATACCACGGAGCAACGGGAGGGGTCCATGTTGGGAGGCAAACACGTGGTGCATGGTCATGAGGAGGGTGTGACAGGAGTGCGGCGGCTTTGTACATGGTGGTGTAGCTGTAACACTAAATCCTTTTCTGGCTGTCATGACGGATTTGAAAGTCTATCAGGGGCTTAAGGCCTGGTGATTTGAGTTGGTTGGGTGGAGATTAGAAGTGGGCTGCGAGACGAGAGTCCATGAAATCATCAATGGAAGATCGATCGGCTGTCGTGGGGAGATCCGATCGGGGGCTACTGCAGGTCCCAGGGCCATGCTGTGGTCCGAGCTGATCGCCCCCTGATAGCACGCTGATTTTGGGATGCTGTGAAGTGGAGGAATAAGGTATGTGTAGAACGAAGATGAGACTATGACTGTTTTCCTGAGTTGACTGCCTTGTCGAGCTTGTGTCAAGAGAGGAGCCTCGGCAAAGCTGCCCGCCTGGACTCTATTCTAATTCACTTCGTTCAGCCTGATCAACCACCTCGGCTGAAGCTTACCTCAGGTAAGTTTCCTACTCTAATGCCCGCCGGATGCTTTCTTTTTCTCACGACCAAAGGAAGAGATGTTGTAATACTCGCCGCAAAGTATGACTCGCTCCGTGCCATGCTACCCTCGTATTTGGCTCACGCTGCCGGGTCATTCGCGCCAAGTCAGGGGCCAGAAACCAGCACATTGTCCCAAAACGGCAACAGGTTAGAACTCTGGATCGATGAAACCTGTCCAGCGCCATGTTAGCTAGCTGAGTGGACCTTCTGGGGATCGTTGGAGCCGAATCTGCAGCTGAGACTGCTGATATACCCTTCCAACATTATATGGCGGAGAGACCATATAAAAGTCGTTTTGCTGACCCCCGCAATGGCAATTTTCATTGCACATTTGCTTCAAAAATGGCCACCGGTCATAACGTATTTCAGAGGCCCCAAACTGTGACGTTTAGGTTCATCCAGGTTCGGATACTTGACAGCTCGAATCCCTTCTCTGACTGGCGGTAGCGGAAGAATAAATTCACTACATCGGGCGAGGTGCAGGATCAAAACGGCCAAACTGTCTACCGCCTGGTGGATCGAGGTGATGATCATTCGCTGAGCTTCATCAAGGACTACGTACAATCCCAATATGGCTCATTGAGCACTGCTGACAACCTAGCCGCTGGACATCTTCCGAGCACACGATAATTCTCTTGTTGCAAGTATTGAATGGGGCTTTAAAGCAAAAAATACCGAAGTACGCGGCTTAACAGGGTTGGGAGCTGGGAAAAAGAGTTTGAAAGACATCGTGAACGAAGAGTGTGTTGGATGTCCCCATCTATCTGCAAGGTAATTTAATGATTTAGTTTTGCATTCCGCATGCCGGACGGGTCCAAGTTCGAGTGGGATGGAGTCTATGGGTATTCATGGGTACGGAGCCTCTCGGAGATCTATCCTCGTCTACGAGCTTCATTAAAATCTTTAGTCATCCTAACTCACGACTTTAGAAACTTTTCGACTACCGAATTGCCCAACCCTATAGTATCACTCCTGCCATTAGCGCAATTTATAACCCGAGAAACTACAACGGAGAGAAACACATGCTTCTGGAGGTACATAGAGGCGCACTGGCGACACCTGGATTGCTCGATTGGTTGGTTGTGACGTAAGTATTGCTTAACGAGAATGATAGTCTTGCTAATGACACAATTTGTACCAGGTCAATCTGGCTGGAGTACATTGTGTGGGAAAAACAGAAGCTTGGTGAGCTGAGCAATGCAGCGAGCGCCTTCAAAGAGGGTGCAATCAGTGGCGGTGGTTGAATATGACCTTAATGTCAAAGGACCTGCTTTACTCAAGGTGGCCTATTGAAATGATTTGACGAGGCTGCTGCTAGAACACTACAAGGTGCATATAGGCTAGTGCTAATCATGGGCCCTGATCTGCTAGATGATATGCACAACCGACTTTAGACGATGAGCGCGTACAAACGCAAGATATTTTTCGTGTTGTAATCCGTTTTAACTCTATTAGTTTGCTAATCCTCCTAAATACGTACCCATAGCAACTAGCATTACCGGCTGAGTAAGGCACCCGACATGCGAGATTTTGTCCATGAAGCGAAACAAGCCTTAGCATCTACATTTGGTCATGAAGCTGCTGAACTGGCTAGTCCGCAGAATGCTTCGTCGGAGCGTTGAGAGAAGCTAATGTCAACCTCTGATCCATTTCTCACGGTCTGCGAAAGGGCTTGCACAGAGAGGACACGTTGAGTAATGGCGTGTTCCTTGCACGTCATCGACGGTCTGCGTGTCTAACTTATGATCTAAATTAGCCATTTCGCCAACCTATGAAATCATTGAAACCTCCCCTAGGATTCTCTCCGTTTCAAAATTGGTTTACTTGAAACGTGTGCGGCAAACAGCGCTCTTACTCCTAATTTTTGATTTTTTCAAAGCGTGGCTGCAGAGGGCCGGTGCGTGCCACCTCTGCTTCAAGAGGAATTGGTAGGCGTCTCCAAGGCATCTCATACTCGAAATCTAGAGTATTGGGGTAAAGCTTAGTATAAGGTTGATAGAAATGGGATTGGATATAGACTCAATTGTGTCACTCTCGCCCCACTTGCTGATGGCATGGACTCTAAATTCTATTCCATTGACGTTCTTAGGAAGTAAAGGTACTGGCTAGTTTAGGTCATTCAAAAAGGGAATCAAAATATATTGGTAGCAGACAAGCCGTGAGGCGTATGGCCTCCCAACGGATAAGCCTCTTCAGCCATACCGGGCAACTTTTTCCTCCTCCGTCTTTTCTGGTTTCGGTTGTTTTACACTGAGCCAGGGTATAAATATGCTACTGAAAGAGCTCAGCGCTGCCGTTGCAACGGCAACATAGAAAGTCTGGAAATCTGCATATCAGCAAAATATCCCTCGCCCGGTTTGAGAGCTTTGGGATCTTACCTGTGTAACAGTATCATTGTACGCAACCTTGAATCTATCAAGATCGTTCTTCGACACCAGGCTGTTGAGCGATGTTGCTCCGGTGTTGAGCAGTAACATGGGATCAACAACAATGTTTTGTGCCTTGATATTGGACAAGAGTTTGTTGGAGAAGACATTTTGTGCGACCGAGACAAAGACGGCGCCGCCAAACGTTTGCATAAATATCACGATCGCGGTGCCGACTGGGACTTTGTCTTGAGGGAGCGCTGCTTGCACGGCTATGAGGGGTTGCTGAAGACCCTTGAAAGAATTTTAGTTACTATTATTCAAGGATTGCTCGTGATGGCTTGCGCTAGCGGGCCGATGAATGGGTGCGGAAAAGCCAGACATTGACAGGGGCATCTCATACCAAACCGATTCCAGCACCGTAAATGAATTGGTACCCAATCCAGTGAGCGCTATTTGTGTTGACATTAAAGGTCGTTAGAAGCCCAGCTCCCTATTTACATTATCAGCTGCATGGCATGAAGTTGGACTAAAGTTCGGAGAAATCAGAGCAAGGGGGCTATCTGGGATGACTCACCACGGACATGACAACGCTAGCTAGAATGCAAGCCCACGTGTAATACCCAATGAAGGCAACCAACCCTCCAGCCAGCAGCGAAAATCCTGTGGTGGGAAGTATGAGCGGCAGGGTGTCGATTCCGCTCCTAATGGGTGAAACGCCCTTGATAGCTTGAAACCAGAGCGGGACATAGTATAGGGTGGCGATCATAGAACCAAAAAGGAAGAGCGAGAACCATGACATTGACCAAATGGTGCGTAGCCTCATGATGCTTGCAGGTACAGTGGCTTCATCTCCTTTCCGAAGTTGCAGCCCACCGAATGCTAAGACGAGGACGCCGAAAAGAACCAAGAGCGCGATAATCCTGGCGCTGTTCCAGGCATACTTGGAACCGCCCCATTGTAGAGCGAGGAGTACACACACGATTGCTGGAATAAAGATTGATATACCGAGCACGTCTAGCTTGCGGAGCTTTTGTATCCATGTCAACGATGAATCGGCTTCGCGCGGAGGCGATTGGAAAAAGAAGATGATTGATATGGCGGTCACTAAGCCGAAGGGTAGGTTGATATAGAAGCAAAGACGCCATGTAACTTTATCTGTTATCGTTCCTCATTAGGTATTTGCCGTCGTAGTAGATATAGAATACGCAGATGAACTCCACCATGACCCAAAGCTAAAAGAGACATCATTAAATGCGAGTCTTACCCGTGAAAGCCCCGCCCATGCTAATGATGTCTCGGATTAGCATATAGTTCCCGCGATCTGGAGAGTCGACGGCGAGGTACATACAGAGGGCCCGCTACGCTTGCTAAAGCGTACATTGAGCCAAATATCCCAAAAGCTATGGGCCTTTTGGCTAGGGGAAGCGAGTAAGATATCACGATAGTAGCCTGTAGAGCTCAGGACAGTCAGCGAACTCTTTCTCGTTTTCCGAAATCTTCTCAAAATATGCCGAAGCAAGAGTCTGGACATCTTACACCGGTGAACAGGCCTGCGGAGCCGGCCCCCGCTATCGCACGTCCAACAATGAATGCTGTTGAGGTCGGCGCTGCTCCACATACGAGACTTCCCAATTCAAATATCGCGAGTGCAACCAAGAAGACCCATTTGATTGAGAAAAAGGTGTAGATCTTGCCATAGGTCAACTGGAACGCGCAGGTTGTGAGCAGATATGCTGAACCATACCAGCCGACATCGTCAAGAGCTCCAAAATCGTCGGTTATCTTCGGTATGGCAGTGGCGATGATTGTGTTATCCTGAACAGTGAGAAATGCTAATCAGAACGATGCAGGTAGTCGAAGGCAATGGCAGCATGGCTCTGCCAAAGCGGAAGGTCTGAACTAACAAGAGCTTGGCAAAAGATAGCCAGAGAAAGCCTTGGAGGCGTTAGTGGCGGCGAGGGTAGCGTGCCCAGGTCAGGTCTGGAGTCTGATAGCAGGGCTTACGCAGTGACAATGATAGTCAGCTTCAGTTTTCCAGGATAGATTGAGACATCCTCTCCTTGCTCCGTAGATGTTTGGAGCTTTTCCTGGTTGGCTTGCTCTTCAGACATAATTGATTCCTGTATCACACTCGGTATCGCTTGCTAAGTGTAGGCCATTTGAAGGGCCTGATATGAGAGACATGCATATCCCTTGCGAGAAGACGGATATGCTCTGAGGATATCTGGCCTTAAGCCTTTCACCTGATGGAGGAATGATATGATCGGGGGCCGGTCGGTGCCGAGGTGCATCACCTTCCAAGATGGGACATGACTGCTACACTGAAAAGCATATTGACTAGGGATGGCGGGGTCCTGACGGCTTTGATCGTCGTGTGGTTGTTGAAAAAGCAATCGTCGAAGGCTTAGAGCCTTCTCATACCGTAAGCGAGAACCTCGAGAGATGCGTCGACCCCTGCCTCGGATGTCAATTGACTTCGGCGATCGAATGTAGCCGTCGTGAATACTAACTCCTTCTCCATCACGTTGCTAAACAGATGCGGTCGTGGTGTGCGTGCCAAGAAGCCGTCTCGCGTTCCGCGGATCCCGTAGCTTCTTTACATACTTACTATACCTCAACTTCTGGCCAACGAACTTTTCGCTTGATAGTCCTCGGTCTTGCTGGATCTCGGCGAACAAAGATTCAAGAGACCCACGACCAGTTTCGTCGCTTTATGCAATGTTGGGGCAACGGCGTCCGGCAACCGGCACACGGCCACCTGGCCGGCGGTGTAGAAAAAGGCATCTTTCAAGAGCTAAGATATCTCATCCATGTGCTTTCTGGCCCTACGATCTTGTCTGAGGTCTTCCACGTGAGATTAAATTCATCGAAGAGCTGCAATCATGTGGCTAAGGTTTTGGGGGGCGACGGTGCTGGTTGCGGTGGTGTCTGCCCAAAGCCTCAAATCCGTGCTGGATCAAACCCACTCTATCTCAAGGCTCAGTGGTCTTCTCCAGCAGTTTGGTCTTCTCGATAAACTCGATTCGTTGTCGAATATCACCATCCTCGCACCGACGAATAATGCGATCCAAGACCTTGAGGACTTTGGCTTTGACTTCGATGAGGTGGACCCCATCATCGTCCAAGCTCTTCTCACCTACCACGCTTTGAAAGGCATGTTCGCCGAAAGCACCTTTTCGACTACGACCCAAATTATCCCGACACTTCTACAGCCGCCTCTGGTGACAAACGTCACCGGCGGAGCTGTGGCTAAAGCCTATACTAAAGACAAAGACTTGGTGTTTGAATCAGGCTTGCAGAAAGCGGCAAAAGCAGTCGAGAGCAACATCGCTTTCGATGGCGGGTTTATTCACACGATCGACTCGACATTGATCTTTCCGCACAACGTTTCCGTCACCGGTTGGGTCGCCGGCCTCACGTCTTTTCTGGAAGCTGCACATGATGCCAACATGGTCACTCAGATCGAGAGCCTTGCTGACGTCACGCTTTTCATCCCGACAAATCAGGCATTTGCTGACGCTGGCTGTGAATCGCCAAGAGTCGCTAAAGAGCTAGCCTCAACCCTGCAATACCATGTCCTTCCAGATACAGTTATATACAGCAATCAATTTTCTCCATCTTCGCTGATAACTTTGCAAGGGTCAAAGTTGACCGTGACTGTTGAAGATGACGGTAATATCTTCCTGAATGACGCCCGTGTCATCACATCTGATCTACTAATCTACGGAGGCGTCGCCCACGTTATCGACAAGGTTTTGACCCCACCAGGCTGTAAGTAATATTCTAGCTTCAAAGGTGTGAAATCTGTGTTGCCTTGCTGATGCTTCATTCATAGCGCTGGGTCTGTGTTTGTGCGGCGAGTCTCAAATGTCTGGCAACGCTTCAAATACGGTCTTCCGTCCTGGTACCACGGCTTCCAACTCTGCGATTATCCGCGCTATGTTTATACACCTCTCACAAGCAAGTGGCATCGTGACCGGTCTTTGGCTCTCTGCTGTGATCTTTTCTCTCGCATTCGCACGATTCGGCGGCCGACTTGATATGTTTGCAAAAAAGTTGCGGGCTGCGCGGGGAACGCAGCCTTTGTTGACCACACCTGATCTGAACATCCTTGAGAAGGGGCGAGTAAAGGTCCCAGAAGTGATTGGCGATTGCAGAGGCAGGGACAACTATCATACTGGGGATATTGGATCGACAGGCTTCTAGAAAACAGTCGGTGGAGGCACGGCCTGGATTAGCAAGGTGTGATTTCGTTAAAAAAGCAATGCCATTTCATGTTGAATGATGGGGCAAACGCGTCCGGGCTATCACTTTGCGATGCGGAAGGCGTAGATCATCGTCCGTAGCTCGGAATTTCCTCGGTTACGCGTGTTTGTGGCTGTTGTTAATATCTAGTGATTGTAAGGGCAGACACGATTGGCGGGGCTCAGTGTCTGGAAGCCGGAGTCGTAACATGGGAATTTTCGTGCAACACCACAATCGCGTCTCCACAGGAGCGACAGTGCAGCACGGCAAACGCGGGCGCCAGCATGAATTGCCGGAAGCTAAAGCAGCTCCACCAACTAACTCATGGGCCAGCTTAGACCACTTGGCGACCATACGCTAACTGAGGGGCGAGGCCAAACATCGAGACTCCACTGTATGCGGAAAATTCCCTCTCAATCAGGTCTTCGTTCTTCCGTGTCCGGGCTGCTGCTACCTGTTGAACGGACCTCGGACTACGGCATCAGACGGTACTCCGGTTCATGCTGAGCGCTGTACTTTCCGGCAAATCCGGGTCACCAATATCACAATTGTTCTGGTGACACCGTGGGGCGAACAAGCTGAAGCCTTGGAGTCAGCCTTGCGCGACTGCTGCAGGATGCCAAGCTCCCTGGGACGCGTGAGGATACGAGGTCAATGGAAAGGCTCCTTGCGACAAGCTTTCCTGTGAAATGCCAAAATATTCTGGTAAATGCCTTCTCGTAAATGTCATCTTGCTCGCCTCGCTTGGACCCAATGTGCGTACGAGAACGTAGCGGCTGGGGACACGTCATGGCGGGCAGCAAGGAACTTTCCATTGCTCTTCCCCATGCAAGGGTCTCCTAGACCGACTGGACAGTTTCTTTGGACAAGGGGCATAGTCAGAGAACACGAATCGCTAAAGAAATACCCGACCGTTGCCAAGAAATGCAAGAAGACGCAATCTAAGAGCTAGTAATTTATGCGAGGTGCGCGAAGACTGTTTGGGGTGATTTGAGCAAGGATCCAGCTGCTTGATCGGCATGGTATGAAGACGGCCCCCTTCGTCGTTTCAAAGCGTCTTATCGATCTTAGGATTTCCACCTGGCGCGTATCGATCGGGGGCGGATAGATTGCGATATAGAGCGATCTTATTGCCTCTCCGTCCTCAGTCTGGCGAGGAAGGTTACTCAAAGCCAACACGGCGGAACTAGCCAGCAAAGGAAGGATCATATGAAACGCCAAAGGTCAGGCTCGGATGACTGAGGTTGAGATAAACTTGGTCGGAGGTGTGTACCCTTCGCAGTCTAGACGCCTTTTTGGTGCCAAGCTGGTTCCTGTTGTCTCTTCGACCCATCTTGGCTCTTCACGTGGAGGTATGCGGTAACAGCGTATAGCGATTCCCGGTGACGCCATGGAGGTCGGGAACATATCCCGGTGAAACAATTGCGCATCTTGTTGAGCCATCCGTGGCCCGCGTTCTTCCAATTCATGTGGATGTGCGGATCCAGAAACCCACGCTGCAGGAGAGATGAGCCCCCTTGCAGTGACTCCCCGCACCCATCGCATTAGCTTCGTGGGTGAGGATGAGACAAGGTCAAGCTTACACTAGATTATGGTTTGGATTAGGAGTATGTCGGTGCTTATGGGAAGATGACCAGTGAAAAGCCTTTATTTGTTGGCTCTACAGTGGCTGCGCCCATCTTAGCTTCGTAAGTCTCGTATTCCAACCGCGAGCCCCCCATGATTGGAAGGGACTCGAAGCAGAAGGTTCAAGCTTACAGGTACAGCGTTCGTACAGAGCCTCGTGGTGATTCTGCAGACCCTTTTTTGCAGGACCTGCCCTGCAGAGAGACAAGGACTTCGGGGATTCATGATGCCGGCGCTCGCCGTCCATGGCCACCACCAACAAGTCACCGACCTTCGTGCATGGTTAAAACAAACCAGGCACTTAGCGGCCGCAGTGTTTTTCTTCTTTCTCTCTATCGATCATGAGTCCTTGCTTTGAAATGAGGCAACCTGAGTGAAACTAGGCCACCCGGTCTGTTGATCCAAGGTCTGGGGTTGGGCAGGGATTCCAAGCGAACCCTATACTGGGACATTATGCCTCTGTTAATGCTGCAGTTTAGTGCTTCATTCCTTTTCGTGTCCACTCGATATCTAATCTGACATTTACTACTGTCATTCTTGTCTTTATTACCGATCTTACCGCTTTTGCCTCGTTCGCGTTCTTGTCGTGAGTACTGCTACTGCTCCCGCCGCTGCTTTGGCCGTCCTCGCTCTTCTCGATATTGAAGGACTTGCGTCGATAACAGTCGAGCATGGTGGCATCGTGGGGCTGGGAGTTCGAGAAAGTGGGATGGTGATTTACGTACCACAAAAGGCAATCATCCGACCCGTGTTCATTGGGGGCCGTGCTATGCCGGCCGTGCGCAAACGCCTGCTTCACGCCGAGGCATGCGTAAGTTACAGGATTTTACGGTCTTGTTACGGGCGACCTCAAGCCGAGATGGAAACGGGTCGGCCCACTGACATAAAGACGTCCGTACATCCGTCTATACTTGGTATGGTAGGTGGCGGCTTGGTTCCCTACGAACGAGACCAAGGGTTCAAGAAATCTGTCTAGAATGTGACCATGGATGGATATCCACCGCGGGGCTCTTGGTCTGTGACCCCCTGCGAATGCATTAAGGCTCGTACTTGTCTCGTGCAGTCCGGACGGTGAAGGTTAGCGCTTGATTCCAGTACGATTGGGCAACGCACTGGACATTATTCTTTGTTCATGTATCAGTACCTGTACCTGTACCAAACGGCTGTGAGAGTGAAGGCCTTCTGACTGTCGCTCTGACCTGCAATATTCAGTGTTGACCAGTATGAGCCATGATTCGCGATATTCGCCTTACCCTCCAAGAGCACTTCAGCAGAAGCTTCGGCAATCCTGTAACAGATGTAGTGCGCAGAAGATCCGATGTAGCAAAGACCGCCCAACATGCGCTCACTGCGCCTCCAAGAACCTCCAATGCCACTACAGTCTGTCTCAACGCACGGGCAAAAGAACGTCCGTCAGCACGAACCCTCCAACTATGACGAACGAACCTGCCACACCTGCTGTTGATACGAGTAGCTTGGCAATGACGGCGGTCGAGAGTGGTCTGGGCATGACCATGCCTACATCCAGCCCGGAAAACACAGCAACGGCGACAGGAATCGCAGACAGCATGAGCGCATTTCTTATGAGCGACTTTGGTCTATGGTCGCCGGATGACTTTAATGGGCCACAAAGCGAAGTGGACATACGGCCTGAGGCGGCCCCAGTGCTACAGTCAGTTCCACAAAGCAATGGATTTTCGCATGTTCCAATTCCACACATCGAGAGCTACTTCCCCGAGCCAAAACTTGGCATTGAACAAGCAACACCACATCCGCAACAACAAGACTGCATGGCCCTCGCCTTGGGCCTCGTGCAGTCGCTGCACCTACCCTCCTCAACCTGCGCCTTGTCTGTTCCAACGGCTGGAGAATCGCACGGCTCTCCTGGTTCGGAGGTTTGGGGTCCACGGAAGAAGAGGAAAACAGTCCGTGGGATGGACAATGTCCTGATAAATAACCGTGCGACAATTAAAACGATTCACAGGATATTACAATGTAGCTGTTCGCAGGATAAGAATATAGCTTTTATCTGTTCTCTCGTGATCGAAAAAGTTCTTAGATGGTATCGGGCGGCGACGCGCGACCTCGAAGACAATGAACATTCAACCGGGGAAGGTGAAAACCTGCCAGAGCAGGTCATGTCGCTCCCGATTTACATGGGAGAGTACCGCCTGAACGGGGTCTCGCAGCGCTCAATGCGTGCTAACTTGGTTCTTGACGAGCTTAAGACGCAGATGAAACCTTTGATAGAGAAATTTTCCAGGAGATTCTGTTCTAATCCCACAGAAGGCAATGAGAACCACTTGACCGCAACTTGTTCGACCCTTGATAAATACCTGCGGCAGCGGCTCCGTGACGTGGCGAGGGCCGCCGGAGAAGCCGAGATCATTTAGCTGACATTTTCACATGGATTCGGCTGCATCCTAAGACATCCAACGGAACACTTCGATGCTGTGCAGCGTACCTGGTCGGCCACGTGATGGTTGAACCACATCAAAGGAGGACGAGACTTTCGCACCTCATATGTGCTTGTCGTGGTGAGAGATGCGGAATGGCCCGCCCCTCCCACCTTTTCGGAGGTCGATCCGGCTTTTCCGAGGACACCCACCATGCTGCTGCAGGTGTCATTCCTCGTCCAGAGACGGAATCGACTGGAACAGAAACTCACCGCAGAGTAAGAAATGGCTGGGGATATGCGATTTAGCATGGGAAGAGGCCTGGGAGAATGATGCTGATCATGGTACTTTTAGCGGTGGCATTGCAGGCGCTTAGGGCACGAGAGGATGGTCGGAGCAGTTTTGGTGGGATAGATCTTCAGTCTATGTGTATTCGACGGCGTGTATGGCGTTCTGTTGTGATGTCGTTAAACCTTGATTGTCGAAATAAGAAGGCTTTCTTGCAGACTGAGCGACATGGTAACTGACCTAAGCCACACGCATAGCATTCCTGATGAACTCGCTGATTTGTGCTCCACCCTTACCTCTCATCATGCTGAAATGGTCTTCTCCGAATACAGTATCGACTCTGATAGCTTGCCCAGGGAATAGTGTCGCCCAGGCCCCGGGCCCGAAATCGGTTCTTTTCTCGGTCAGGAATGCCATACCCTCAGTATCTTCATCGTCTATGGTAGATGGTGGTAATTTCGGGTATCGTACTCCATCCAGCGCACACTCTCCCGCCCAAATCAGATTCGCTTTCGGAGCTGTCTCGTCCGCGGGCATCGGAGGCGCGTTGTAATCATGCAGGATCTCGATAGTCGCATGGAAGTGAGGCATCAGCCAATCTGGCACTTTGCTAGAACCACCATGGGTAGGACGGTTTTGAGAATTTTTAGAAAGCTCTTTACCAAAAAGGCCTACTGCACTGCAATGGTCAAAGAACCGCTGAGGCAATCTGTCAAGACCTTTGGTGGGCGCTGGAGAATCAATGCATATTAATGATTCCACCTTTTCACCCTTGGCCATGAGGATAATTGCGATCGCATAGGCGAGGATGCCGCCAGCAGACCAGCCACCGAGGAAGTAGGGTCCATGTGGTTGATGTCGTCGAATTCCTTCAATGTAAGACGAGAGAATGGATGAAAGCGCATACTCCTGCATTTGTGACGGATTTTTCATGAATGGCGAGTTGAAGCCAATTACCGAAACCGAAGGAGAGATTCGAGGGAGGCCAAGATATGAAGAAGCGGCACCGCAACCATCCGGAAATAAGTACAAGACCTTATCTGATTTCCGAGGACTTCCCTGAAGTACTAAAGACCAGGCAGCGCGGATGTCTTTGGCGGCTCGGGGAAGCGCCGTATCCTCATTGTCTGTTTCTTTGTCAAAAGTGGATCCCAGCCGCTTTGGCTCATACTCTGATTCATGTGCTTCAGTAGGAGTGTTTGATGGGCTTGTAACGCCTGTTGAGTCTGATCCTGTTTTAGGCGAGGATCCTGTAAAAGAATCGGCTGTGTGTGAGGTGTCTGGAGTATTCTGTAAGATGCTGTTTCGAAGGTCCCTGATCGTTCTGTTGTCAATGAAAAGCGACGCATCCATAGGCAAGTCTAGATCTAATTCATCTCGGTAGCGGCTTCCAATCACTAAAGCTAAAAGTGAGTCGATGCCGATATCTGTAAAAGCGGTGTCATCTTTTAACTCCGCGATACTGATACCACTTTCCTCAGATATGATCCTCAAAGCGCTAGACCACGTCGTATCGGGTTCGACAATGTTCGTTTGCAAAGGCAGAGTTGGCTTAGAATTCACAAATGATGTCGCAGCAACAGAATCTTTGACAAGAAATTCCTCTCCTGTAAATTTTCTGATGTGATCCTTCAGATCTTTCATGGTTACAAAGTCGATAAGTGTGTCAGAGTCGAGATCAATGTCTAGATCGTCTCGATACCGACTACCAATGACAAGCGACATTAGTGAATCAATACCCGTATCAGCTAATTGGCAATTATCCGATAGCTCTTCCAGGGCTACACCACTTTCTTCGGACAATATTTCGATGGCACGGAGAACGAGTTGTGACTCTCCTTGCTGACTGGTCTTTTTCGCTTTCATTGTTGACGTTGAAGCCAAATTGGATACAGCCATGGGGGTTTGGGACTGGTTGATCTGTTTTCGTTGTGATCGTTTGGAAGCGGAGTCTACGATGACTTCCATCAAACGTTTGGGTACGCCTTGAAGCTGCTCAAGGAGATTAGAGGAATGTCAGGCATAGGTGGTTAATTAACTCACCGCAACTCCGCCGAATCGGCCTACAATCTGCCCTGCCTCAAAAATGGTGACGTCGCCTTTCCAAAGATTTCCTTCATGCTGCCGCATGGCAACATGGGTTTCGTAGGTCTTGCTGTCATCGATAGACTCAAAAAGCTGCATTGATTCCCAGCCGTGATTGATGAAGACTTCTTTCGTCAAGTCAACACCCTCATTTGCGTTCATGACGAAGCCCCCAAGTTGAGACAATGCGTCTATGTATGCAGGGTTGGTGTGAAAGTTTCCACCTTTTTTGACGTCCTTGAAAGACACTCGTCCACAAGCCTCGAGTTCGTCGTTGTCGAGTGTAATCTCTACAAGGCCACGGTAGTTGGGATCAAAATCGGCCAATTGTGTGATCATTTTGTAGATCATGGACTTGCTAAATCGGTACGTGTTTCCTTGCTCAGAAATTTGCTTATGAATGGACATCATTCGCGCATTGATATGGACACATTCATTCTTGAGTTGTGATAAGGTGGTTTCTGCATTGAAAAAACGAAGAACACAGTTTGAGTGCTGTTCTATCACTTTGCCGTTTTCCTGAGCTATGTTAATAATTCATCTAATTCTAATGGGCCATTGAACTTACATCTATGCTAGAAAACTTACACGCTGCAGTCTCATTACTTCGATCTAACTCGAAAGTGGCTCGTAAGACCTGGGGTGTCCCTGTAGAATTAGCAACAAGAGCGCTCTGAATATTCATCGGCCCAACTTCGACGTGGCTTTGCCGGCTCTGAGTATGGTATCGTTGATGTAGATATCGACCGACAGTCAATGCAATATCGGCATAAACGGACTGTAGTAGCTTGGTATTAGGAGAGGCTCTAGTGGAGGTGGTCTGGCCAGACTTACTGGAGTGCACAATGGTACTCCCCACACTTTGTGCCCTTGAACTACCGCATGCATGTCAGCACGATTGAGATCGGACTCTATGATCAGCTCGCCACCACGGGTTCCAATCTCTTCCTTCACGAGACGGTGCACCGTAGAGCTTTCAATCTTGGGCATCGAGAATTCAGGTAGCGGATCGCCCTTACGCAATGACCAGTTGTTAATATACTGAATCCAATAGTCCTTTAATTCCCAGTGATATGTTGGTAAATCGAGAACTGCTTGAGCAGATTCGAAGTCTCGGTGATATTCTGACCAATTAATCTGGGCTCCTGAACTATAGAGGTGTGCAAGAATTTCAGGTGCTAGGTTTTTAGCCACCTGTCCCCTTTGAAGGCAGTGTAAAATTTTCATATTAGGCCCAATAGCTTTTTTCAACATCTTTGAGACAACTGGTGCAGGACCAATTTCAATCACAGTTGCCTTTTCATTAAGAATACCATCTTCTTTCGCTGCTTGAATTGCTTCGAGAATATTGACAGTTTTTCTGCAATGATCTGAGAGATATTCTGGATCAATCGTTTCGCCTACTTGTATAATTTGTTTCATTAGCGGACTAATGACTGGCAGTGACGCCTTTCTGAAACATGCTCCCTGTGATAATCGCTTGTATTCTGGTAGAAGGGAATCGACTTGAGCTGTGTGAAAGGCATACGGAACGTCTAACAAAGTAGTCTTGACGCTATTCCTTCCCAATACTTCTCGAATTTTCTCAAGTTCTTCTTTGGATGCCCCTAGGACAATGTCCTCTGAGCCGTTATGACACGATATGTCGTATCTCCAGCGTTCTCCGCTAAGGCATTGTTGTATGTGGGATAGAGAAGTTCTGGTAGCAAGCATTGCGTGGGTTCCTTGCTTGCAATGTGCATCTAGAAGAAGAGCTCGAGTGCCAACTAGAAATATCGTGTCTGACTCTGAAAGAATGCCGGCAGCGTTCAGGGCCGCATACTCTCCGAGGCTGTGACCTACGACAATCTTTGGTTTAATACCCCAGGAGAATAGAAGGCGTACCAAAGCCATCTGAAGACATATTGAGGCGAGCTGAATGGTTGCTGGCGATGATCCTTCCAGGGATTCTGATATTTCAAAGACACTTCTGAAAGAAGGAAAATCAAAAGTCCTGGCCATTTGGTCGTATCGAAGGATGTCGTTTCGAAACCTAGAGAATAACGCAAACAAGTCGCAACCCATGCCACGATATTGTGATCCTTGGCCGGTGAATGCAAAGCAAATATCAGTTGGCTTTGTTGGACGAAAGGAACCATCTTTTCGCGTAAGACAGCCATGTAGCGAAGCCTTCATCTCCTGCATAGATGAACCAATGGCCGCAACGCGGTGAGGGTAGTGTAAACGTCTGGCAGTGGAGGTGTAAGAGACACGAGGAAGCGTCAAGACATGCTCAGGCGTGCGGTCGATCCAAGATATATATGACTTTATGTTGCCTTCTAGAGATGCGTAACTTTTTGCTGAGACTACCACCAAATGCATAATCCGCCGATCTGGATCGGAAGCAAGTGATTGGATAGGACCATCTTCCATTACCAGAGCGGTGTTACCACCAGCAGCACTGAAGTTGTTGAGGAAGACTCGACGCAGTCGATTATCAGTCCTTGGCCAAGAGATTGGTGCTTCTGCAATGAACGTGTTTCTTGATTTAAGATCTGGGATCCTACGATTGATTCGACGTTTGATTCCGCAGTGTGGAGGTATAATGGAGTTCTTGAGCATCAAAAGAACTTTTGCAAGACTCGTTACACCTGCCACAGCTTCTCCATGACCCACATTTGCTTTCACAGATCCGATATACAGAGGTTCGTCGGGGGCTCTTTGCATGCCTGAATTAGTAGGGGCAAATGTTTCAAGAACAGATGCGGTTTCTCCAGCGTCGCCGACCTGGGTCCCAGTGCCATGCATCTCGACATAGCTTATATCATTGACACCAATGCCTGTGCTGTTGAGAATCTTTTCGAAAAGCTCACGTTGTGCTCCAACATGCGGTCTAGTAATTGAAGCAGCTTCCGCTGAGTGATTTGTCGCAATCCCCCTAATCACGCCCAAGATAGGATCTTTATCGACAAGTGCATCTTCTAAACGTTTCAAAATGATTGTAGCAACACCTTCCCCACGGCAATAGCCATCTGCCTCTTCGTCAAATGTTTGACAGTTTCCGGTTCGCGAGAGAAAATGGCCCCGGTCAAGACCTGCAGTCATATCCGGATTGGTGAGGACGTTCGTTCCTCCGGTGATGGCGGTGTCTACCTCCGTCCGCCACAAAGCATTGCAGGCCATATGGATCGCTGACAAGCTTGAACTGCAAGCAGTGTCAATCGCGTAGCTAGGGCCGCTGAATTTGTAGTGATAGTTAATTCTGCCTGGAATAAAGGCCCGATTACCACCAGGAATGAAGTATGCGTCAATGTCTTGTGCTGAATTCGTCTCCATCCAGTCATTACTCGTGCAGCCATACCAAATACCAACACGGTCTCTCCGAGTTGAAGGGGTTCTGTCTGGTACAATTCCGGCCTTCTCTATAGCTTCAGCTGCCGTTAACAGCGCCAGCCTTTGTGCAGGGTCAATTTGGGGGGCTTCTCGAGGGGAAATGTTAAAAAAACGCGCATCCCAGAGACCGGCATCGTCTAGCCAGCAGCCGTATGGAGTTCCGCTGGTATTTTTCCGATTTGTAGTGGGATCGAAGTGAGTATTTAGGTCCCAACGTGTAGGAGGAACAACTTTGTGGACATCTAGACCATTTTGGAGGAGATCCCAGAATTCCTCCATGCTCGATGCGGACGGGAATCGTCCAGAGGCTGAAATAATTGCGATACCAGCCTTGTTAGCAGGTATCCAAGAAGGCTCATGAAGATAATTTTCAAGAGGGTTGAGCGTTTTGACTAAGGGAACATGACCATTTTGAGCAAGGATTAGTTTCTCAATAGCTGGCCGAATAAATCGATCGGCCTTCGTAGCAATTGGAACCATCTCCAAGCAAATTTTGTGGTCCTGTCGGACTTGAAGCGTTGTCTGCTCTAATATAAGATCCCATTGCACTGGTGCCGTCAGAATTGCATCTACAGCGCGTCGAATGGTTTGATTAAAGTTGCTCATGGGCACTCTCTCGCTCGTTTCATAGGGGATCACGGGGATCTTGCTAAATCGTGAAGACCATTTTGGCAGTAAAACATCACTGAGGATTTCCTTGGCATCGTTCTGGCTGAAAAGGTGGGGAGCGTGGTAAGGAGCACATATGGGGAGAGGATAAGTAGTACAATCAGAGAACGGCGGCCAAGCGCGGAGTTTGGAGAGTACGTCAGGTGGGCCACTGATGGTCATCTGTGTAGTAGAAGATGATAAGCTGATATAGGGCATTGACATTTTCGGAATACACTGTTAAGGACTAATTAGTGTATTCAGAGTAGACTTGATCTCTGGCCTCACCTCTGCCTTAGAAATTTCTGCCAAAGCACGAGAAGCATCCTCCAAAGATATGCCTGATACGGCGAGAGCCCAAGATCGGGCTTCATGGCTTTCGTCGCCAGATATTCGCCGACTGACATCCCAAGAGCAGAAGCCTGCTTTGAATGCAATAATCGTCGCTTGAACAGCGGCGTCCAGAAGGTCTGGCAGTGATCTAGAGCAGCTGACCGCAGCCGCCGTCAAATTGCCAGTACAAAGGCCAACCAAGCAGGAAGAGTCGGCTGTTGGATACGATAGGCCATACGGCCCGTGTAAGCTGTGCTTAGTGAGCGAACCCCTCAACCGATTGGAATATAAAAATCTAGGAACTGCTCTCTTACCGAATAAAGAGTCCCAGCTGGCAGGTACACGTAAGAAATTGTGCAAGGGCGGGATTGAGTGTCCCTTTTTGATGCAAAGCATTTAGATCTGCGAGATTTGAGAACGCGGGAAATTCGACATTTGAGCAATGGTCAATCTTGGCGATCTGGTGCCGTAGGGCAGAGCAGCTTTTCTCAAAGAAAGCAGTGAGGATTGGATCCTCGTTCCATTGTAGAAGGTCAACAAGGTATGTATTCGTGTCAAAAGTCTGATCCCCGAATATGTATACTCGGGTCGGAATAGCCATTCTGATCTTAATTTCTTCACTGCATGAAGAAAACGCAGAATGCAATGACGGTAAGGGTCAGCCGGTGTGTGACAGAACCTTGGGTGATTCTGAACGTAGAGAAAATCAGAGACTCTCTGAGTTGTCCCCATGAGAAACGGCGGCAACTATCACTGAATACCCGAGTGACTGCCCGGACGAATATTTGTTATAACTCGCAGCCGGACAAGACCAGTCGAAAGCGCACTTTCTGAGGCATATACGGACCCAAATAGGTAAGAGGAGCTGGATAAGTACACGTGGATAAAGGATACCCGAACAGCGTCAATACTCTGTGATCACGTACGGTGTAAGCATTTGATACTAGGAGCCGTCATGGAAGCTAAGTCGCTGTACATTTTCTTTCCTAGACCCGGAGATTGATTGAAATGGATACTATACTAACCCTCGGGGCCTCGATTCCCGTTTGGACTCAGGAAACAGCAAAGACGCTGCCATAGTGTAGAAAAGAAAGCTTCCACTCTCTCTATGAGATTGTTCTAGGTAACCCTTCATCAATGCTATCTGTTTATTGCCGCGGATGGCATCTAATACAACAGAAATGTCGGATTGAGTGAGGAGATTCTTGATAACAATAACAGATCGTTTTGGTGAGTTGGATCGGGAACAGAACGTCTAACCCGGCTTCGTCCGGACTTCTTCACGAATCACGGCTTCCATTTCCCGCAAAATTGTAATGTGGGATTCGAGGCTCAACTTTCAGGCTTCTGATTTCTAAACGATTCGCATATGAGTAGGCAACTCACTGAGTCTTGATTCAACGGGCCGTATGCGGTATTCAGCACCGCTACAGCAGCGCAGATGGCTATGGCCGAAATATCCATTGTACTTGGTAGAGAGTGCAGTCCCTAATTTCCCATGTGTGTCAGGATGACTCCTCATAGTGTTAGGGATGCTTGAATGAAGACTAATGACCATGGGCCGAAGATAACCCCGTGGGATCAATGGGAGTCTTTTTGGACGGATGTCAAGTCGAGAACGCAATCTCGTTCGCATCTTTATCAGATGAATGCCCTGTAAATCCTCTGTCTTACACAGCGGCAAGTCTGACAATTTCGGTACGGCTCAAAAGCCTTTGATGGTCAATTCTTTCGTACTAGATGCTGTTGCGAAGCGGCTAAAGAGTTTGCCGTCGTCGGGGTTGGAGTTTTTGCCAAGGCTACGGTGAGCAAAGTGAGCTACGAGCGTGCTCTCATGGATACTCCTCGACTACCAATTGCTATCATTGACGGAGCGCGACAATTGTTTCTCGCACCTCTATTCCCGCAGCTCATGCAGAGACTCGCCCAAAATCATGCGTTCAACGGATCATTCAATGACGAAACGTCTTGAATATTTAAGTTACCTTGGAAATTACGATCGAGGCCTTCATTGAAGACTCGCTGAGCTTCCCATACGAGTTGGCTACCTGCTGCTAAGCGATTACCTTCGTTCCCAAGAAGGATAATAAAGCGAAGTAAGGACTGTTTTTTACTTGACAATATGATGGCTGAAAGATCTCGCAGATGACAAGGCGCTGCTGCACACGAAACCTTTGCGGCGGGAGTCCACGTTACCCGGCCTGTCCTACGATGTCGCCTCGGTGATTACTTCCCGACACCAGTCAGATGTACTCGTGTAAAAACCATGGATCTTTGATTGGTTCATAATGTTAATATTAATCCGGCTTCAATCGGTACTGAAAGAATGGCGAATTCTTGGTTGGCCTTCCAATCGGGGACATGGATGTCAGGATAACCGGTAGCCAGGATCCCTGACCGGCGTTTCCATTACACTCAAAGAGCATGTAACCTCTTCTGTCTGCTTCAAAGACATTCTTCTTCTACGAGGTTGTCGGAGATGCGTCGACAACTAACCTTGTTTGCTCCTATACACGTTCAACCAGAATTGCCAGTCTTGGTCCCACGTCATGGAGATGAAGGATCCAGAAATCGACGAGATAGAGAGCCTCATATATCTTGCTGCTTCGAATGCTCGAACCTTGAGGTCTTATCGGCAAGAACATGTCCTCAGAAAATCCCCACCAACTGAGCCTGCAACCACATTGCTTCCAAAAAACACCCCACTTGATGTTCGCAATGCTCAGAGGTCTCTTCTTGAATCCGCGGTCAAGATGGAGCAGCTTTGCACAGAACCATCAGAGTTTCTAGAGAGACAAGCAGTACATGTAAGCTATTCTTTTGAGGAAGCGCCCCAACACAAAGAGGCCCTTGCACTGATCAGGCATGGCTATTTATTAGTATCAACAATTATCTTGCCTTCGCTGGCTAGTTAATCTTGATGTTCTTCAACATATACCATTGTCTGGGCATGTGTCGTATCCCAGCCTCGCTTTGGAATCCGGGCTTCCGGAGCAGCAACTCAAAGGTGTCATACGGATGGCGATTACGAACAATTTTCTCTCCGAGGCTATTCCCGGCGAGGTTACGCATAACCGAAACTCAGCAATGCTGCTGACCGAGAAGAGCTTCATGGATTGGGCTCGTTTCATGACAAATTCATCTGCCCCAACTGCCGCGAAATTTCCGGAGGCTACGAAACGCTGGGGGAGCACACAAGCTAAAAATGAGACGGCATATCAACTTGCGGCCGGAACTGACCTCGCTTTTTTTGATCATCTCAAACAGTCACAGTCGCTCACTGATCAATTTGCCGGGTACATGAAAAATGTCACATCTTCGGAGGGCACAAGTATTAAGCATCTCCTATCCGGCTTTGACTGGGCGTGCCTTGAGGATGGTGCAAAGGTTGTCGATATAGGAGGCTCAAGTGGCCATGCTAGTGTCGCCCTTGCACGTTCTTTCCCTCACTTGAGCTTCGTCGTGCAGGATCTCCCTGAGACAATCGCTAGTTGTTCATCTAATGAAGATCTTGCTAGCGATCCTAATATCGCCTCTCGCGTCTCGTATATGCCGCATGACTTCTTCCAACCCCAACCCATCACAAATGCCGATGTTTATCTACTGCGGATGATTATTCATGATTGGCCTGACAAAGAAGCTTCAAAGATTCTGGAACATACAGTTGCTGCCATGAAGAAATCCGGAGCCCGCATTATTATAATGGACACAGTGCTTCCGCAATCCGGAAGTCTTAATGTGGTAGAGGAAAGCCGTCTTCGTGTGCGGGATTTGACTATGATGCAGGTTTTTAATGCTAAAGAACGAGAGGCGGATGATTGGGAAGCTTTGCTCAACTCTACGGGACTTCGTATGCATGACATGAAGCAACCAGCGGGAAGCGTCATGGCCATCATGGATGTTCTTAAAAAAGGAGACACTCGACCGGAGACTCTTGGTATGAATGGGGATCATGCCCATGTTAATGGAGCGCATTCGCTGAACCCGGTAAATGAAAATGGCGTGAACGGCCATGTGACCAGGCAAAAGCTCCCTGTGCTCATTATTGGAGGTGGTATTGGTGGGCTTTGCCTGGCACAAGGTCTCAAGAAGGATGGTGTCCCATTCAAAGTCTTTGAGCGAGATCAGTCTGCAACATTCCGACCACAAGGTTATCGTCTAAAAATCGAAGCGAACGGAGACGAAGCACTCAGAAGCACTCTCCGACCTGAAGTCTACCAGGAGTTTGTTGACACTTGTGCCAATTTTTATCTCGGCGAAACCGACTTTAATCCAATCAGTGGGCAGCTGCTGAGAAGTCGTCAGGGGAGCGGCTTAGCAGGTGCCCAAGGTTTAAGACCAGCTCGTACAGCTGACCGTGCAGTTTTGCGGTCGGTTCTTATGAGCGGGCTGGAAGGCAACATCTACTACGGCAAAGAGCTTGTTCAATACGAAGAGCGGCTGGAACATGATATGGTTGTAGCACATTTTACCGATGGGTCCTTTACTGAAGGTTCTCTGCTCATCGGCGCTGATGGTGCCAAATCAGCAGTTCGCAAACAACGACTTCCCGAGCAAAGGCATATCGACACTGGGGCGTGTTGTATCTATGGAAAGACGCCGATGTCGGACGATTTACTGAAGAGGTTTCCAGCGAAAGGGTTGAGGTGGATGACCATCTGCGCCGATAATGCACCAATGCTTCAATCAGTACTCATCGAGGAGAGCCCTTTGACTTTGCTGACAGAGCCCATAAGATTTGATTCCGGGAACAAATACTCAAGCATTCTCCCAGCAGACTATGTCTACTGGGTCCTAATATCTCGAAAGGAAATGTTTGCTGAGACAGAGACGCAACTTCAGAAAGTGACTAGCTCAGAAACGCTACCTTCGGAGTCTGCACAGCTTTCTCGTGAGCTCACAAAGGAGTGGGAGCCAGGGCTGCGATCTCTTTTTGAGCTTCAAGACTCGAGGTATTGCTCAGCAATTCGGGTATCCTCGGCGTTACCCGATCCCCCTGCCTGGGTGCCGTCACGGTTGGTCACTTTGCTCGGTGATGCAATTCACGTCATGTCTCCTTGTGGCGGGGTTGGCGCAAACACAGCGCTGGTAGATGCAAAGGACCTTGCCTCTCTGATCGTCAGCAAGGAATCTCTTGTTGCTAGTGACGTCGGGAAATACGAACAAGCCATGAGGACCCGGGCCACTGCAAGCATTATGAGGAGCTATGTTGGATCGAAGAAGATGTTTAATCAGCAACCTTTCAGCAAGTGCCCTATATTAGATCTGTAAAGTAGGCGAGGGAAACTCAAGCATTGATACCCTAATTTTACAGGTTGCGATAGCATCTGACCCGATCTTGATTGGCTAGCATAAATCTCGCTCGCATGGTAGCTACTTCTTTGCAATACAAAGTGAAGTACTAGATGCAGATATCTTCGTCATCCTAGTATGAAGTAGCACTTTAGCGGAACAGTCGTGTTGAAACGGCATGTACTGAATATGTGGCCAGATTAATAACCACAGCCGCATTGGACAGGGCGGGGCGGGATGGAATTCTGAATGCTCAGAACCGGTGTTGGATTATCCTTATCTTATTTTAATTTAAGATATGTAGAAGAACCACCTGGCTTGTCCATAGATTTTGATAGGGTTATAAAATCAAATAGACACGATGCATTCTATCTAATTCGTCGCCAGTGCCAGGACTAGGCCTTGTCCTAAGTCGATGCATCGTACGCAGACGGACGTGCTTCTTTGGCACTGGAAGTTTGATGCTCCGCTATGTGGAATACATTTGGCATCACGGAATGATGGTCTGCTATTTGCTCGTTGTCTTCGGGACACTGAGACGATTCTAGCCAATAACAACGATGTACACAGCGGTTTGCGACGAATCCACTTTGACTGAGTCGTACTTTGGCCGAAATGAAAGCGGCTTGCAGTGGTTTGCCGATCGACAACTACCTCGGGCACCGTAGATGTCAAACACAATTCCAACATGGGCCATATAATGCCAGCATGATGGCATTTTAATCACCGGGAACGTTTCCCGGGCCGTGGTTTCGGGGAGCGTCACCTTCGGCCGAGGCAAGGTTACGGTGGTGGCTCCACGGTTGGATATCAATCTACCTGCCTTCATCTGCCAGAAAACTCCGAGTACAGCGCTGCAATCGCCGACAACGCAGTCCGACCACTTCTAGCCCGTCTCGTAGTAGACTCTTATGAAAATCCACCCCCTTTTGGGCGTTATGGCGGACAATACAGAACTTGTGTCTCGAAAGGGTTGGAGCAACTAGCACACTTTCAGAATGATGAAAGTTGGTCAATATTTTCTTCTATGGTGCATCTAGAGGAGAAGAAGACGAGAAGAAAGGTGATAGGAGATCTCCATAACGCAAATTACCTGCTTATCGAACTGTGTTCTTTCGTCTGCTGACATCATGGGTTTAATGAAACTGCTTTGCTATTCCGCATTTCTTTCTTGCGCCGCCGCCGAGCTTAAGGTTGCCATTTATGGGGGAGGAACTGCAAGTGCTACGCTTGCTCAAGCCCTCAAGAACTACGATCACATCAGCGTCGAGTATTATGACCCAGCTCTAAACCTCACACCAACCTCTTTCCGGCTCTTAGGTCTTAGTCCAAACGCATGGACAGCTCTGGATCTTGTAGGACAAGAGGCTGGCGGAGTAATCAATCGCGCAGGATGGTATCCGGAGGATCCAAGCCTAGTGATCATGGTGAGCATCTATTACTGACTCGCTCAACTTCTTGTCTTCTTATTAATGATCGCTCAAGGGACAAGGTCCAGATGCCGGCAAAGTTGTTTTAGATTACGAGGAGTTTCCAGCCACCGACCCCCCCAAGGTGGCTGTCGTTGACCCTGCTCCATACTTGATGCAAATGCTGAATGGCACATCTAAAGACCGGCTGCATCCAAACATGACGCTGATCGACATTAATCCGCGCACGGATTCTGGACCTCTTGAGCTTACATTTTTAGACGGTACGAAGAACACTGCTGATGTTTTGATTGGTGACGACGGACTTGCTGGATTCATGAGATCCTATGTCTTAGGGACAGATGATGTCGCAACATACCCAGTGTTTATGAACTTTTTATCCGCTGTTGGCCATGTTCCTCCCGCAGAAGCACGGCGACTCCTGGGAAACAGGTTTGGGAATCCAAAAAGCCATCACCGATTTGAGAGGATTGGAAAAGGAAGTTGGTTCTTGAACGCCTTCTTGGATGGATTCTTCACCTGTCTTGGATCGTTTTACACTACAGAAGATTACGATCTCTCACAATTCACTCGGGAAACCACATCGGAAGAGTTGGCACAATACTTCCAGAACTTTGAAGGAGGCGATGGAATAGTTGAGGTAAGTGCATAGACCGTACCGCAAGTCACATATGCTTGAAGTACATTAGCAGAGCTTCTAGGGCCCTCTCTTTCGTCATATTCGCATTGTTGATCTCAGACTCTCTTCACAGGTCCTTAGCAAATACAGCGGTCTTCGACTAATACCGGAGATTGAACATCTAAAAGCTTCAACGTATGTTAAGGGACCAGTGGCGATGGTAAGTGATGCCATAAGTTGTAGTGAACCTTTTATTCCAGCTGCTCGTAATGGGAGGCTATTGTGAACGATACTAACTGCTCCCGAGACCGGCAACTCCGCGCACACCATGACCAATTTCCAACAGCTTGGGCCTGGACAAGACATCGAAGATGCGATGATCTTGGGTACAGTCCTTGGTGCTGCAATCGACCAAACCGGCGTAACTGCTGCGCTGGAAGCTTACGACGAGGTTCGGAGACCACGGTCACAGCACGTCGCAGATCAGGGCAAGAAACTTGGAATGCTCTGGACAGGAAAGGTAGATGGAGTGGGCATCGATCCGGAGAAATTAAGGCAGGCGTTCTTGGAGTGGGAGGAGTGGAGTGAAAGCTTTGACCTGGCGGAACACCGCAAACAAGCCTTGAGTATCATGGCGAGGAAACTGCAAGTTGCACAGCCACATGAAAAGAACCGGAAAATTGTTACGAGCTGGGCCCAGGCGTTTTTCGGAAAATCATGGTCGGATATCGCTTATACTTTCAGAGGAAGTCTCTAAGGTGTAATAACTTTCGCGACATCCAAAGCTTCTGGGAGCACAAGGAATACTTGTTGAGAGACGTCGCTCTTAGAAAAGAAGAAGTAGCAATAGGTTGATGTAGTCAGCATGGAGGCCACATGTTACAGGATCGACTGCGCAGACATACTATGAAGGCTTGTTGGCACGCCTCTAAGATTGTTGGCGTAGATACTGACACTAAGCGACGTACTGGAACATTCTGATATTACAATGCTTTTGCATAGTGGGCTTGTACGGGTAATAGTGTGTATTTGCAGCGCACGTGAACTTGATCGTGCTGAAAGATTTTTATGAAAAGATCGTTTTCCTCTCCTACATTCCTCGTGCCCGCGTCTTACAACCTCTAACTTCTCCACCATTACTTTTTGCCGGCCCATTGAAAGCCATCTGCCGATGAAGTCTAGGGGTTTCTGCGCTCCGAGCTTGTTAGGCTTGGAGAATATGCGTTCCCCGACTTCTCACTCACGCTCCGGTCAAGGCTCATGCGATTCCCGAATACGTGCACGTACGCAATACCTTAGCAGGTCCTACTCTGGGTTCCGTATGAGAAACCTCGGAGGTAGGGGTTTGATCTATTCACTCATAATCAAGTTTGATCTCGTGACCTTTAGGACGGACTGTAGTGGTTACGCAATTTGTTTTGGCAGGCTCTACTTCTGTATAGGTTTCTTCATATCGAAATCTGATTCCCCAAACTTTTCGTTGTCTAAAAAAGATGATGCTTTCTTTCGCGTTTCATCCAATATTGCTTTGGTCGTGCTTAGTCTCTTTCTGTTTATCATACCCATCCCGCGCTGGCAGACAAGACGTAGTCGACTTTGTCATTGACTTAACCCATGGAGACGCGGATCCAACTGGAGTTGGACCTAGAAAGGCAGTCCTGGTCAACAATTCCTTTCCTGGTCCCCCTCTATTCCTTTCTGTCGGTCAGAAAGTGAAATTTCTTGTTCAAAATCGCCTTCAGAATGAGACAGCAGTACATTTCCACGGTATCGGACAACAAAGAACACCATGGGCGGATGGAACACCGGGAGTCTCTCAAGATTCCATCCGACCGGGGGAAACGTATCTATACGAGTGGTATGCTGATGAACCAGGTGTTTTTTTCTATCACGCACATGATAGAGGCCAGATCATGGACGGTCTATATGGAGCTATAATCATTGCTGCCGACGATAAAGCGGAGCGACCGTTTGATCTATTAAGCTCAGATTCAACAAACAGGGCTGCTATGCGCGCAGCGGAAAAGAAGATTCAACCTCTCTTGATTTCCGATTGGACTCAATTCACTTTTGAGGAATTCAATCACGTCCAAAATATGGCGCATATTGATTTCACCTGCATGGACGCCGTCGTCATCAACGGAGCAGTACGTGATGCGATTACTTAATCGGTCTTGATGGCTCATAATATTACAGGGCTCCCAATACTGTCTACCTCGTCAAGAACTCGAGGATCTGCAGACACCTCTTTTCCGCCAATTATTACGTATAGTAGGCGACCCTAAATTAAGCAACAAAGGATGTGTACCTCCCGTTCCAGGAATTCAAGGCGATTTTGACTTCGCCTATGATAAGATTCCTTCCAAGGCGTACGATGAATGTATAGCAGGCGCTGGTGCTGCGGCAAATTACACAGTAAACGTGAATAAGGAAGATGGATGGGCTGCCATAACTATGATCAACCCCGGCGGCCTACTCTCTCTGAAAGTCATGATCGATAACCACCAACTTTACGTTTATGCCGTCGATGGCCAGTATGTTTTCCCCCAAATTGTGGATCAGATTGTTGTCAACCCGGGCGACCGCATCTCATTCCTCGTGAAGCTTGATCAAGAGATTGGTCGCTACACAATCCGCTTCGCTAACAATGGTCTCGGTCAATTCCTGAGTGGCTTCGCTACTCTTAATTATGCTGGTGCTACTCGGGCAGCTGCAAACTCAACGCCGCTTATGGATTACGCGGGAAACCCTATCAACAACGCCACTATCATGACCTTTTCTGACACCAGTGCCTCTCCATTCCCGCCTCTTAAGCCTGCCGCAAAAGCACACGCAAGCCATACCTTTATGACTAAGAAACTTGGCCGCCCCTACGATGCCTACGAGTGGACGCTCTCAGGGAGCTACCGGTATAACCGCTCTGACGAAGAACGCACCCCTCCTCTTCTATTTCGAAACCCATCAACGGTCGAGCCCAGTTCTGCCCTGATAAAAACGGCTTATTCTGACTGGATTGACTTGATCATTAAAGTCGAGGGTCCCTACGCCCAACCTCACCCTATGCACAAGCACGGCAACAAGTTCTTCGTTATCGGCTCAGGGACTGGACCGTTTCCTTGGCCCTCGGTCGCTGAGGCTACTAAACACCTCCCGCCAGGGACGTTCAATCTCATCAACCCGCCATACAGGGACACATGGACTACACTACCTGGTTTCAATACAGACGCGTGGGCGGTGTTACGGTATCACGTCGAAAACCCAGGGGCGTGGCTGCTGCATTGTCACGTCCAAACTCATTTTTCGGGCGGCATGGCAGTAGCGATTCTAGACGGCGTTGACGAATGGCCTCAGGTGGAGAAGGCGTACTGGGAACTGAATGGGTTTGTGGACCAAAGCGATGTGGAAGGATTCCGACAAGATCTTAAGTTAACCTGATCATGATGTTATTTGAGTAGGATGGGCTGGCGAGCTCTCCTTTGACGTCTTTTACCCCTCTTTACTGGCGCTTTCTACGAGGCAAATTCTCGAGATTTTTGGTGGATATGGTCGCGGTAGAGATGAATGTGTCACAGCATGTCTCGACGTTTTTCAAATTGTGGACGGTCAATCGGTGGGAACAGATGGGATTGCATTTGTCCGTGGTCAACAAATGATCTTTATGATATGACTAAATGTAATGGGAAGGCTGTTGAGTGATTGAACTCTATGTATTTACACATCAAGCTGCGTTAATTTCTTGCGTCGAAGCGACGCCAATTTATCCGCTTCTTCCCCCGCTTTCCAACCTCCCGCATCCCAGAGTTTCGCTGTAGAACCTCGAAAAATTTAGGTCGTCTTACAATCAGTCCATCTCCACGTTGTTGCCCCACTGACTGAGAATTTGACTGAGGCATTCATAATCTCATTTCAGGCTGCTCCGCCATTTTGTCTCTTCCGACGCCATCACCGGGAGCTTGAAACCACCCGGAACCTGCCTCTGAAACACACCTCTCGGATCGTACTCGCGGCTCACTTCGATCATTTCCTTCACGCTCTCTGCCCCATAGCTACCGATCGGGTTCTGCCAGATATCTGCATACGTCAACGCCAAATAATCCCTCTTAAAGCCTAGCTCCTCCGCCCGCTGGTTCGCCCGCGCAAACGTCTCCTTTGTCGCCTCGCGCAGCGCCGAGTCCATATGCGCTTCTGAATCGTCGACTGACAATGCCCAATGGATAAAGAACATATTCCCGCCATCTTCAACGGGACCGAGCGAGTCGATAGCCCCGCCACGGCGAGACATGACGGTCGGAAGAGGCTGGTATGCAATGGATAGGGCGAAGCCGTTGAGATCGAGGTACGGCTGGATTCTCTTATTCGCAATTTGGAAAAATTCCTCCATCATGCGTGCGCTGTTGGCGAAAGAGATGGTTGCGAAGAGCCAACGTTTTGGGTAGAACGCCAACGCGGCATACTCGCGGCTGATATCCGTAAAGTTTGTAACCCTCAAGGTGTTGTCTGGTCCACCTGGATACAATGGTAGGCGTGGTAGATCTGTGAAGGGCTTGAAAGTTTTTGGATTTGGCACAGGTGGGTCGGATTTGGTATATTGGAGACTGTCTCCGATAATCCAGGTTTTGGTGGCATTGCTAATAAGAAGATTAGAAATGAAGTGGGCGTACTCGTCGTAGGGATCCGTGTTGGTGAGAGCCTCGAGAGCGGCGAACTGCGCGGACCGTGTGTCACCAAGGTGAAAAGTCTGACCGCCCCAGAATTTTCCTTGAGGGAAGGTCTTTTGGGTGATTGCAGTCACAATGCCAAAGTTGTTGGAGCCGCCGCGCAAAGCTTTCCAAAGAGTGGTGTGAGATGAGGCATTGGCATTGACGATATCGCCATTGGCGAGAACAACCTAGATCACAAATTACCATTTACCTGTCGAAACTCTCGCTTGCCACACGCACCTCGAAGTTCTCAACTACGTCACAAGTAAATCCATGGCGTGGAGATAGGTATGAGATACCGCCTTTGAGACAAGCCCGGTCAATCGAAAGGGAAGCAAGATGAGTCGCAGAGTACACTTACATCCAGTAGTCAATCCTCCCACGCCTACTCCTGCCACCCTGCCACCAAGGGTCGCACGTCCCTCGGCATCAAGCACTTCATAAACCTCGTCCCATGTTTGCCCAGGAGAAATCACAATTGTCTCCTTGTCTTTAGCCAGGCCAGGCTTCGGCAAATTGGCTAGGTTGATTACGACCCCATCCTCAATATTGGCTGCGCCCTTGAACGTGGTATGCCTATAAGATTGTGTCAGAACTGATCATTACCGAAGGCTTCGATTTGGGCCCTAACCCGCCGCCACGAATTGCAAAATTGCACTGCCCGGACCAAATCCTATCACCTAGGGTCAAAATCTGAACAGCACGGGACACCTCCTGTGCGGATTCTGGAAAGACAACACAGCTTGGATGCATGTCCGTATTCTTCAGGCTAAAGTAAGAATTGATCGACTGTGCATAGTCTGCCGTATTGGGCATCGCAAGCTTGTTGCCAAAGGAGGCTGAGAGTGCCTCACACTTGTCGGTTTGATGTCAGTAACTGATCGAAGTACTAGGATGTGACGCTGGCTCTGGAACTTACACAAGAGCTCGAGGAGCCTAAGAGTTTCCACGTTTGCTCAGACGACGGACTGTATCCCCAACGGGGGATATCAAGTACCGCCATGATGTTTAGAAGGACATTTTTAAGGCTATGCCCGAGAGTCGTCTGTACCCTCTCATTTGCCATCGTGTTGAGTATCACTCAGAAATTGGGTGAGGTGCTCTGTGATGAATGGGAAAAAAAATTTTAATGCGTCTGAAGACAAGCTCGAACTGTAAACGACCTACAAGATTCCAGACCGAAAAGACGTTAGTGATTTAGCAACAGGCAGGGTGATCAGAACAAGTCCGATGCCGAATATCTGCTCGGCCATATTCTGCTTCGAGATTCTTCGAGCCTTACTTGGGCAACTTCGGGTTTCATGCGTGTGTTTCCCGGCCCGGCGTGCATGGTGCGTAGGCTACCGGTATAATCGTACACATGGTCCCGCTAGGTTAGAAGCACTTTCTAGAGTTGTCCGTTCCAAAAAACGGTTCCTGACTTTTTCCCGTTTCTGAAGGTAGCGCTTCAATTAGAGCACTAAATCCGGTACTACGAAGGACGCAAGTAGGAGACCGACATCTATAATCCCTTGTAGCTACAGAGGTAAGTCGATCTTATTAAAGTCTTAAGTGACTACAATAGAAGACTACGAAGAGGTCTCGCAGACATAAATTTAACATTTGCCAACGAGAAGTTCCACATGCCCTCAACCTTTCAATTGTGCCTCAATAAGTACTAGCTCCGCTTTTGGCGGTTCGTGGATCTTGGAGATACACAGCGGAGGATCGCAAGCACCAAGGAGCTCTTCAAACACGGAGCGGGTCCGTTCTCGTCCATTCAGATTCATCAGCATTAGCAAGTCGCGATCACTGCAGGATTTTTGGTTAGTCACCGAGCTGAGCTCTCAAGCATTGATGATCAAAGTTATAGGTGACGGAATAGAGCGGGCTTGAAAACTGTTTCGACACTTACTGTAAGCCTTTCTCAACTGCTAATGGTTTTTCGCCTGGTTCTGGTACAATGGCTTCGTTGAGAACAAGTAGATCCTGTGGTCTCATTGCTTTTGCAAGTGGTGCAAGTATCTGTTGAGCATATTTGTCACTCCAGTCATGGAGGATGAATCTGAGGAAGTAGACAACCCGCTGATTTGCTGATGGAGAAAGTGGCGGTTGTGTATCGAAAAAGTTGTGCGCCATAAACGTAATCCGGCTTCTCAAATCCTCAGGGCAGCTGTTCTTTCCTACTTCTACCGTCTCCGGAAGATCCTGGACATGAAAGGTCAATTGTGGATTGTGGCGCGCAAGGGCAATTGACACATGTCCTGGCCCACCTCCTACATCCACAATTAGCGCTTTACCCAATCCTGACCAAGGAAATCCGCTCTCTATGACGTGTCGAGGGTCGTATGCACCACCCTTTGCAACGCCTTTCATGGCTTTGGCGAACAACGCAAAATGCTGATCGCCATCTGGCTCTCTGAATCGTTCAAATTGAGCAACTTTTCTCCCAATGGACACCCCATATGCTGCCTCGCTTGCTTCGCTGCTGGCACCGTATTGCTCAATTGCTTTTGGTATTACGGCTCCTGCCGGGAAAGCAACACAAGCGCTTAAATAGACCCACGCCTCCAGGTCACCGTCTTTCACCATTTCTGCTGATGTAGCATTATGAGAGATCAGGCCGGGAGTTGGTTGAGAAAAAAGGCCCAAGGAAATCGCATGTTTCAAGATTCGCTCTAATAAGCTTGCTGGCAAAGAGTTGTTCATGGCCTTGGCCATATCAGTGTATGAAGTTGATCCGGCGAGAGGCACTTGATGGTGAAGTCGATACTTCATGATGAGCTGAAGAGTTGCTGAAGCGCAATGCTGTATAAATTTAGAATCAATTAGCTTGTTCTATTCCTGAAAGGAATCGATGTGGAGAATCCTCGATGAACTACTGACCTGAAACGACAGTGCAAGCACAATATCACGAGGCCCCTTAACAAGCGCGATTAATCTTTCAGCGAGTTCCACAACTTCGGCTTTTGACTCATGGAAGGAAGCGTTTTCTTCGGTCAGTGGGACATCAAGTGTGCCTGGGGTAGATGAGGTTTGAATCTTTCGCTCACGAAGCGCTGCATTGAGGTTAGAGGAAGCAGAAGCAAGGCGTTCGACTGCTGTTTCAACATCATTTTGCGGACTTCTCCCGTGACTGGCTTTGCCATTGGCGATTGTCCCATTCATGGCCGTTCCGTTGGTTAATTTTTCACTGATCCCGGTTCTGTTTGATTCTGAATGTAGAATTTGACCTTCAAATTTCTTATAACATCGTTTTAATACCGCCATTGCGTTACACAAATAAAGATTCCGTAATGATCTGGTGAAGCTGATCGATCATGAAAATAAGTCTTGTTTGCTTGTGGTAACAGGATTCGCTCCTCTTCTCCTAATGTTGCACCCCAACCGAGACTTAACAGCTTATCTTACCATTCAAGCCTCAAAGTTAAAATCTACTCCGTTAGGTGCAGAGAATCCATCCCCGGCAGACAGGTAGTTTCGGCGAAACTCTTGCTACGCCGTCCTTAGCATTTGCGTCTGTTGGTCCAGATTTCTGACAGCTTGTCTGTCGAGGATTGCAGATTTGCGGGCAACAATGCATCTGTCTAGTTTGCAAAATTGCCTTATTTGATCCGCCGGATTCCGTTCGGCTCAAGGGTGAGAACATTGTCGCGAATGTATCCCGACGCTACGGCGATCAAGGGAATTTGGGCATCGACAACCCATTCAAATAAAAAGCAGTGAGGTCTAGATCCACCCAGAATTCGGAACTGAAAAGGAAGTCTCGGCTCCGAGTCGGTGTCATTCGAGGAGAGTAGGTTGTGAAGATAGAAGAGATCTTGAATTTGTGGAAGTGATGCATTTCCGGAGACTGTTCCGAAAGCTTGAATTTGGAACCGCAAAAGCTTGGCGGTGCACGGGGGTGTCATCTCCTTGGGACCTCACCTTTCCCCGTGCTTCTCCTCACCTACCACTTCCCGCTCGCCTTTACAGCATTACTTAATGCCCTTGCTGAAGGAGGCCAATTTTGGCTCCTTGAAATATTAGCATATCTCATGTTCGGTTACGCGTAGTGGATAACCTAAATTTAGCATTGAAGCCAGATATGCAATGGGACTCCCAGCAAGAATTCCGTAAGCGCGATAGAAGGTCAAAAAAGACAGCTTGAGTACGGTGTTTTTATCATCGAGGGAGCTAAGGACCAGACGGGTCTATTGGGACTTTCTGGCCATTGATGGTGATTGAAAAGACAAACGCCGGTTCAATAGTGATTGGTTCGATAGCTAGCGCATGAAGCCCATCGCAATGTTACAATCCGTACTTGAGCTTCTTCCATTTATTCACCGTATAACTAGATTTACCTGATTCCGGCTGATCGTTGAGCCTAGATGATTCTCAGCATCTCTGTTCAATCCATCTTCCCCTCCGCTCCAATCGTCACGCCATCCTCCCTCTCTCCCCATCTCGAAACTGTCTCCCACCCTCTCAACGCGCAGTCGATCTTCCAGCCCCGGAAACCACAAAGGGTCTCTAGTGTAGATATTCAGACGATCATCCAACGGCTCCGAGTATGGAATGCCTTTCATCCTCTTCTCCAAGCGTCTCCCAAACCAGTCTGGCAGTTCCTCCGCGAGATCGTGGAATCCACGCTCCCGTAAAAATCCGACGTGGTCGTCGATCCATCGCTGTCTATCAGCAGAACAGAGAGATGCCGATAGTGTCAGAGATTGGTGGGAATTTGAGAATGCTAAGAATGCTGATTGGACTTTTGGCTCTTGAGAGAGCCGATCCTGCAGAGCTAAAGGTCAGCGTTGAGTTCGTTGATTGAGAAAGGTATCGTCGTTCGACGAGGTGCAGTATTTACATGCAAGCGTTCAAAAAACTTCTTCATCTGCGTCTGTTCCGCAACCACCTGTGGAGGTGGCTCGGGCCATGTCGTTTGTAGAGACCTCATTAGCACATCTTTATTGCTTTCATGCTTGTAATTTTCAACAAAAGCCCAGTCGGAGTCCATCCAGCTTTGTTGATCTTCTGACCTAGGCATCAAGGCTCTAGAAGCGAGATTAGAATTCAACCGGCGCTAACAATACGGCTATCAAAAGAAGGTACTCCATGACATTTATACTACATCTAGGACATGTCTCTTCACCAGTGACATGCAGCTACGCCGCACGCATCTTGATGACCATTGGCAGCCTAGGAGCATGCGAAGCCCGGGTACTTGATGGTAAATCTTGTAAAGACATTGAGGGGCCAAACAGGCCATAGCTGCGCCAGGCTTGTATGTTCAACCCACTAAATAGGCCCCCAAAATACGTTGGTGGCTCGACGTAATTGACGCCTCAACTTGTTTCAAACAGCGCTAACGCCGCACGCACCGTGAGGAATATCCTGATTGTCGGCGGGCAGGCTTTGGGGCGAAGCAGTCTAGAAGTTGTAATACCATTACTTTCCACAGTCGTTATTTTGACCAGCGGCTTCCGCTGTCTTGTTATTTTATTAGTTCGTGTGCGTTTTACTACCTTATTGTCGCAGAGTAATCCCCTTAAAGTAAGTGATACAAACTCCATTCCTGCTACAGCTAGTTTGGAGAGCTCTGTACTCTAGTAGGACCGCGGTGGATCAAAGAGCCGTTGCTGCCTGGACGGGGGGATTGAGCCGGGGGTGAGCACAGGGCGGCATCACACTTGTGCCACAGGGTATTGAGCCCGTGGAAGATTTTCCATACCCTTGGTAAAGACAGAAGCCGAACGCAACATCATTGCTATACTACTGTCCCCTGAGATTCGAGAAAATTCGTTTCGCTGAAGCTACCTATGAAAGATCTTGGACTGAGATGAGTGTATCAGAATGTGAGAAGAATTATTGGATTGAATAAGAATACAATGCGTCCACAAGAGGAACTTTAGAGAAAGCTGACTCGAATACACTTGGCTTACGATTATCTAACTACTGACCCTCTGACGATCTTAACGGGCTGCAACTTGAACAGCTCGCTGTCGGTAGCTTTTCACACTCGAAGGGTAGGACTATACCGAAATTCATTGGACCAAAAGCCTCTTAGAATTCCTAAACCGATGCAGTTGGCTGCAGAATAGAGTAAAAGCGGAGCAATTATTCAAATAAGATTTTTGAGCATTTATTATTGCTGGTGATACTGAAACCTGAATTGCACCGGGTCCTAATGTGACTTTCCATATTTTCCGTAATCTGTCGTACAAATTCACCGTGAACAGTGCACCACGCTGAATGAAGCCACTTCATTAAGTGCCATTAAAATACCAACATTACCCATCCCAATAAGCACACAAGAAGCGATAGACCTGCACGCGACTGAGTCACAGCTCCTCCAGTGAATGGCACCGGACTGCTGGTGGGCCCAGCAGAGACCGTAACGTTGTTTGAGGGGGCTGCTGGGATAAAAGATGAACTTGGTGTTGGGTTTGTGCCCACCGGTACCGCGCTCGTAACAAATGTTGAGGTTGCGGTCTCGGTCTCACTGCAACTACAGTCTGTAGACACAGCAACACTAGTCGAAAGCTCCACGCTCGTGGTTGTAGAGAGTCCTATAGGCGCAGGTGTGGGCACTGTTGGTGCTGCAGGTGGGGCAGGAGCACCCACAGATTCAGTCGCTGTGGCAGATGCACTGACAGACACACCAGCCGTTGCAGAGACGCCTATGGAATAAGAGAGAGTTGCTGATTGGCTGGCGCTGCAGTAGTTTTGCCCGTAGTCTTTCCCTCCCTTTCCGATGAGCCAAGCTTTGACACCAACGATGACTTCTGCCGCGAGAGGGCAATCAGGCTTCGAGAGGAAGGCCTTGCAGTCTGATTTGGCCTGGGAAGATAGAGAGGCAGCAATGCCTCCTGCTCCGCATGTCTTCAACACGCCAAGCGTGTTGGCGTTCACGCCTGCCGCACCAGACCCACTGACGAATGCTTGTAACGCACTTTGGGTGTTTACGTCGACAACCATAGAAGCACTCATGCTGCCCATGAAGCTTCCCAGCCATTCCCACATATTGCAAGACCCCCATTGATTTCCGTGAGACGATTTTAGACCTGACTGAATACCTGTGCAGGTGCTGGCTTTAGCGGTTTTGGAAGCTGACCCTGTGCACCACGAACTAATGTCGCTGACGATATCCTGGGAAAAGTAGCTCGATCCGGAGGATTTGCACCAGGAGGCCAATTCAGTCTTGGAGCCAGAGTCAATAGAGCCAGCATTAGCACCTGCCGCGCAAGCCGAGAGACCTGCAGCGACACCTGAACCGAACGTTGTGGACTGGGACTGAGAAGATCCGGGATGCGTACGGACGGACAAGATATCTCGAATATCGATGTCGGCAGGCGTGGAGGTAACCAGACAGACAGTGGTCAAAATGCTTAAAAGTGTGGCTAATTGAACCATGATGACTTTTGCGAGAAAAATACTATATTGTAGAAATGTAATGCGGCTCAAAGGATGTCGTCGGAGGTGACTATAAAAACGAGTGAAGGGGAAACGAATGAAGACCCAACTTTAGCCTAGATGGTAGAACGAGTGTGAGGAAAGCGGACTCACCTGGGCTGGAGCGACTACAAGTACGTAGAGGAAACCGATGCCACCATAGGGGTTCACCGTGGTGTTGACCGTAGCATTGATGCGCTTCCAGGGGTCGACATCAAACATCTTTATTTTTGTGACCATGTTTTGAGGGAAGCATTGACACTACACCATCATCGCCACCTCCTCAGAGATCGCACAGGCGAATCTGCAGCCCTTGCATATCATCAGGGGAAACTGGGGATGATCGGCTGACGAGGCGCAGCCGGGCATGCTAACCGTCTGGGGATGCAGATATTCACCAAAGAGTCAGAGCGTGAAATTAAAGTCAGAAAGCTTTCTTCAAGAAGGAAGTGTCGTCACATTGCTTGTTCATGCAGGTCTGGCGACAGTCTTTTGTTGGTTGTGTCAAGGACATGTTACAGGAGACATCCCTGAAACTTGCCAAGCATCGTTTCAGACGGTTTGATTGTCAATGCAGTTCCAACTCTTCGTCATCCCAAGAGAAAATAGGCATAGGGCTATAATCCAAGCTTCATATGAGCAGTCGAAAGATGCAACCGACCCACGAGTGTCTGATCACATCGTCGGGGTGGTGTGAAAAAGACTGCAGACGAACAGCGATTTGTGGAGGTTGGACTCATCAACAACTTCCGAGAAGTGCCAAGACCCAGCGCACGGATCAAATCTTTCGGGTAGGAAGACTCCCTTGGATATAGGGGAGGACAGCCGTCTTGACCAACTTTCGACTGGATAGATTTAGGCCTAATGTAATAGAATATGTCGCCGGCAAAAAAAAATGTGAGACGTCTTTCACAGAGTCGGAAGACTTTGATGGCCGCTTTCTCCACCTTTGCAATAGATCGATAGTAAATTGTAATTTGCCGTACTGAAAATTAAACTTGAGAAGTAACTGGACACCTCTACTGCAAAACCCGATAGATCCGTGGCCTCAGGGGAAAAGACTTGGCGTCATCACCAGATAATAGATAACAAAATCAGCTCCCACTAACATACCTGCTAGCTGAATGGTCAAGGCCAATTCCTCTGTAGCGGTAGCACATTTGCTACTACGCAGGCAAATTTGGAAAGGAATGACATACTCTATATTGGATGAGTTACTGTTGCTATATTGTAAATTCTTAATAGGACGGGGAGAATTAGTTGACGTGATATCTGGTTGTTATATCGACGAGCAGAGAAACTATCGGAGACCTTCGCTGCGTGCTGAGAAGGAAGTCACCTACACATCTTGATTGCTACGTTGAAGCATGCTGGCGCTAAAAAGCGTTGGAGAGTAGCTGCATATACGGATCTTGAAGAGCGCACAAGCAGGTGGTGCAATTCGGACGTGTTGCCAACTAAATACAGGGCCGTGCAAGAATCTCAGAGAAGGTACGAGTAACTAACACCATCTGCCGGGAAAATGTAACCGGCGAGCCATTCTGGCTATGATACGACATCTGTAGAAGCTTGGGATTTACAGTCCGCCATGCTCTGAATCATAATCTCGTGAAACTGCCAGCGTGTTGGTATCTCTGATGATATTGTCGATGTGAGGCTGTACCTTGATCTCAACAGCATGCGGCTGGTGCCAAAATGCGGATGATGCATGCGCTTCTACATGAGACGACCGAAAAAAGATGTGGCGGATTAAGTAATATGAACAAAGTTACTCCGGCATTCTCCGGATAATCGAGCTTTTAAAGAATATGAAGTCCTTATTGATCTATTTTGGCTTTGTCATAATATGGAAAAGAAGAGAGAGGTATATCCGCTAAGACACATAGGAGTGTAGAAATGAGAATCTTCACCGGCAACAAAAGTAATTTACCGTAGCTAATGGGAATTGATTATGAGCGGTGTGTTTTGCCTTCATGATTGATAATACAAGAATCAAGCTCGTTTAAATCCTAAAGGCTTCTAAATTCCCAGCTCTTTCAAGCAACACGTCAAGGGGAGGTTCGACAAATTATGCGCTGCTGTATATCCAAGAACAAGGGAGAAGATCAAGCACAGCTCTCATGCGGTTCAATGGAAGGGTTTGTGGGCTCGATGTAGGGCTGAGTTCTAAGAAGATGGACTAGATAGAGTTGATGACTTGCATGGGCCAGAAGGTAGGAGTGGGGAGGAGTTTCGCGTAATGGTTGGGTCTTGACCAGTCTTTGTGGCGAATCATCTTGAAATTATTATAGATATAAGATGCATTGGACGCGGGACCGATGACTGGTCATCTTGGAGGGTTGGAATGATCGGTGTCACTGAAGGCAGCATTAGCAAATATGTTCGCTCTGAACGACGTCTAACTCAGAACCGATACAGTACTGGGAATAATGTCTGGGAGATGACTTTTTCAAAATGGTCCCAAAAGAGGCCATGCCATACTGTTCTGCCATGGTATCGAGCGTGAGCCACCGCATGATGTTTGGCTGGCGGAGTTGCTTGCTGGGTCTCTTCGCTTTTCGCCGCCGCGATTAGCGCGTGCGTCTATCAACTAATCTTAGGCTAATAAGGGTCAGCACGCTGCCAATAGGAAAGAGACTATCAACTTGGTGAATGACTGAATTTCAAGTCTCATCAATATGGCCGTAGATTAAGTGTAGCACTTATCGAAGGGAATTTCTGGCACGCCTGGCTGCAAGAAGAAACACAGCGTGGCCGCAGGGGACGTGTTCGTAACGAACATCTGCCCGACCCATTGGCGTCTGGCGGGAGGGGCGTCGGCAATTTAACAGTAACGCAACTCACAGTTGGGAGTGAAGGACACAACCATTCTGACCCTGTCGCTCTCTTCCGACCAAGCAATTCCCACGATGAGACCATGACGTAGACAGGCACGTATTTGACTTAGACGGGTTACATCCGTTGTCTCGCTGGAAAAATGTGTTTAGGGGATCCTTGAAATGGTCCGATGCGCGTACATTCTTTTAACGAAGCATCAAATTAAATATTCTGTGTGATTAAAATTTTAGTTTCCCTTACAATGCGAATTGGCTACTAACAACCCGAAGTGAGTCATAGGCTATATAATGCACTTTCTACTTAGCGGCTTTTGGGACGTCGTGGAGAGATGTATAAGGGTGATTTAGGGCGTTGCTTTGGGGCTGTGTGCATATCGGACATTTGTTAAAAGAATAGAATATTCCGGTTTCACAAGCACGCCCCCATCCCCACGACATTTGCTACTTAATTCCCTATTTTCACGATAGTATAAGTCTATGATATGGACGGCGCAGAATAGCATCTTCTATCCCATTCAAGCGAGTGATATATGTGACAATCCTTAAATCGCAAGCAAGGCTGTAGCAAAGTCTTGTAGAATGTTAGGCTATGACTTGTGGGAGGAGCCTTCCAAATAGTTTACGCGCAAGCTAACGGCGGTTAAATAGTCGTCCCTACGAAACCGGGAGACCTGCCCCCCCGTGGCTGCTCAACAAAGCGCTTACGATGACGCTTTTAAGATTCTGCATTACGAGCAGAACATTTGGGGATCATAGCCTCGGGTTTTGACGGCAAGATGGTGGGCCTTATTAAGCAAGCGCGAATTTGCACAGCACGTGGAAAAGCCTGGTTTCAGGGGCTAAGACCGTTCAACTAATCTATAACTCTTTTAATTGCGGCACAGCGACAGAGCTTTGGAAAGCGCTATCATGACTGGATGAGTTTCTAATCGCAGGGATGTCTTGATTACGAAAGTCGGATGCAGGACTACAAGAGATGACTGATTGCGCCTTAGCAGCTGACGAGAGCGAAATGCCGTTCGTGCCAGAGACATGTTTCTTAAGAGGGACAAGATTTTCGATACGCTAGGATACGGGAACCGAGTGTCAAAAATGACCGGGTGGCGCTGTACTATTTTGCGAAGAAAATATGGTGCTTAAGAAAAACCGGGAATTGCTTTTTGTCGACAATGATATAAGAAATAGGCTTTTTCTATGCTTCTACATGAAGATGTAAAGCAGTTTCGCTCTCCCGGGTTTCCTCGTATCCCGAAGCTCGAAAGCTAATCTCATCCTTGACCTTCTCGATGACACTGATGAAGAGCCTCGTTCTGTTTGGCAGTTTGCTCTGCCTCGCTCACTGCGCCTCGATAACAAACCCATTCGACCCATCTTCGTATGCTCCAGGCAATGTCATAAGACGAGATGTTGCTATCATTGGCGGCGGGGCTTCTGGCACTTACGCAGCCATCGGACTGCGTGACATGAACAAATCTATAGTGCTTGTTGAGCGTTCTGGGAGACTAGGAGGTCACGCCATTACCTACACCGACCCCTTCACGGGAGGCCATATTGATTACGGTGTACAATTGTATCACGACGATACCGTTACCCGGGACTTTTTCCAACGTCTCAACACTCCAGTTGTCCGAGCTGCATTAGCATTCGCACCATCAATCGTTGACGATTTTTCTACTGGGGCACTAGAACCAAACATTACCGTCGGCCAGGTTGGCAACGATTATGTGCGAGAGCTTGCCAAGTACCCCTATCTCGAAAACGGAATCGATTTGCCGAGTCCCGTACCGCAGGATCTCCTTTCATCGACTGCGGACTATATTCAGAAGTACAACCTGCAGCAATCAGCAAGTGGTATCTTGAACCGACCAGCAATTGCTGGCCCTCTTCTAGACATTCAAATGCTCTATGTATTCAATGACCTCGACCAGCAAATGTTGGACGAAAGGGCTGGTAATGCTCTTATCAACGCCAACCATGACAACTCAGAGATCTATGAAAATGCCCTTGTTGAGCTCGGTAAAGACGTCTTGCTTAATTCAACTGTCATCTCCGCCCGACGCAGCAACGAAAGAACCTCGACAGGTATCTGCCTCGTTGTCAAAACCCCAACTGGTAATAAGCTCATACAAGCCAAACAACTTGTTCTCGGCATTCCTGTTCTTTCTGAGAACCTTAAGCCCTTCGATCTTGATTCCCGCGAGTCTACCGCAATTTCTCCGCTGTTTGCCGGCCTCTTCTACGGAGGTGTCGTTAGAAACACCGGTCTGAACTTTTCCGATTCGTACCGCAACCAAGGCGCAAATACGCCCTACCATGTACCTGTCCTTCCAGGAATCGTAAACTTCAGTCCATCTACCGTCCAGGGCCATTTCTATTACTGGCTGAGTTCCCTTCAGGTACTCACTCGGTCTCAAGTCGAATCAGAGGCCTGCAACGAGATCAAACGTCTCCAAGTGGCCACCAAAACGCCGACGCAGCCAGAGCCGGAATTCGTTGCCTACAACGATTTCTCGCCGCTGCAGATTAGAGCACCTTCCCAGAATATCCAAAATGGAATCTATAAAGATTTATATGCTCTGCAGGGATATCGAAATACCTGGTATGTCAGTGCATTGTTTGTTCAAGGGAGCAGTCAGCTTTTCAATCAAACCGGGGTATATCTACCGCAAATTGCCAAGGCAGCAAGCTAATTGAAGAGAGGTATGTTACGTAGGTACTTCTGGGTGACCGGAAGGTACTTGCGTGAATTGATTCTCAAGGAATAACTTAAAGTTAAATTAAAAAAGAAATATTTATAAAGAAATCATAAAAATAGTTTAATACTTTTATAATTAACTAGGTGTTTAACTATTTAAATTAAATATATTTTTATCTTAGAGAAGTATTGCGGCTACCAGTTAAGGCACATTAATCGTTACTTATAAAGAAAGGTATCCGAGGATGATTACATAATTTAATTTGAAAGTGATTAAAAATGTCTTAAAAAAGCGTTACTGATCACTTCTAAGTAAAATAATAAATAATTAGTAAGAGTTCAAGAGAGCAGAATAGATTATAATTAATTATTTTAAAATATATAGAAGGCGCTTCTTCTTTCCTTTCGGATAAAAAAATATATTTAATTTAAATAATTAAATATTTAATTAGTTACAAAAGTATTAAACTATTTTTATAAATTCTTTATAAATATTTTTTTCCTAATTTAATCCTAAGTTATTTTTTAAGAATCAATTTATATAAATATCTTTCGGTAATTTAGAAGTATCTACGTAATATTTTAAATATTCTTAAAAATAATTTACTTAGGTTAAGGAAGATCTTTAACTAATTTTATAAATATTAAAAAGGTAAAGGGATTCTTGCCCGATAAATATAATAAAAATTATTAAAAATTTAATAACTGACTCGTCCAATATTAAATTTATTTTAAATTTTAAAATAATAAGATTGCTATTAATAAATGTATTATATTTGCAGTAGGGTTACTTCGAAAAAAAATTTATAAATAACTTAAACTATAAATGTGAAACTATTTATTAGTTAAAGTTAAAAAAAAAAAAATTTTAAACGATTTTGAAGTTACTGCTATTAAAGTCTTTAAAAATTTTAATATCTTTTAAAAAAAGATAAAAAAAGTATTTAAAGTAGCGAACGTTAAAAAAAACGCTGATAAAATTATATAATAAATAAAATAAATTTATTCCGCGGCAGAATATGCTTAACGCTTTAAAAAAATTTTTGTAGAATTAAAATAAAAAAATAAGATTTTTATAATAATGTTTCGAATAAAATTAAAAGATAACGTTAAAGATAAGTTAATGTGAATAGAAGTAAATTTATTTTTATTTAAAAATTTAACGAAGAAGGCGATACGTCTAAATAATTAATTAAAAAATTATAAATTAAAACGATTTTATAACCGACGCAATGCGGAACATTAGTAAACGTTTAAAAAAACTTTTTAAAAATTTAAATATTTTTATATGTAGAGAGTAAAAATCTTTAATTTAAATATAATATAAATCGATAATGTGGAAAGAAAAATATCAAAAAAAAAAAAAATATAAATAAAGATATGGTTAAAAACTATTATTTATATAAAAAAAAAGATTATATAGTTCAAAACTGCCGAAGCAAACTGATATATAAGTTTAATATAATTTATTAAATAAATATTTTAAAAATCGCGCAGACATTTAAAAAATTAATAAAAATAAAAAACGAAACGGATTTTAAAAAAAGAGATTAAAATATATTAAATCAGTCCATTAATAAAAAAATTCAGATTCGAAAAAAATTACTTTTATATAATTATATAATATTAAAAGACGATGAGATTATGTAGTTAAAAAAAATAAAAAAAAAAACCGATTTATTTAAACGCCATAATAAAAAATAAAAAATATATATTAAAGACAAACATTATTTAATTATTTTAAAATAATATAAAAAGGATTTACGCCTTAATAAACGAAACCTTTTTTATAAGAAAATTTACTAAAGTAAATATATATATAAGAAATGCACGTTTTACTAAACAGTAAAAAGAAAGTTTAAAAAATCGAAATATAAAAAGGCGTATACAAAAATATAGAAAAAATATAAAAATAGAAGCTATTTATATTATTTACGCGACAAAAGAACCAACGCCTATTTTTTAAAAAAAATAAAAGTTTTTAATTAAAAAATATAAACCATTAAACGGGAACAACTTCAAAAATGTTAATTAAAAAATTAAAGATTATATTTATTAAATAAATATAAAATTTATCAGCCTTAAAAAATTATATACGAAGTTAAAAAAATCAAGAATAAATATTTAATAACGAAGTAATAAAATAATACGGCGCACCTACGACAGCAGTACTTTTTTACTATTTTAAATTAATAAAAGCGAAGGATAATACAACGGCTAATATTATAAATTTAAAAAGTTATATTATAACAGCTAATATTAAAAGCGGCATCTAAATTAAATGTTTAATATTATCAAATTATAAAAATTTACGCAGAATAAGTTATATATTAGAAGGCGTATTTAAAAATAAAATATGCGAAAATGCCTTAAATTTACTATTTTATTAATTTATGCGAAAACCATCTAAAAGATAAACGTATTTAAAATTTATTTCTTAATAATTTTCGAATTTAATATAAAAAAAGATAAAGGAACCGAGCCGATAATAAGTATACTTAATTATTATAATATATTTACATAAACGGATTTTTATATTAGAAATATAATATAAATATACAGCAATATTTTTAGAAACATAAACTATAAAAAAATTTCAAAAAATTAAATAAAAAAAGTTTCGAGGAAGCAAAAGACGGACCCTTTAATTTATAAATAAAAAAAAAAAAATTAACATTATAATTTTAAAGCAGTTAATAAAATTTAAAAGCGTATATATTATAAAAAAGAAGGTTATCTTTTACGGACGAAGAATAAAAATTTTAATCGATTTTAAAACTACAGAAAACATTATATCCCGAAAGTATATAAATAAATTAGAAATTTTAATAAAAAAAAAACGCAGACGTACGACATATTAATCTTCGAAAAAAATAAAATAAAAATGTAAAAAGTATCAATTAAAATAAAATTATTATAATGTAAAATAAACGGTTATACGAAAACGATATATTTAAACGTTATAACAATAGCGATCAATTAAGTAATTCTTAATATATTATAATTATAAAAGTATAATTCGGATATAGATTGGCAAATAAGAGAATTTAAATTTAATAAATATAGTTATATAATTATGCGAAAATCTATATAATATTATAATATATTGGCGGATAAAAAAAGTAATAAAAAAATATTTTAAAAGGCTTTTCTTTTAAAATTAAACGGCTTCGCGAAATAAAGGTCGACTTTCTCCAACGATTTAAAAAAAAAAAATTGCGACGAGAACGGAATATTAAAAAAATATATAATTTTAATAATATTTTAGAAATACGCTGCGTGGAGCAAGTTATTTAAAAAAAAAATAAATATAAATATATTACCAAAATATTAGTTATAAAATTATAAAATAAAATTATAATTAAGAAAGGAGCCCACGTTTAAATTAATATATAAATTATTTAAAAAAAAATTTAGTATTTTAAGAGACTATATTCGAGATAATTTAAAAAAAAAATTTATTAAAAAATCCGAATCACCTGCGGGTTCACCAATTTTATTTATATTTAAAAAACGAAACGGAGAGTTACGACTATATATAAACTATTAAAAACTTAATAAGATTACTGTTAAAAATAGATATTTATTATTTAATATTGCAGAAATAAGAAATAGGCTACAAGATATAAGATATTTTATTAAATTAAATTAATAAAAAATTTACAATTTTATATATATAAAGAAGGGCGAGAAATAAAAAACAGCTTTTAAAATAAAATATAAATATTATAAATATTAAGTAATATTATTCGGACTTATTAATATATTAATTACTTATTAAATACTGATAAACGACCTATTAAGACTTTTTTTAAATAACTTTATTATTATTTATCTAAATGACATTCTAATTTATTTTAAAAATTTTAAAATATATAAAGAATAGGTTAAGCAAGTTTTATAAAAACTAGCGAGTGCGAAATTACAATTAAAATTTAAAAAATATAAATTCTACAAAACGGAGATCAAATTTTTAAAATACGTAATAAAAAAAGACGATATATATATTAATTTTAAAAAAAATAAAACTATTAAAAAATGGCCAAAATTAACTACGATAATTAAAATATAGACTTTTTTTAAATTCTGCAACTTTAATCGACAGTTTATCAAAAAATATTTCTATAAAATAAAATTATTAATTAAATTGGTTAGAAAAGACCACGGATATAAATAAAATTTAAAATAGTAAAAAATATTTAATTAATTAATACAATTCTATACAGAAGCCCCAATATTAATTATATTTAAAATAAATTAATTAGGCCAGATCGAAACAGATACATTAAATTTAATTATAAAAACTTACTTTATACAGTTACAAAATGGAAAAAGATATTCAGTAGTATATTATTTAAAAAAGCTGATTCCGACAAAACAGAATTACGATATTTATAATAAAAAGTTGCTAACAATAATAACAGCATTTAAATATTAATAAATATATACAGAAAGTATTTTACAACTCGATATATTTACGAACTATAAAAACTTAACTACGTTTACAACTATAAAACAGTTAAATAAAAAATAGATTTAATAATTAAAACGTTTAGAACAGTAGGGTTAGGGTTAGGGTTAGGGTTAGGGTTAGGGTTAGGGTTAGGGTTAGGGTTAGGGTTAGGGTTAGGGTTAGG